>JAVGWX010000002.1:95910871-96048371 GCA_036924085.1 Ariolimax columbianus
AAACAGACAATGAGCAAAGGCTAACAGATCTCAAAACTACAAGCATGCCATACTAAAACACACGACAGGCTTCAGACAAACTACTAACAAACTTTCAACAGACAATGAGCAAAATGCTAACAGATCTCAAAGACTACTAGTGCCGACTACAGCAAACAAATTAGACAAAAATCGATTCAAACATAAAAAGTTATTCCCTCGGTAAAAACATCAGGACAAAAACACGTACAGTACAATGACAAGGCCTTCGTTAGGGACAAATAAAGAACATCAAGTTCGAGGAAATATCCGGATTAAAAAAGCCGCGTGTCTTACATCGTGTGATTTGTTTGGTTGTGATTTGTTGGTTGTTTACATTATTGCTTTCTTCCTGACGAAGACTTGGTATCCGTAACGAATGTGTCTTTTCGTTTTTATCCTGGTTCAGCATGTGAGCCACTACCTACATTTGTTTTTATCAACCGTTGACCTTCATTACTATTGCATCATCGATCTATTTCTTTCTTTAAGAAAGGCAGCAAGCAGACATCAATCAGAAGTTATACATTACAGAACAGGGGACAAACTGTCATAATATTAGAAGAGAGCATATTGCGTGTTACACAACAGGGTGCACATTACAAAATAGTCTCCAAATAAGATATCAAAATATAGCATTAAAAACACACTGCGCGTTCATCAAAGGCTACCAACTATAGACGTGCAACAAAACTGTAAATATATATCATCATCATCATCGTCATCATCGTCATCATCTTCATCATCAGCCCTGTAACCTGAGAGGTCATTGAGGCACCAATACTGTAGATTGTTGGACCAGTTCCCCCTACTCCACCAGGTTTTGTGCCAGGATATTTGTTCTAGCTATATATCTTCCCGTCCACTCTCTGATGTTGTCTTCCCTTCTCTTTTTCTGCCTACCTCTCTTACACTTCCCAGGCAGAGTACCTTGCATGATCGTCTTGGTCAACCCAGACGACCTTGAAACATGCATATACCACGTGAGCTTGATCAACCCAGACGTCCTTGAAACATGCCCATACCATGTGAGCTTGTTCAACCCAGACCCTCTTGAAACATGCCCATACCATGTGAGCTTGGTCAACCCAGACAATCTTGAAACATGTCCATACCACGTGAGCTTGGTCAACCAAGACGACCTTGAAACATGTCACGACCTGCTCTCTTCTGTTCAACTGGTAATAGGCATCATTTTTTGTGTAGCCAGTATGCTTGTTTCCATTTGGCCATGTATCTGGCCCTAATAAACCTTTGGACTCTTCGTAGGTTACACTAGAATCTGGTTTTGGTAACCTTGCACCTTCTTTTGCCAGTCTGTCTGCCTCCTCGTTGCCTTGAATGTCACAGTGAGATGGAACCCACTGTACCACTACTCTTTTGGGTGTGGACTGCTGGCATAGTTGACAGAGTACTGCTCTTAAGTCATTAAGTTGTGTATTTTTCTGGCTTTTTAGTTCTGTAACCACGTACAAGGCAAATGTAAACAAGACAATCTGGCTTTCATTGCTTTCGCCTGTCAGCATTCCGTCTTCTGCAGTTTTCAATGCCTCTACCTCCGTTCTTAAATTGCTCAATTCAATAATCTTGTACTTTGCACCTGTGACACAAAATAAACATAATATGTTCTGTCCGTATTCTATTCCTTTTCACGAAAATTCCAGTTGTATGTATCTTCCATCAACGTTTCTTGTTCAGATACTTGCATTTTTCTGCATATATTTCTAGAACAATCTGCTGTTTCCATCGACGGATCGTTAAGCCTTGTGTATATTGTGTTCTCCATCTCGTTCTCGGAGAAAGTTCCGGCAAATCGCGAGGTTTCAGATAACTCCACCAATGTTTCCAGTAACCAGGACAACGCCATCCGCGTTCAGTGATGCACATTAACACAGTATGCGGAAGTTGCTGCAGGTGCGCACGAATGTTCAGGTGTGCGAGTGTGTGTGTGTGTATGTTTGTGTGTGTGTATGTGTGTATGAGAGAGAGAGAGACAGAGAGAGCATGTGAGAGTGTGTATATGAGTGTGTTTTTGTGTGAGTGTGTATGAGCGTTTTTATGAAAATGTGTTTATGTGAACGTGTGTTCACGTATAACTTTGCATGAATGTATTTGTATGAGTTTATTTGAGTGTATCCGCATATTAAAGTTGTATAAATGTGTGTTTGTGTCTGTGTGTATGTACGCATATACTTGTGTAAATGTTTTTGACAGGGCCTTTGTGCCAGTGTGTGTGTGTGTGTATATATGCATACTTGTATGTATGTGAATGTATTTTTGTATGATAGGGTATGTGAATATGTGAGTGTGTGATAGTGTATGTGAATCTGTGACTATCACATCAGAAGTTTGCAAATACAGTCGCTAAAATAACAAAAGCGCACAGCCACAAATTAATTATAGAAAGGTCCAGATTAGATACCAAGACGCGAGGTTACGATGTGAGGGATTACGGCCGAACGCCTTTAAGCCAGAATCCCGCCCAAAATCTCAGCACGACTGCAATGGGAGGTTTCGACATGGTGGAGACCCACCCGGCCGAGCCGCAGAAAAAGGTCTCTGTCGTGCGCCGATCAAAGCGGGCGGGTAGCTGCTCGATATTCACCCCATACGGCGATGAGGTGCGAAACCACCAACAGAAGACTTAGTTCTTGGTCGGGGTGTCGTAAACAGTAGAGCAGCCACCTCACTGTGAACTGTCGAGACTCAGCCCCTGACCAAGAGATATGTCCGCACGCCACCCAAACAATATCTGCGTGACATTACCAGGCTTGTCCCCTGGTTAAATGCACTCCTTCGAGAGGAATCGCAGGTCGCTGACATTTGGTCCACGTGCTTGGCTGATAAGCCAATGGCGCGAAGCTACCACCTGAGGGATTTCGGCCGAACGCCTCTAAGCCAGAATCCCGCCCTAAATCTCAGCACCGCTGTGATGGAAGGCCACGATATGGTTGGGACCTGGGGCTCGCGTCTCAGCCCGGCTCGGTCGAGCCGCAGAAATGCACCTGGCCAAATGCACTCCTGCCTCGCTCTTTACCGCTGTCTACTATCAGCCATCCCAATGGACGCAGAAGAGATGCAGTCCAGCGGACATTGCACCTCTGCCCTATTGTGACAACGTCCCAGGTGGCGGGGAATGCTAGGCGTGTCATCACTGCAGATGAGCCGAGAAAATAAAGGGAGCAAAGAGATACCCCACTCATTGCCAAACCCTATAGACACGAGTGGGGAAGACTCGTTAGTCCTGCAAGACAACTTCCCTAAGAAAGACAACTCTGACCAAAAATACCTGCTGCCTACAGATAGGCTGGGGACAGCCAAAGGATAAGGAGGGCATCCCTACAGAAACCACCTGTTGAAATCGTATGCACTGAGCCACAGGCTTAACAAAATAAAACAGTGCAACGTAAATATCGCTGTAAACAGCGTACGATGAAGAAGATAGCAAGAAATCTTTCTATAGTCAAAGAGTGGCGAATGCCTGGAATATTACAGGAGATAGTGGAGGCAGGGTCAAATAATGCATTCAAGAATAAATTTGATGCGCAAAGGTGATTTTTAGATCAAGTGAATGCAAAAGAAACTGGTTGTATACAGACTCAACAGAGTCTTCTAAACCAGCAGAAAGACGTTAAGTTAGGTTATAATGCAGCAGTGGTACTGGAAGACAAAGGTTCGACATCACGAAATGCTAAGGACAATATCAGATCAGGTCAGGTCATTCCGTAAACGGTGAGGTCGTTGGGGCACACATGAAGACATCCTCACAACACCACGCCACCCTTCTCTGTCAGCGGCCGCTGCCTATGCCTCTTTTCGTCAGAGATTGGTCCATTCTTTTATGTTGTCCTCCCACCTCTTTTTGGGCCGGCCTCTTCGTCGTCTGCCTTGCACCTTTCCGTGGAGGATCGTATTTGCAAGACCATTTGATCTCGATATGTGACCGTACCAAGTGAGTTTCCTTCTTTTCACAGTTGCAAAGAGGTCTTCAAAAGGCCCTGTTGCTGTTGTAATTCTATCTGGTATTTTTTCATTTGTAACTCGATATTTGTACTCTATCGAATATGGGAGCATATTCAATTTATGGAAAAACGTTTCAAACCTGATTAGTTTTCACTTGCAAAGAATACCATACAGGAAACAAACAGTTCGCATTGACAAAGTAATTCAGGAGAGCGTAAGCGTAGGTGTTTAAGATTGTCGTTTTACCATTCGCATTGTAGAATAAGTTTGGGCAAACTACAAAGTGCTGGTGGCAAATGGCAACAAAACCCTCGAACTATCAGCTCTACAGAAAATTGCTGTCCTCTCAGGCACTGACAACGAATAATAAATTACATTTCAGGACCATGTAATAACTTACTTAACTTAACGTCTTTATACTGGTTTACAAGACCGGAGTTATTGCCCATCGCGAAACGATGATGGCAACAGTAGACGGTTTTGTCTTAATAATGTGATGTGTTGTATGAGGATTATAGTGAGGGAAATTATGCGTTGGTCATCAATCTCACTCTTATCTTAATAATGTGATGTGTTGTATGAGGATTATAGTGAGGGAAATTATGCGTTGGTCATCAATCTCACTCTTATCTTAATAATGTGATGTGTTGTATGAGGATTATAGTGAGGGAAATTATGCGTTGGTCATCAATCTCACTCTTATCTTAATAATGTGATGTGTTGTATGAGGATTATAGTGAGGGAAATTATGCGTTGGTCATCAATCTCACTCTTATCTTAATAATGTGATGTGTTGTATGAGGATTATAGTGAGGGAAATTATGCGTTGCTCATCAATCTCACTCTTATCTTAATAATGTGATGTGTTGTATGAGGATTTTAGTGAGGGAAATTATGCGTTGGTCATCAATCTCACTCTTATCTTAATAATGTGATGTGCGCTGTATGAGGATTATAGTGAGGGAAATTATGCGTTGGTCATCAATCTCACTCTTATCTTAATAATGTGATGTGCGCTGTATGAGGATTAAAGTGAGGGAAATTATGCGTTGGTCATCAATCTCACTCTTATCTTAATAATGTGATGTGCGCTGTATGAGGATTATAGTGATGCAAATTATGCGCTGGTCATCAATCTCACTCTTATCTTAATAATGTGATGTGTTGTATGAGGATTATAGTGAGGGCAATTATGCGTTGGTCATCAATCTCACTCTTATCTTAATAATGTGATGTGTTGTATGAGGATTATAGTGAGGGAAATTATGCGTTGGTCATCAATCTCACTCTTATCTTAATAATGTGATGTGTTGTATGAGGATTATAGTGAGGGAAATTATGCGTTGGTCATCAATCTCACTCTTATCTTAATAATGTGATGTATGAGGATTATAGTGAGGGAAATTATGCGTTGGTCATCAATCTCACTCTTATCTTAATAATGTGATGTGTTGTATGAGGATTATAGTGAGGGAAATTATGCGTTGGTCATCAATCTCACTCTTATCTTAATAATGTGATGTGTTGTATGAGGATTATAGTGAGGGAAATTATGCGTTGGTCATCAATCTCACTCTTATCTTAATAATGTGATGTGTTGTATGAGGATTATAGTGAGGGAAATTATGCGTTGGTCATCAATCTCACTCTTATCTTAATAATGTGATGTGCGCTGTATGAGGATTATAGTGAGGGAAATTATGCGTTGGTCATCAATCTCACTCTTATCTTAATAATGTGATGTGCTGTATGAGGATTATAGTGAGGGAAATTATGCGTTGGTCATCAATCTCACTCTTATCTTAATAATGTGATGTGTTGTATGAGGATTATAGTGAGGGAAATTATGCGTTGGTCATCAATCTCACTCTTATCTTAATAATGTGATGTGTTGTATGAGGATTATAGTGAGGGAAATTATGCGTTGGTCATCAATCTCACTCTTATCTTAATAATGTGATGTGTTGTATGAGGATTATAGTGAGGGAAATTATGCGTTGGTCATCAATCTCACTCTTATCTTAATAATGTGATGTGTTGTATGAGGATTATAGTGAGGGAAATTATGCGTTGGTCATCAATCTCACTCTTATCTTAATAATGTGATGTGTTGTATGAGGATTATAGTGAGGGAAATTATGCGTTGGTCATCAATCTCACTCTTATCTTAATAATGTGATGTGCGCTGTATGAGGATTATAGTGAGGGAAATTATGCGTTGGTCATCAATCTCACTCTTATCTTAATAATGTGATGTGCGCTGTATGAGGATTATAGTGAGGGAAATTATGCGTTGGTCATCAATCTCACTCTTATCTTAATAATGTGATGTGCGCTGTATGAGGATTATAGTGATGGAAATTATGCGCTGGTCATCAATCTCACTCTTATCTTAATAATGTGATGTGTTGTATGAGGATTATAGTGAGGGAAATTATGCGCTGGTCATCAATCTCACTCTTATCTCGAGTTACCTTGGATCAGTGGCAAGGATATTGGCCGAGACGACTGGAAGTAACTCTGAATGCAGGCACTCTAGTCTTACCGCCCATGAGACGACGGGCGATGAAAACTTGCGGGATTCGATCGCCTACCGTTGCCTTTTATCACTGTGAGAGTCGAGTGCTTTAACCTCTTAACAACAGCGACCCCCTCTCTACATAGTCTGTATACAACCAGTTTCTTGGAGTGTGGTTTTTGTTTTACCGATGTGCGAGTCCATCTTAATAGACTCAAACACTAGAGCTAAGTAGACCTCCAGCTAGTTAGGCGCCATCTTTAGCTGCTCTTAACAAAGCACCTGGAGAAAGGTATAAATAACTTGGGCAGATTTTTTAGTTTTAATTTTGTCCGGGCAGCGACCGTTAGGCCTACTCTTTTTCCAAATGTCAAGGAGTTTTTAACGTGCTAGACACTATAAACGGGAGACCGATCTCACTACCCAGAGATCAGGATAATTTTTACCAGAAAATCCACGTGAAAAAAATCGCGGTCTTCACTATGATTCGAACACGCCTTCACCGTCACCCGAGGCGGACACCTTATCTCGAGACCATTAGTGAAAAATGAAAATATGTATTGGCAGAATGATGACCTGCAATCTCTTTTAATCATGAATTCTGAATAGGGTGAGTGCATTCTATGTATAAATGTGTTCAAAGCAAAAGAAGGCATGAATAAATCCATTCTCAAACTGATCGTGAAGATTGAAAAACAGCATTTAATTAACAAGAAACACTGACACAACAAGAACAAACATTGGTCGTATGATTTTCTTTTTAAACTCAGCTCTTACTGGAAATCCATATATTGTAAACATTAATACACATATATATTGACCAATTATTTACTCATGCCGTATAATAAAGGAAGATAAGCATGTAGTTCTTAATGCATTATCAGTTGACGGAGCGGATCAAGATGCTGAGCAGCGCATGAGCTGCAGGGGTCAGCGACCCATAGCTGACTGCTAGCGTCACGTCGGGGCTAGCGTCACGTCAGGGCCAGCGAACCAGAGCTGCCAAGACCCTTCTACACCTCCACGCGGTGATCCTGGATAACAGGCTGCAGCAGGGCAGACTGGCTAAGGAGAAGGGATCGGAGAGGGAATGCTAACCCGGTACTCAAAACATTCTTTCTGAAGTCGGATGTGTTGGACCGAAAGGTGCAAATATCGCAGTCAAACGGTAAACTACGACACAACGCATTCCATCTCTATACTACATTCTGCTACTTAAGCCCTTTCAGGGTTTGGTAACGGGAGATTGAGAACGAACGAGGCCAAGCCAAGCCAGTTGACGGAAGTACTGCAAAATGCGAAGTGTATAAAACTATAAATGTGCTTCATGAAAATAGCAAAGAAAATGTCATTTTTGATAAATCTATGCAGTTTACATAATATTCCTGCATAACTTTAACGTCGAAATGAAGATAGGGGCGAACGCGCACATTCAAGTTGATAAGTTAATGAATGATTAAGATAGGGTATGCATTCCAACAACACGTATTTCTGAACGCGCTGTAACACTGGACTGAACACACACCGATGTAAGGATTTAGCTAATACGTGAGATCCATACCAGATGAATAAAGGCGAGAACGGACATCAGCAGACGGAGATTAGGGATGTATAATTAATTCATCCAGGCATTTGGAGCAGGGATTTCGAACCTGTGTCCTTTGGTGTTTTTTGTGTGGAAAATACAGGTCCTAGAAAGTAGAAGTAGATGAAGTTTAAGATAACTCTGTCAATGGTTTTTGTAACTATGCCACGTCACCCGCGTTTGGTGGCGGACATTAGTGACAGTGGGAAAAAGCTATTGACGGTGTGTCTGTGTGTGTGTGTCTGTGTGTGTGTGTGTCTGTGTGGGTGTGTGTCTGTGTGTCTGTGTATGTGTGTGTATGTGTCTGTGTGTGTGTATGTGTCTGTGTGTGTATGTATGTGTGTGTGTGTGTCTGTGTGTCTGTGTGTGTATGTGTGTATGTGTCTGTGTGTGTGTGTGTGTGTACATGTATGGTTTTTTTGCTCGTGTCCGTGACTTCATGTCTCTGTTACTGTGTATGTGTATATAAGTTTTATGTGAATGTGTGTAAATGTGTGCTTGTGTGAGTGTGTATGCATGTTTGTGTGAGTGGGTATGCATGTTTGTGTGAGTGAGTATGCATGTTTGTGTGAGTGGGTATACATGTTTGTGTGAGTGGGTATGCATGTTTGTGAGAGTGTGAATGTATGTTTCTGTAAATGCGAAATATATGCCGTGTGTTTGCGTGAGTCTGTAACAAAGTGTATGGTATAAGTGTGCTTGAGTTCATATTCTGGAGTGTGTTTGTGTGTGAATGTATGTATGAGTGAGTTAATGAATGAGCGATGAAAGAGATTTGTCTGCACGTAGGAAAAGGACTTGACCATTGGTATATGTGTGAGTGCATTCGTTGCGTGTGTGTATTTGTGTGTGTGTGTTTGTGTGTCTGTGTGTTTGTGTTTGTGTGTGTGTTTGTGTTTGAGTGTTTGTGTGTGTGTGTGAGTTAGTTAATCAATGAGTGAGAAGGAGGTTTGTCTGCACGTATGCCACGGACTTGAGCATTGGTATATGTGTGAGTGCATTCTTTCTCTGTGTGTTTGTATGTGTGTCTTTGTGTGTGTGTGTGTTTGTGTGTGTGTTTGTGTGTGTGTTTGTGTGTGTGTTTGTGTGTGTGTTTTTGTGTGTGTGTTTGTGTGTGTGTTTGTGTGTGTTTTTGTGTGTGTGTTTGTGTATGTGTGTGTGTGTGTTTGTGTGTGTGTGTTTGTGTGTGTGTTTGTGTGTGTGTATGTGTGTGTGTTTGTGTGTGTGTGTGTTTGTCAGTATACGATTATGTGAGTGTTTATGCATAAATGTGAATGTGAGTGTGAGGGAGCGAGTGACTATGTGTGTGAGTATGTGTGTGTATGTGTGTGAGTATGTGTGTGTATTTGAGTGCGTGTGTTTGTTTGTGTTTAGAACGGAGTGTGTTGTCAGTACGAGTGTGAGTGTGAAAGTATGTAAATATGTGAGAACATGTGTATTTATCTCTGTGTGGGACCGTATTTGTGTCTGTTGGTATGTATGTCTGAATGTGTGTTTTTTTGGTATGTCTGTCTGTGTATCTGTGCTGCTATGTCTGTATGTATGTGTTGGTATGTCTGTGTTGGTATGTCGGTGTGTCTGTTTTGACATGAATGTGTATCTATATATTTATATATGTATGGATATGTGTCTATGTTTGTGTCTATATTAGTATGTCTGCGTGTGTATATCTGTGTGTGTCTTTGTGTGTATGTATTAGTGTCTTTATTTTGTATCTGGCTGTCCTTGTTAGTATATCCGTGAGTCTATTTTAGCATTAGTTTGTATTGTTACGTTTATATCTCATTGTTTGTACGTCGGGGGGGGGGGGGGGGGGGTTAATGTTGGCATATCTTTGTGGATATAAATGTATATATATATATATATATATATATATATATATATATATATATATATATATATATATATATATATATGGGATTACATGTGCATCTATGTCAATGTGTCTATGTATGCGTATCTATGTGACTATGTCTACGTGCATGTATTAGTAAATTTTCAGGCGTGTACGAGTAAATATGTGTGGCAATGTATGTATGTCAGTGCTGTATTTCTGCATTTTGATGTCTGAGTGTCTGTATTGGTATGTGTGAGTGTCTGTGTTGGTATGTGTGAGTGTCTGTGTTGGTATGTCTGAGTGTCTGTGTTGGTATGTTTGAGTGTCTGTTTTTGTATGTTTGAGTGTCTGTGTTGGTATGTCTGAGTGTCTGTGTTGGTATGTTTGAGTGTCTGTGTTGGTATGTCTGAGTGTCTGTGTTGGTATGTCTGAGTGTCTGTGTTGGTATGTCTGAGTGTCTGTGTTGGTATGTCTGAGTGTCTGTGTTGGTATGTCTGAGTGTCTGTTTTTGTATGTTTGAGTGTCTGTGTTGGTATGTCTGAGTGTCTGTGTTGGTATGTCTGAGTGTCTGTGTTGGTATGTCTGAGTGTCTGTGTTGGTATGATGAGTGTCTGTGTTGGTATGTTTGAGTGTCTGTGCGAGCATGTGTTGGCATGTCTTTCTATGGATATATGTGCCAATGTGTTCTTGGATGCAGGCATAAATATGAATATATGTGCGTTTGAGTGTGTTTCTAAATATGTCGTTGCTTGAGTACGTGCGAGTGGCACTCTGTGTGAGCAAGTATCGTTTCTCGCGTCTCGTCTCTCGTGTAACCCTCAAAAGATCATAGGGGCATCCCTCTACTTGGGAGTTATGTGCCTTGGGCATGTTCCTAGCCGGGGGAGCCAAATCCTTTCCCGGGCAGTGTGTGATTCATCAATGGTCTATGTGACGTCGTTTTGGCATCGCCTTTTGAGTAATTCACGCCATTTTTGTCCGTCCAGCGCCATAATTTTGGTGTCTTCCAAGGACTCTCCTGTCCACTTCCGAATATCATCTGTCCAGCGTTTCTTGGGCGGCCTATTTTTCTCTTCTCGGAGATGTGCCCCTGAGTTACTTCGTTGGGTAGCCCATTCGATCGCAGTACATGGCCGTACCATTGAAGCTTGCATGTCTTTACCACTGATAGGAGGTCTTGATAAGGTCCAGTAGACTGTGTGATTGTGTTTCCTATGTTGACGTTTGTGACACGATCCTGGTAGGTTAATCCAAGCATCCGTTTGAAGCATCTCATCTCCATCGACTGGATGTTTCGCTCTATTTCCGCATTAAGTGTCCATGTCTCACATGCGTACAGCCATACAAATAAGATCACCGTTTGCATCAGATTGAACTTAGTTTTGAGTGCGATGCATTAATCTTTCCATAAAGGTTTCATTGATGAGAGAATCGACATTGCTTGTGCAGATCTGATTCTTAGCTCTGCCTTCGTCATTTCGGCTCCAATTATAAATTCCAGATATTTGAACTAAGTAATGTTATCTATTTATTTGCCCTCTATATACAAGAAGGTATCTTGAAATCTACTTTTGTTGTTGGTCATTCGTTGTGTCTTTTCATGGCTTATTTCCATACCGTATTTTCTTGATGCGGTTTCAAGTCTAGTAGCCAGGGTATGTAGCTCTTCTTCACTTCCATGTATCATTTATATATCATCAGCGAAACGTAGGCTCGTAATCGTGCTCTCACCTATTGTTACTGTACCATTGTCACCCTCTAGAATATCTGTAATTACCATGGTGACCCTCTAGAGAATCTGTAATAATTCATTCCATGGTGACCCTCTAGATCATTTGTAACAGTCATGGTGACCCTCTAGATCATCTGTAACGATTCGTTCCATGGTGGTCCTCTAGAGCATCTGAAACAATTCGTTCCATGGTGGCCCTCTAGAGCATCTGTAACAATTCGTTCCATGGTGACCCCATAGATCATCTGTAACAATTCGTTCCATGGTGACCCTCTAGATCATCTGTAACAATTCGTTCCATGGTGACCCTCTTGAGCATCTGTAAAAATCATGGTGGCCCTCTAGAGCATCTGTAACAATCATTGTGACGCTGTAGATCATCTGTAACAATAATGGTGAACCTCTAGAGCATTTGTAACAATCATGGTGGCCCTCTAGACCATCTGTAACAATTCGTTCCATGGTGGCCATCTAGAGCATCTGTAACAATTATGGTGACCCTCTAGACCATCTGTAACAATTCGTTCCATGGTGGCCCTCTAGAGCATCTGTAACAATCATGGTGGCCCTCTAGACCATCTGTAACAATCATTGTGACCCTCTAGATCATCTGCAACAATACTGGTGACCCTCTAGAGCATTTGTAAAAATCATGGTGGCCGTCTAGACCATATGTAACAATCATGGTGGCCCTCTAGACCATCTGTAACAATAATGGTGACCCTCTAGAGCATTTGTAACAATCATGGTGGCCCTCTAGACCATCTGTAACAATTCGTTCCATGGTGGCCATCTAGAGCATCTGTAACAATCATGGTGGCCCTCTAGACCATCTGTAAAAATTCGTTCCATGGTGGCCCTCTAGAGCATCTGTAACAATCATGGTGGCCCTCTAGACCATCTGTAACAATTCGTTCCATGGTGACCCTCTAAAGCATCTGTAACAATCATGGTGGCCCTCTAAATCATCTGAAACAATCATGGTGGCCCTCTATACCATCTGTAACAATAATGGTGACCCTCTAGAGCATTTGTAACAATCAAGGTGGCCCTCTAGACCTTCTGTAACAATTCGTTCCATGGTGGCCCTCTAGAGCATCTGTAACAATCATGGTGGCCCACTAGACCATCTATAACAATAATGGTGACCTTCTAGAGCATTTGTAACAATCATAGTGGCCCTCTAGACCATCTGTAACAATTCGTTCCATGGTGACCCTCTTGAGCATCTGTAAAAATCATGGTGGCCCTCTAGAGCATCTGTAACAATCATTGTGACGCTCTAGATCATCTGTAACAATAATGGTGAACCTCTAGAGCATTTGTAACAATCATGGTGGCCCTCTAGACCATCTGTAACAATTCGTTCCATTGTGGCCATCTAGAGCATCTGTAACAATTATGGTGACCCTCTAGACCATCTGTAACAATTCGTTCCGTGGTGGCCCTCTAGAGCATCTGTAACAATCATGGTGGCCCTCTAGACCATCTGTAACAATCATTGTGACCCTCTAGATCATCTGCAACAATACTGGTGACCCTCTACAGCATTTGTAAAAATCATGGTGGCGTCTAGACCATATGTAACAATCATGGTGGCCCTCTAGACCATCTGTAACAATAATGGTGACCCTCTAGAGCATTTGTAACAATCATGGTGGCCCTCTAGACCATCTGTAACAATTCGTTCCATGGTGGCCATCTAGAGCATCTGTAACAATCATGGTGGCCCTCTAGACCATCTGTAAAAATTCGTTCCATGGTTGCCCTCTAGAGCATCTGTAACAATCATGGTGGCCCTCTAGACCATCTGTAACAATTCGTTCCATGGTGACCCTCTAAAGCATCTGTAACAATCATGGTGGCCCTCTAGATCATCTGAAACAATCATGGTGGCCCTCTATACCATCTGTAACAATAATGGTGACCCTCTAGAGCATTTATAACAATCAAGGTGGCCCTCTAGACCATCTGTAACAATTCGTTCTATGGTGGCCCTCAAGAGCATCTGTAACAATCATGGTGGCCCTCTAGACCATCTATAACAATAATGGTGACCTTCTAGAGCATTTGTAACAATCATGGTGGCCCTCTAGACCCTCTGTAACAATTCGTTCCATGGTGACTCTCCAGAGCATCTGTAACAATCATGGTGGCCCTCTAGAGCATCTGTAACAATCATGGTGGCCCTCTAGACCATCTGTAACAATCATGGTGGCCCTCTAGACCATCTGTAACAATTCGTTCCATGGTAGCCCTCCAGACTATATGTAACAATTCGTTCCATGGTGGCCCTCTAGAGAATCTGTAACAATTCGTTCCATGGTGACCCTCTAGAGCATCTGTAACAATTCGTTCCATGGTGGCCCTCTAGACCATCTGTAACAATTCGTTCCATGGTGGCCCTCTAGACCATATGTAACAATTCGTTCCATGGTGGCCCTCTAGAGAATCTGTAACAATTCGTTCCATGGTGACCCTCTAGAGCATCTGTAACAATTCGTTCCATGGTGACCCTCTAGATCATCTGTAACAATTCGTTCCATGGTGACCCTCTAGATCATTTGTAACAATCATGGTGACCCTCTAGATCATCTGAAACAATTTGTTCCATGGTGACCCTCTAGATCATCTGTAACAATTCGTTCCATGGTGACCCTCTAGATCATCTGTAACAATTCGTTCCATGGTGACCCTCTAGAGCATCTGTAACAATTCGTTCCATGGTGACCCTCTAGATCATCTGTAACAATTCGTTCCATGGTGACCCTCTAGATCATTTGTAACAATCATGGTGACCCTCTAGATCATCTGAAACAATTCGTTCCATGGTGACCCTCTAGATCATCTGTAACAATTCGTTCCATGGTGACCCTCTAGATCATCTGTAACAATTCGTTCCATGGTGGCCATCTAGAGCATCTGTAACAATCATGGTGGCCCTCTAGACCATCTGTAACAATTCGTTCCATTGTGGCCATCTAGAGCATCTGTAACAATTATGGTGACCCTCTAGACCATCTGTAACAATTCGTTCCGTGGTGGCCCTCTAGAGCATCTGTAACAATCATGGTGGCCCTCTAGACCATCTGTAACAATCATTGTGACCCTCTAGATCATCTGCAACAATACTGGTGACCCTCTACAGCATTTGTAAAAATCATGGTGGCGTCTAGACCATATGTAACAATCATGGTGGCCCTCTAGACCATCTGTAACAATAATGGTGACCCTCTAGAGCATTTGTAACAATCATGGTGGCCCTCTAGACCATCTGTAACAATTCGTTCCATGGTGGCCATCTAGAGCATCTGTAACAATCATGGTGGCCCTCTAGACCATCTGTAAAAATTCGTTCCATGGTTGCCCTCTAGAGCATCTGTAACAATCATGGTGGCCCTCTAGATCATCTGAAACAATCATGGTGGCCCTCTATACCATCTGTAACAATAATGGTGACCCTCTAGAGCATTTATAACAATCAAGGTGGCCCTCTAGACCATCTGTAACAATTCGTTCTATGGTGGCCCTCAAGAGCATCTGTAACAATCATGGTGGCCCTCTAGACCATCTATAACAATAATGGTGACCTTCTAGAGCATTTGTAACAATCATGGTGGCCCTCTAGACCCTCTGTAACAATTCGTTCCATGGTGACTCTCCAGAGCATCTGTAACAATCATGGTGGCCCTCTAGAGCATCTGTAACAATCATGGTGGCCCTCTAGACCATCTGTAACAATCATGGTGGCCCTCTAGACCATCTGTAACAATTCGTTCCATGGTAGCCCTCCAGACTATATGTAACAATTCGTTCCATGGTGGCCCTCTAGAGAATCTGTAACAATTCGTTCCATGGTGACCCTCTAGAGCATCTGTAACAATTCGTTCCATGGTGGCCCTCTAGACCATCTGTAACAATTCGTTCCATGGTGGCCCTCTAGACCATATGTAACAATTCGTTCCATGGTGGCCCTCTAGAGAATCTGTAACAATTCGTTCCATGGTGACCCTCTAGAGCATCTGTAACAATTCGTTCCATGGTGACCCTCTAGATCATCTGTAACAATTCGTTCCATGGTGACCCTCTAGATCATTTGTAACAATCATGGTGACCCTCTAGATCATCTGAAACAATTTGTTCCATGGTGACCCTCTAGATCATCTGTAACAATTCGTTCCATGGTGACCCTCTAGATCATCTGTAACAATTCGTTCCATGGTGACCCTCTAGAGCATCTGTAACAATTCGTTCCATGGTGACCCTCTAGATCATCTGTAACAATTCGTTCCATGGTGACCCTCTAGATCATTTGTAACAATCATGGTGACCCTCTAGATCATCTGAAACAATTCGTTCCATGGTGACCCTCTAGATCATCTGTAACAATTCGTTCCATGGTGACCCTCTAGATCATCTGTAACAATTCGTTCCATGGTGGCCATCTAGAGCATCTGTAACAATCATGGTGGCCCTCTAGACCATCTGTAACAATTCGTTCCATGGTGGCCCTCTAGAGCATCTGTAACAATCATGGTGGCTTTCTAGACCATCTGTAACAATTCGTTCCATGGTGACCCTCTAAAGCATCTGTAACAATCATGGTGGCCCTCTAGAGCATCTGTAACAATCATGGTGGCCCTCTAGACCATCTGTAACAATAATGGTGACCCTCTAGAGCATTTGTAACAATCATGGTGGTCCTCTAGACCATCTGTAACAATTCGTTCCATGGTGGCCCTCTAGAGCATCTGTAACAATCATGGTGGCCCTCTAGACCATCTATAACAATAATGGTGACCTTCTAGAGCATTTGTAACAATCATGGTGGCCCTCTAGACCATCTGTAACAGTTCGTTCCATGGTGGCCCTCTAGATCATCTGTAACAATTCGTTCCATGGTGACCCTCTAGATCATTTGTAACAATCATGGTGACCCTCTAGATAATCTGAAACAATTCGTTCCATGGTGACCCTCTAGATCATCTGTAACAATTCGTTCCATGGTGACCCTCTAGATCATCTGTAACAAATCGTTCCATGGTGACCCTCTAGATCATCTGTAACATTTCGTTCCAGGAACAAGTTGAAAAGAGTGGATGACAATAATCATCTCCGTCCTACACCAACCATAGCTGGGAACAACTCTGCCTTTGTGTTGTTCATAAGTGCTGCACCCGTGGTTTAGTTTATTTAAATTTGTGTGTGTGTGAATGTATGTGTGTGAATGTGTGTGTGTGAATGAATGTATGTGTGTGAATGAATGTATGTGTGTGAATGTGTGTGTGTGTGTGTGAATGTGTGTGTGTGTGTGTGTGTGAATGTGTGTGTGAATGTGTGTAAATGTGTATGTGAATATGTGTGTGAATGTGTGTGTGAATGTGTGTGTGTGTGTGAATGTGTGTGTGTGTAAATATTTCTGTGTGTGTGAATGTGTGTGTGTGTGTGTGAATATGTATGTGTGTGTGTGAGTGTGTGTGTGTGTGTGTGTGAGAATGTGTGTGTGTGAATATGTCTGTGTGTGTGAATGTGTGTGTGTATATATCTGTGATTAAGTTTAATCGTTAGTGCACGTCTGTGAGTGTGGATCTAAGCTTCTGTTGTTGACTGGTCCGTGAGTGATCTTTGTCCTTTGAAAATCTGATCCTATGATCTGTACGATCAATGAAAGAGAAGATTGTTAACTAACAGTGCGTGGAGCGTGCAGCGATGGAGGACAGAGCTTAACCACGAAACAGATACCAGATGAGCTAAGGTGAGATGGTACATCTATATCACTGGGCTAGGATTAGGAATGTGTAAAGTGATATATCCGGCCATGTAGAGCAAGGGTGTCCAACATGTGGTCTTTGATGTGGTTGGAAAATTAAATTCAAACTTGTAGAGAAAGTAGGAAGAATGAAGTTTTGGTTTCAGGCAGGAATTTTAGTTGCAAAAGGTACACTATTATCGTTGCGAGTACGTGGATACGTAGTGGTAGTAGTAGTAGAAGTAGGGGTAATAGTAGTAATAGTTGTAATGGTAGTAGTAGTAGTTGAAATAGTAGTAGTAGTAGTAATAGTAGTAGTAGTATCAGTAGTAGTAGTAGTAGTAGTAGCAATAGAAGTAGTAGTAGTAGTATAAGTAGTGATAATAGTAGTAATGGTAGTAGTAGTAGTTGAAATAGTAGTAGTAGTAGTAGTAGTAGTAGAAGTAGTAGAAGTAATATTAGTAATGGCAGTAGTATTAGTAGTAGTAGTAAGAGTATTAGTAGTAATAGTAGTAGTAGTAATAGCAATAGTATTAGTAGTAGTAATAAGTAGTAGTAGTATTAGTAGCAGTAGTAGTAGTTGTAATAGTAGTAGAATAAGTAGTAGTATTAGTAGAAGTAGTAGTACAAGAAATAGTAACAGTAATAATAATAATAGTAGTAGTAGTAGTAGTAATAGTAGAAGTAATAGTAATGGTAGTAGTAGTAATAGTAGTATAAGTAATAGCAGTCGTAGTAGCAATTGTATTAGTAGTAGTAGTAATAGTTGTATTATTAGTATAAGTATTAGTAGTAGTAGTAGTAGTAGTAATAGTAGTAGTAGTAGTAATAATAGTAGTAGAAGTAGTAGTAGTAGTAATAGTAGTAGTAGACGTTGAAGTAGATATAGCAAGTAGTATTAGAAGTAGTAGTGGTAGTTGTTGTTGTAGAAGACGTAGTTGTAGTAGCAGTAGTAGTGGTAGTAGTAGTGGTAGTAGTAGTAGTAGTAGTAGTAATAGTAGTGGTAGTAGGGAAAATGTCTCTTAGGCGTTAGTGGCCGGTTGCGTTGATCGACCACTGTCTTGGCCACGTGCTCCAGTTTGTTGTCGGGCCTCGTCTTTAGCTGAAGGGGAGTTTGCCAACTGTCGGAGCCATGAGGAGTAGGTATAACCCCTCCTGCACCTACAGTCGAACGATGAGTGTCCTTGGCACACAGGAACGATTTGAGAAGGTGCCAGTGAGTTGGGTCGTTCTGATTCTGCCAGACAACAACGGCCGAAAACGGAAATGCGGCGTCGGATCAGATTTTCCCAGTTAAGGTGGCGATTTGTCTGCGCTGTGGCCTCAGCGTTGAGGATTCCGTGGCGAAGTCGTTAAGCCGTCGGCCTCGTGATCAGGTGGTGTGGGTTCGACTCCGAACTCCGCCGTCTTTTTCACGTGTGCTTGATGCAAAATCTCCTGCATCTCGTAGTCGCCCCCTAGTCGTCTTGTCCTTGACTTGTCACTAGGGTCGGGCGGCACGAGACGAGAGAGTGAGGATAAAATGTAGCGCAGTTAATCCTTAATAAAAATAGCGCTAGCAAAATTAATATATGGCATCATCGTCTACGATGGACGGCAGACTTTGCCTTGGCCTAAGCATTGCAAACAAGGTCGTACCATCGAATACCCAGAATGCGTCGCTGGTTGCGCATATGAAAAGTCTCAAGTTTTGATACGTCACGTGTAAGCAGTGTCCAGGTCTCGGAGCCAAACATGAAGTACACGGATCACATATGTCTGGTAGGTGTGTAATTTGGGTTGCAGGGAAAGTGTGCTGTTGCCCGAGAAAATAGTATGTAGAAAGATGTTATTAGAGAATCCATGAGCAGAGAAATGTAAAATATGGGACCTGTCATCATCATCATCATCACCTGGTTGGTCAGGCTCTCCATTTGATTCAATTGTCCGATCGATCTGTCCTAAGACTGGTTGTATTGTTGTCTGAGCCTGTCTCTCCATTTGATTCAATTGTCTGATTGATCTGTCCTAAGACTGGTTGTATTGTTGTCTGAGCCTGTCTCTTCATTTGATTCTATCCTCTGGTTGATCAAGACTATCCGTACGGTAGCCAGAGCGCATGTATGTCCATTCGATCTCATCCTCTGGTTGATTAATCCTAAGATTGGTTGTAAGATTGTTTGATCATGTCTCTCCATTTGACTTAATTATCCGATTGATCGGTCCTAAGAATGGTTTTAAGGTTGTCTGAACATGCCGTTTCATTTGATTCTATCCTCTGGTTGATCAGTCCTAAGAATGGCCGTAAGGCTGTCAGAGCATGTCTATCCATTTGACTTTATCCTCTGGTTGAACAGTCCTAAGGTCGTCTGAGCGTGCCTCTTCATTTGATTCAATTGTCTAATTGATCTGTCCTAAGACTGGTTGTAAGGTTGTCTGAGCATCTCTCCATTTGACTCTATCCTCTGGTTGATCAGTCCTAAGAATGGTCGTAAGGCTGTCTGAGCATGTCTCTCCATTTGACACCATCTTCTGGTTGATCAATCATAAGACTGGTTATAAGGTTTGTCTGAGCCTCTCCATTTGACCCTTTCATCTACAGCTCTCCTAATTTCATCATAGGTGCGTACTTTAATGTCGCTGCATACCTGAGATATAAAGGTGAGACAAGAGATATGATCATTAGTTTTGAAGTATGAGAAATATTAGAAACATTGGAATTATTTAAGGCATACAAGTAATCATATAATTATTTTAGAAAAATTTTGAATATGTGGATTTAAAAATAAATATGATAAATGTTGGAATTATTTGAGAAATATTAGAAATATATGAATTATTTAATAAATATGACATAGTGGAATTGTAAAATGTGAGAAACATGAAATAATTGTAATGTGTTGGAAAATGCTAAAATTTTTGAAACCGCTGAGAAAAAAAATAGAATCACAGATATTATTTGAGAAATAGGTGAATTATTTGAATTACTTGAGAAATATAAGAAATATAAAAAATATAGGCATTTTGAGGACGAGAAATGTGAAATATGTAAATTATTTGAGAAATATAGAGATTATTATATATTTGAGAGATATGAATATTACCATAATTATTTCAGAAATACTAGAATTACCTGTAATTATCTGAGAAATGTGAGAATTACCATACTTATTTAAGAAATATAAGACATTGGAAATAATTTGAGAAATATTAATGAAATTGAAAAAAGTGTGTTTTTATTTGGAAAAACAATGATAAATATTTGGAAAAACAATGATAAATATTTGGAAAAACAATGATAAATATTTGGAAAACTAGAGGGATCAAGACGCTGAGCAGCGCATGAGCTGCAGGGGTCAGCGACCCATAGCTGACTGCTAGCGTCAGGGCCAGCGAACCAGAGCTGCCAAGACCCTTCTACGCCTCCACGTGGTGATCCTGGATAACAGGCTGCAGCAGGGCAGACTGGCTAAGGAGAAGGGATCGAAGAAGGAATGCTAACCCGGAACTCAAAAAATGCTTTCTGAAGTCGGATGTGTTGGACAGAAAGGTGCAAATATCGCATTCAGGCTGTAAACTATGACACAACGCATTCCGTTTTCTGGACTTCATTCTGCTACTTAAGCCCTATCATGTTTTGATAGCGGGAGATTGAGAACGAACGAAGAAGAAGAAGAAGAAGAAGAAGAAGAAGAAAAACTAGAAATAGAGAAAAATGGGTAACTTGAGAATAGTGTGAAATATGGGAAATATGAAACACAATGCCTCAGAAACCTCTACTGCCCAAAGCAGAACTTCAGTTGTTAGAGGAAAACATCAAAGATGTAAACTCATATATCTACATGGGCCAAGAGATTAATGCCAAATACAAAATCGATCACGAAATCTCTAGACGACAAAAAGCATCTTGGTATTCCTTCTATATTCAGTCCTTGCGTCGTTAGACGTCGTGGGGAGGTGTGACCTCCTTTGTTTCTAATACTTTTTTGACAGGCGGAAATTCGCTGGTGACTTGCCAGATCAGTTCCTGTAACCGATGGATTATGCGATCGCCTTTTTTGAGACTAGTGGTGCTGGAAGCGTAAATTAGAGCAAGGTAGACCTGCGGCTTGTCAGGCGTCATCTATACCGGTCTGCTAACCACGACCTGATGTTATAGCCACACAGTCCCCTTTTTGCGACATATTCTCTGTGGGACGAGAATCCCTAAAATAATTTGAATAGATTTTAAACTTGAATTTTGCCCGAGTAGCGGCCGTTAAGCCTGCTCTTTTCGATTTCCAACTGCAAAGGGATTTTTACGTGCCCGTCACTTCACACTGGTGTCTGATCTCACTATTCAGAGATCATGGAAAATGATCCACATGAAAAAAAAACTTGGTCTCCAGCGTGATTTGAACCATCGACCTCCATCGCCCAAGGCGAACACCTTACCTCGAGACCACTGAAGATGATAGACAACACGACAAGAGCACACACTTTCAATTATATGGCCATTCCAGCAATGATTTACAGATGCGAAGTTTGGAATTTTCACAAATTAGATGCTGAGAAACTATGTCACTCAGAGAGCTATGAGAATGCGCGTACTGACAATTTTAAGGCGGGATAAGATCAGCAAAGAAGAAATTCAACGTCAAAACTTCGTTTCGAGATGTCACGTAAGCAGCGATATCACGATATCATTGTTAGGCTGGACATGTGGTACACATGCCTGATAACAGATGCACATGTTTAGTGGCCATATACCTGTACACGTTCACGGGGCCGGCCATATATGTGAGGGCAAGAGGGACTGACCAAAGGCAAATTGGCTCGTATTTGGAAACCCGCTGCAAAAGATCGGGACCCATACAGAATAGTGTTGCTGTTGGCTTCCTCGCATACTGCGCTTCTACACGTCTGACGCAAAGGATAATGTGATGTGAATTATGTGGAAATTGGTTATTGTTTGTGAAATATGTGGAATACGAAGGACTATCTTGAAATGTGTTGATTTTACGGTCTTAAATCTTGTCATTTTCTTGTTTTACCTCTTTCAAACAAGGCCTATGCCACCATAAAATCATGAACTTGTCTTTTCGTTATTAGAATCCCAATATCCTGCCCCATCATAGTAGCTTATCGCGTTATTACTGTGTGTAAAAGGGCATTGGGAATATTATCATATTTGGAAATGTATTCTGCTTATTGCTCTTCTTCTTCTTCTTCTTCTCCTTCATCTTTCTTCTTCCTTCTTCTTCTTCCTCTACTTCTTGTTCTTGTTCTTCTTTTTCAGCCTGTGTCAGGTTTCTCTCATCGCCTTTCAGTTTATCTCTCATTTGGGTTAGGGAGGAGTATGTAATCACTCTGCTCCTCTAGTGAAGCCGGCAGACCTGTAGAACAACGCTGCCTTTAACCTTCCCAGTCGTTTACCAGGTACCAATTTATATCTGAGTCGACAGGAATTAACGACAGCGGAATTCGTACCCTGTACCTCTGCCATTAAAGAGAGCTTTACATTAGCGAGAGCTCTACCCCTGATCTAACTACCACTGCACAAGGGGAGGAAGACTAACGTCTGGTCAGGTAAAAAATACTGATCAGACATGTCAGTCAGGGTCAGGCAAAACATTCTGCCAAGACCATCACCTCGGCTTCCTAGTAGCCCTCCCTGGAAATGGGCTGTTTTTATTGCAGCCTGGCTTACGAGATGAGGGATCGACATGATCCCCGTAGTAGTGAGTGACACGCAGATGAAGCAAATCACTGCACAGCCGCCTGGAGGAACCAGGTCCACCTTCATCAGTACGCTCGGGATGTGAGGAAAGCTACTACAACCCGCCACTTAACGTCCTTTTCAGGATGCACAAAAGTAAAACCTACGCATTATGGGCATCCGCAAACCACAACAACAACAACTACCCAAACAGAACAACAAATCAGATTCACAAGGACGACCGTGTGGCACTTCGATAGATCATTTAAAATACAGGTCAGGTCTTCCCGTAACTGGTGAGGTCGTTGGGGCACACATGAAGACATCCTCACACTTCCACGCCACCCTTCTCTGTCAGCGGCCGCTACCTGTGCCTCTTCTATTCAGAGATTGGTCCATTCTTTTATGTTGTCCTCCCACCTCTTTTTGGGCCGGCCTCATCGTCGTCTGCCTTGCACCTTTCCGTGGAGGATCGTATTTGCAAGACCATTTGATCTCGATATGTGACCGTACCAAACGAGTTTCCATCTTTTGATAGTTGCCAAGAGGTTTTCAAAAGGCCCTGTTGCAGTTGTAATTCTATCTCGTGTTTCCTCATGTGTAACTCGATCTTTGTACGTGACGTTAAAAAGTCTTCGGAAATAACTCATCTCCAAGGCCTGTATCCTTCGCTGAAGGTCAGCTGTAACTGTCCATGTCTCATTAGCATAGAGGAGTATTTTCATGTAACATACATCAACACGTGGTTGGGGATCAAGATCCTGAGCAGCGCATGAGCTGCAGGGCCAGCGAGCCAGAGCTGCCAATATCCTTCTACACCTCTACGCGGTGATCCTGGATAACAGGCTGCAGCAGGGCAGACTGGCTAAGGAGAAGTGATCGAAGTGGGAATGCTAACCCGGTACTCAAAAAATGCTTGCTGAAGTCGGATGTCTTGGGCCGAAAGGGGCTAATACGCAGTCAAGCTGTAAACTACGACACAACGCATTCCATTCTCTGGACTACATTATATCACTTAAGCCCTTTCAGGGTTTGGTAGCGGGAGATTGAGAACGAACGAAGCCAAGCCAAGCCAAGCCAACACGTGGTTGTAGCAAGAGATGCAACACATTTAACCCAGGAGAGTCAGCTTCGTCTCCCCATGACACGTAACGGAACAGGTTGACGGCAAAGTTATGTAACTTGACGTGTCAATCTTTAAAAACTGATATCTGTTATGGCGAGTTTGTTCTTGTTGTACGGAAGTCCTCCTAAATTTGTGGCGGGTTTGTTTTTAATGTAAAGATGGCGTCCAATTAGCGTGGCTGGCGGCAAGGGAAGAAAATTTGTGTAATAAACAAGATAATCTTTCCTAAACTAACAGTGCAGAACAAACAACAGAACATAATCACAAGAGCTTCTTGATTGGCTGACTAGCGCAATACCGAGAACACTCGATTTTCATGGCAAAGATACTGGGTTCAACTCCTTCTACCGGCACATCTGGTCGACCCATCTTTAAATTGGTACCTGACTGACGGCCAGGGAAGGCAAAAGAAGCAAACTTGCCACCCTCCTTTGAAAATCTCTGGCGTAGTGCAATGAAGGCTCTAACACTTCATTCTTGCCGGCAGTTTCTGCTATAGGACTACATTTAGAGTGTCTTTAAAACAAACGCACTGAATGTACTTTAGTCTCACGATCAACACTAGGAAGACAGAGGTAGTCTTCCAACCTGCCTGCGAGGGGCCGTACATCGAACCAGACAATACTGTACAAAGCCAACGTCTCCAGGCGGTCGGTAGCTTCACCTACCTGGGCAGTGCCTTCACTAGAGAGGCCAATATCGACTGTAAGGCCAATAGAAAAATTGCTAAGGCAAGCTCTGTGTTTAGGAGACTTCAAGCAAACGTCTGGAGCCGACAAGGTATCAATGTCACCACCAAGGTAAAAGTGTATCGTGCTGTAGTGTTATCCACTCTGCTGCATACCTGTGAGACATGGACAGCGTACAGCAGACATACCAGACAGCTCCATCATTTTCACTTGAACTGTCTGTGTAGGCTGCCCGGGATCAGGTGACAGGACATAATTCGTAACTCAGGATCAGGTGACAGAAAAAAGTGGGGAACTCTCAGGAACAAGGGACAGGACAAAGTACCTAACACTCAGGATCAGGTGACAGGACAAAGTGCCTAACTCTCCGGATTAGGTGACAGAACAAAGTGCCTAACTCTCAGAATCAGATGACAGGACAAAGTGCCTAACTCTCAGGATCAGGTGACAGGACAAAGTACTTAACTCTCAGGATCAGGTGACATGACAAAGTGCCTAACTCTCAGGATCAGGTGGCAGAACAAAGTGCTCAACTCTGAAATTCTAAGCAACACTATCATGCTGAGCATCCATACACTTCTGCGGCGAATAGCTCAGCTAAGATTGAAGTGACATGTTGTTCGCCCTACCAGATGAGCACATCCGCAATCAGCTATTATACGCTGAGTTCACAGCAGGTAGAAGCTACAGATAATTCTTAAAAGTGTCTTTGAAAAGGTTAAATATTGATGTCATATCCTGGAAGATGTTTGCACAGCAACCGTACAACCTGGCGCGCTAGTTTCACCAAAGGTGCTCAGATCGCAGAGAGTATAGCCATCGCGGAGGCTGAACGAAAGCGTGCTGCCCGATAAAAGGAAACAGCCGGCTCCCCCACACATGTGCTATCGGTGTAGTAGTGTTTGCCGTTCTTGGATTGGTCTTTACAGCTAAAAGAGAACTCATTTAGCAGTAATATTCTGATTCTTTCCCAATCTGAGCTTGTGATGGGCAACTATTACTAACATTACCTCAAACAGACGACACATTCAAGTGCCCAGATACGGTCATAAATGAGGAGGAAAGCGCGGAGGATGCAGCACAGTAAATAAGCGGACAGCAGCCAGCGAGAATATAGCTGGATGTTTGTATCAGGGTCAGAGAACCAGAGCTGACCAAGATACTTTTCCGCCTCCAATTGGTGGGCCTGGAAACAGGCTGCACTCTATGTAGACTGGCTAAAATAATATGGATTGCAGTGGGATGGCAAACCCGGTACTCAAAAGAGCCAGCTGAAATCAGATGAGTCGGACAGAAAAGCGCAGATATCGCATCGTCGTGGTAAACTTCGACAAACGTCAGAAAACATCTTTTTCAGGACGAACGCCAAAGAAGGAGAGGAAAAAGAATGAGGCATGCTGGTATACTTCTAGGAAATACAATCTCTCTACCAAATTGTTATCTTGTTTAAATGTGTTACTAGCAGAGAATCCGACCAGAGAAAATAATCACAAATACACGAAACAGAACACACAACAGAACATAATCACAAATACACGAAACAGAACACACAACAGAACATAATCACAAATACACGAAACAGAACACACAACAGAACATAATCACAAACACACGAAAAAGAACACACAACAGAACATAATCACAAATACACGAAACAGAACACACAACAGAACATAATCACATATACACGAAACAGAACGCACAACAGAACATAATCACAAATACACGAAACAGAACACACAACAGAACATAATCACAAATACACGAAACAGAACACACAACAGAACATAATCCCAACACACGAAACAGAAAACGCAACAGAACATAATCACAAATACACGAAACAGAACACACAACAGAACATAATCACAAATACATGAAACAGAACACACAACAGAACATAATCACAAATACACGAAACAGAACGCACACCAGAACATAATCACAAATACACGAAACAGAACACACAACAGAACATAATCACAAATACACGAAACAGAACACACAACAGAACATAATCACAAACACACGAAAAAGAACACACAACAGAACATAATCACAAATACACGAAACAGAACACACAACAGAACATAATCACATATACACGAAACAGAACGCACAACAGAACATAATCACAAATACACGAAACAGAACACACAACAGAACATAATCACAAATACACGAAACAGAACACACAACAGAACATAATCCCAACACACGAAACAGAAAACGCAACAGAACATAATCACAAATACACGAAACAGAACACACAACAGAACATAATCACAAATACATGAAACAGAACACACAACAGAACATAATCACAAATACACGAAACAGAACGCACACCAGAACATAATCACAAATACACGAAACAGAACACACAACAGAACATAATCCCAACACACGAAACAGAAAACGCAACAGAACATAATCACAAATACACGAAACAGAAAACGCAACAGAACATAATCACAAATACACGAAACAGAACACACAACAGAACATAATCACAAATACACGAAACAGAACACACAACAGAACATAATCACAAATACACGAAACAGAACGCACAACAGAACATAATCACAAATACACGAAACAGAACACACAACAGAACATAATCACAAATACACGAAACAGAACACACAACAGAACATAATCCCAACACACGAAACAGAAAACGCAACAGAACATAATCACAAATACACGAAACAGAACACACAACAGAACATAATCACAAATACACGAAACAGAACACACAACAGAACATAATCACAAATACACGAAACAGAACACACAACAGAACATAATCACAAATACATGAAACAGAACACACAACAGAACATAATCACAAATACACGAAACAGAACGCACAACAGAACATAATCACAAATACACGAAACAGAACACACAACAGAACATAATCACAAATACACGAAACAGAATACACAACAGAACATAATCCCAACACACGAAACAGAAAACGCAACAGAACATAATCACAAATACACGAAACAGAAAACGCAACAGAACATAATCACAAATACACGAAACAGAACACACAACATAACATAATCACAAATACACGAAACAGAACACACAACAGAACATAATCACAAATACACGAAACAGAACGCACAACAGAACATAATCACAAATACACGAAACAGAACACACAACAGAACATAATCACAAATACACGAAACAGAACACACAACAGAACATAATCCCAACACACGAAACAGAAAACGCAACAGAACATAATCACAAATACACGAAACAGAACACACAACAGAACATAATCACAAATACATGAAACAGAACACACAACAGAACATAATCACAAATACACGAAACAGAACGCACAACAGAACATAATCACAAATACACGAAACAGAACACACAACAGAACATAATCACAAATACACGAAACAGAACACACAACAGAACATAATCCCAACACACGAAACAGAAAACGCAACAGAACATAATCACAAATACACGAAACAGAAAACGCAACAGAACATAATCACAAATACACGAAACAGAACACACAACAGAACATAATCACAAATACACGAAACAGAACACACAACAGAACATAATCACAAATACACGAAACAGAACGCACAACAGAACATAATCACAAATACACGAAACAGAACACACAACAGAACATAATCACAAATACACGAAACAGAACACACAACAGAACATAATCCCAACACACGAAACAGAAAACGCAACAGAACATAATCACAAATACACGAAACAGAACACACAACAGAACATAATCACAAATACACGAAACAGAACACCCAACAGAACATAATCACAAATACACGAAACAGAACACACAACAGAACATAATGACAAATAAACGAAACAGAACACACACCAGAACATAATCACAAACACGCGAAACAGAACACATAACAAAAGTTACCACAACGACCAAAAAATGTAAAACCAAATACAATTCGTCCGTTTATTGCCACAGCCCTCCTACTTGGGCCCCCCGTCTTCTGTTTTGTACGAAGGGACATTATTTATTAATACACATTCTGAAAATCTTTTGAGATTTGAAGCCTTCAACAATAAAACAATATTGCAAGGCTGTTTCATTTGAATGGATGCAGACTTTTTGTTAGCCTTGACTTTTTCTCTTACCCATCATGATGCTAACAAAAAGAGAGAGGGAGAGTGTGTGAGAGAGAGAGAGAGAGAGAGAGAGAAGAAAAGCCAGTTCTGGAAAGAGAACTGACAAGAGTGTAAAGAGTAGATATAATGAGAGAAAGAGTAAAAGAATGAAAGAGATTGAACAAGATTGAGACCCGAGATAGAGCATCAGGAAAGAATGATACAGAAGAGGAATAAATGGAGAGTTGAAGGTGAGAGAAAAGAGAGATAGGGAGGGGCGAGTGAAAGATAAGCGGGGAAAAGAGTCAGAGAGAGAGAGAGAGAGAGGGAGAGATTTGAGAGAGAGAGAGAGAGGGAGAGAGGGAGAGGTAATATGGCAATGGGAGCAGTAACTGGAACAATACAGGAAATAATTACGGGCAGGAGAGAACTGACATGCGCAGTGAGGGGTGGATCACATTTCCGGTAAGATGGCCGCTAGGCAGAGAACTCGTGCTGTGAGAAGATGGCGCTGCGTGGCCAGATCACGTGACAAACAAAGGCCAGCGATCAGATGTAAAAGCAGAACCGGATCTGAGCCAGTGTCCATGGTTACTGTAGCTTTCATTCTAGCTCTGTGGTCCCCAGGCAAGATGGTTTTCTTCAAATATTTAACTAGTAAATGTTTAAGGTAAGGGTATCCCCCCATGGCGGAGAGGGATGAAGTGACAGAGACATCATTGTAACATGCCTCAGTTTGTTTTCAGATGAGGAATGGCCAATTATGTCCCCTTAGTACGTCGCTCAAAGCCTAAGTTTTTCATAGGTCCGAAAAGGGAGCAAAGCACAGTAACATTGAAAACCTGCCAATGAAGATATAAGAGGTAGCTAATGATTGCGTTTTGTGAGATTGACTACCCAACTCAGTCATGTAGAAGTGTTTAAGCACTTCTTCTTCTACTTGTTCTTCTTCCTCTTCTTCTTCTTCCTCCTCTTCTGCGTTCAGGCCATTTGGTCATGCTAGATATGTAGTCTCCTAGCTTGAACGAAGTCATCTTCTTCTCCTTCTGCGTTCGTTTTCAATATGCCACTACCAAGCCCTTAACAGGGCTTTGCAAGTAACAGAATATAGTCCAGAGAACGGAATATATTATGTCACTAGTTTACAGCTTGACTGCGATATTTGCACCTTTCTGTTCGACACATCCGTCTTCGGCAGTAGAATCAAGTCTAAAGTTCTCTCCAGGTCCTGGTGGCTCCCCCACGACAGTTCTGGCCTCTTTGACATCCTAGATCGTGTCCTGCTGGGCAGTCCTGTAGGATGTTTTCGAGGGCATAGACTCCGGCTCCACATGGACAATCATTTGTTAGCGATATCATGAGCAAGTACAGGTGGCCTCAAAGTCTGTAGTTGACTGTTATCTATCGAAAGTTGGTGTGTTCTCGAAAGATGGTGTGTTCTCGAAAGACGGTGTGGTTTGTTGGTTGTCTGTGAATCTGGTCGATTGAATCAGGTCCATTGCTCGTGTCCTTGTCCTAATTCCGTTTTCAGTTGTACTGATTGGGATTGATGGCTTTTGTGTGAGGACAGATTGTTCCCTCCAGCAATCTACGTTGGACAAACCATCAGCTCTCTCGTTCACTGGGATCTCACAATGTTAGGGTAGCCACTGTAAAGCAGCTGATGAGGCCCTGTGGATATTTTTGAGCCCTGGTCTCATCTGCTGCATTTGCTCATTTCTGGGAAAAAAAGAAAAAAACAAACCGTCGTACATGTTTTCCCATTGCTGGGGTAGTCGGGGTTTGGGGGGCTGCTGGGGTAGTCGAGAGGTTTTAAAGGTTGAGGAATACAGGCCGCTTCGCCACTGCTGCCGCTCCGTAGTGTGCTGGCTATGTTTGTTTATTTCACTCCCAATAGAAAAACAACAAATGCCTTACCGGGGATTCGATTCGCTGTCCTCCTTGTCGAGAGGCAGGCAAGCCATTCGGCCACGTGCTCACTTCTGAAAATCACTCACATTAATTTAAATAATATTGATAACTACCAGCTAGCAACGATATGGAAAGACCCAAGTATCAGTACGTCCTCTAAAGAGACGCTGAGAAACATGCCAATCATCCGTACGCTATTATGTTAGTATCACCTTTCCCAAAGCAGAATTCTTCATCAAAGAGGGATTCACATGCAATTCCCGTAACCTCATCTATTCTATCATCTGCCGCCAGTGATGTGTGCGCAGCGAAGCAGGAAAGGCGACACGATTCACAACAGCACGCTGAGAACAATGGTGGGGACTACATCGGTTAACTGAGGGCCGTGGTAGCGCAGTGGTTTCCCAGTCAGACGATCAGGGTTCAATACACAGTTGGTGCGGAATATTTTACCTGATCAACAACCGACCTCTGTAGTCGACCCAGCTACAGAAATTGGACACCAGAGAAATCTGAGAAGTAATGGTGGCCTGCGTGATTACCACATCATCCATTACCACTTCATCCATTACCACATCATCCATTACCACTTCATCCATTACCACATAATCCATTACCACTTCATCCTTTACCACATCATCCATTGCCACATAATCCATTACCACTTCATCCATTACCACATCATCCATTACCACATCATCCATTATATGCCGTTGGTTACAAAATAATATGGGCCCTAACACCATGCTTCATATTGGGCCGCAGGGCGTGACGGGATCTTTTACATCGTTTAACTACTACAGGCGACGGCGTGGGCTAGTGGTTAAGTGACACGGCTCACAACCGGAAGGTGCTGAATTCGATCCCCATCACAGCACCGACTGTTACCCCGGGGAAGCAAACCCTTAGAAAATGCAGGAGGAAGCAGACCCTTACATAAATGCATGCTGAAGTCGGTTGCACTGGATCGACATGCGCAAAATAAAAACCATAGTGCAACGCACACCGCCTTGAGGAATAGAGAAATAATTGGTTAAATATTACTATATTGACGCGCAGAAGATAAAGTGGATTGGGCATTTGACAAGGACAATAGGTCGACCCTGGCGATGATGGATATAACTTATTAAAAAAAAACTCCCACAGTTGAACATGTCGACAACACAAGCCTCCCACCTAGCAGGAAGTCTTTCCGACGACTCAAGGCAAGAACAGCAGGACAAAAGATGAAGGAAGATAACAGGGCTACTAGAAAGACAAATTCAACCCAACCACCCAAGAGAAAAGAAGGAGATGTCAAGAAGGCTAATGACACGATGGAGAGAAAGACACAAATAATCTGCATCGCTGACTTACTCTTTTTTGTTCAGTAAAACAACTAAATTTAGTAGCATAAACAATACATGAACAGGTGAAGGATGCACGATTTACAGCGAAAATTAACAACTACAGAATTGGTCTGCAAATCAGGTTCAGATATGAGACAAGACGTTCAGTTATTTGAATAAGGCTGCCATTATTCAGAAAACTAGACTTCACAGGTAGACGTAACAGGATTTAAGCATGACGAACGAGGAGAAGAATAATCAGGAGGAGATTAACATGTCTTGATAGGAATGTGTACAAATAAAAATATGAAAGACAGGGTGAGCTTTCACTGCGTTGTGGAATAGAAGTATAGATAATCACAAAGTAGACAATGCTGTTGGGGATAAGGTGTTAGATATAAAATAGGATTATATGGTCACATTACATCACCGTAGCCTTGCCATACTTTGCAGTAAGACGCAAACCTATTTACAGCTGGATTGACTAGAGCGTGTCAATGACAAGTACATAACTATGTACCTTTTGCTGACAACCGAGTAATCCGCCACAGTACTACTCAGTCGCTCTTGGAGAACTATGGATAAATAAATAAAATAAGTCCAACACAAAAATTAAAATCTTGATCTCCACATGAAAGTCAGTTCTATTGTATGGCTCAGAAATATGGATAACAACAAAATCGACGTAAAGTTAGATACATGCTTTCCAAAGGTCGCCTACGCAGACGCGCGAAATTGAAATGCTGTGAACAGATAACTAATGTGGAACTGTTGGACAGAATCTTAACAATAGCAGTGGAACATGAGGCGAGGAGACGAGCCTGGCGTTGGATAGAATACATGTTAAGGAAACCAGCTGCTTTCATTACAAGACAGTCTCTGCTCTAAAATCAACAAGGCAAAAGACGTAGCCGAATTAAAACACAAGTGGCGAATAGAGTTGGAGGCAGAACACACATGTAGAATAGAGTTGGAGACAGAACACACATGTAGAATAGAGTTGGAGACAGAACACACATGTAGAATAGAGTTGGAGACAGAACACACATGTAGAATAGAGTTGGAGACAGAACACACACGTAGAATAGAGTTGGAGACAGAACACACATGTAGAATAGAGTTGGAGACAGAACACACATGTATAATAGAGTTGGAGACAGAACACACATGTATAATAGAGTTGGAGACAGAACACACATGTAGAATAGAGTTGGAGACAGAACACACATGTAGAATAGAGTTGGAGACAGAACACACATGTAGAATACAGTTGGAGACAGAGCACACATGTAGAATAGAGTTGGAGACAGAACACACATGTAGAATAGAGTTGGAGACAGAACACACATGTAGAATAGAGTTGGAGACAGAACATACATGTAGAATAGAGTTGGAGACAGAACATACATGTAGAATAGAGTTGGAGACAGAACACACATGTAGAATAGAGTTGGAGACAGAACACAAGTGGCGAATAGAGTTGGAGACAGAACACACATGTAGAATAGATCTGGAAACAGAAGACACATGGGGAATAGAGCTGGAGACAGAAGACACTCGGAGAATAGAGTTGGAGACAGAAGACTCGTGGGAAATACAGCTGGAGACAGAAGACACGTGGGGATAGAGTTAGAGACATAAGACATGTGGGGAATAGAGTTGGAGACAGAAGACACGCGGGGAATAGAGTTGGAGACAGAAGACTCGTGGGAAATACAGCTGGAGACAGAAGACACATGGGGAATAGAGTTTGAGACAGAAGACACGTGGGGAACAGAGCTGGAGACAGAAGACACGTTGGGAATAGAGTTGGAGACAGAAGACACATGGTGAATAGAGTTCGAGACAGAAGACACGTGGAGAATAGAGTTGGAGACAAGCATAAAGGAACATTGAAGACGTGGACAGAGCTGGAACGAGTGACAGTAGACTGAATGACTCTGTTCATGTTTGCTAAAGACATCTGTTCCACACGGCTGAACAGATATTGATTGCGTTATTAATTGAACATTAGTAGCTAGAAGTCCTGTAATATCCCTTTTAAAACTTCCCTGCTTTTTATTAAAAGTAATTACATTTTATGGGCAAGAAACCCACAACTGAAACATTAACATTCCAACTAGCAAAAGTCTAAAAAACCGGCGGAGGAATTACTGAACGAATGTAAATGATACAATCATAAATAGGTCATCAACTGAACCATGGCGCCCCCTAGAGTGATTTTATTGGAGTCCTTGCTGGATAGAAAAGGTAGCTATGAGATTTGATTAGGTCGAAGTTTACAGAAAAATGAAGTAAAATTAGTTTAATTTCCCCAAAATTTGAGAAAACGTGGCGAGCCACGCCAACCTTATCAAATGTAGGCCGTTAGACGGCGCCACGGTAACGATGTCTTGTATTCAAAATTCAAAGCTCGGTAGACAAGATATCGCGCCCCTCAAACATGCTAGCTACACCCAGTAATAATCATATTCCTATGATTCTTACACGAGTGGATCTCAAACTTCTTTTACCTTGACTGAATTTCGCAAATATATCTCTAGTAAACCTTACGTTTTATCCCCGATTTTAAATAACAATGAAGATGGCGATGTGCAATCCCTATATCTGTAAGCTAGCAGCTTTTGACAGTTCAATGCATGCAAAGCAAAAGTGGCCATTTTCTTCAGTTGGAGGACGCGTAGTGTTTGTATGTGGTCCTAAAGGCGTCATGGTTAGTGCCAGCAAGAACAGAACGGTGACAGGAGGCAGGGCTGATCTCGATGGCACGGACCGATGACCCGCATAAAACACAGTGCATTTTATTCATTTAAATACCTTCTTATGTTAGTAATCTTCTGGTGCACTATTTGTGTAGCCTACAGGTTTATTATGTGTAGTCTAAAAGCTTATTATGTGTAGTCTACAGGTTTATTATGTGAAGTCTGGAGGTTTATTATGTGTAGTCTACAGGTTTATTATGTGTAGTCTACAGGTTTATTATGTGTAGTCTACAGGTTTATTATGTGTAGCCTGGAGGTTTATTATGTGTAGTCTGGAGGTTTATCATGTGTAGTCTACAGATTTATTATGTGTAGTCTAGAAGTTTATTATGTGTAGTCTACAGGTTTATCATGTGTAGTCTACAGGTTTATTATGTGTAGTCTACAGGTTTATTATGTGTAGTCTGGAGGTTTATTATGTGTAGTCTGGAGGTTTATCATGTGTAGTCTACAGGTTTATTATGTGTAGTCTGGAGGTTTATCATGTGTAGTCTACAGGTTTATTATGTGTAGTCTGGAGGTTTATTATGTGTATGTAGCCTGGAGGTTTATTATGTGTAGCCTGGAGGTTTATTATGTGTAGCCTAGAGGTTTATTATGTGTAGTCTGGAGGTTTATTATGTGTAGTCTGGAGGTTTATTATGTGTAGTCTAGAAGTTTATTATGGGTAGTCTACAGGTTTATCATGTGTAGTCTACAGGTTTATTATGTGTAGTCTACAGGTTTATTATGTGTAGTCTGGAGGTTTATTATGTGTAGTCTGGAGGTTTATCATGTGTAGTCTACAGGTTTATTATGTGTAGTCTGGAGGTTTATTATGTGTATGTAGCCTGGAGGTTTATTATGTGTAGCCTGGAGGTTTATTATGTGTAGCCTGGAGGTTTATTATGTGTAGCCTGGAGGTTTATTATGTGTAGTCTGGAGGTTTATTATGTGTAGTCTGGAGGTTTATTATGTGTAGTCTGGAGGTTTATTATGTGTAGTCTTGAGGTTTATTATGAATAGAAAACGAGGTGATCAGATCTATCCCATTTTGGTTTTTGTTTTCTTAGGGGAGTCGGGTTACGATTAACTACTGGGTAGACTGGATGGTCTTACAATATGAAACCAAACCAAAATTGTGTGCGTAGAGAGGCAAGCGCTGTTACCACTATGTAAAGCAACCACTCTAACTTGGCAGGGAAGCAAGGTCGTCACATTGCAGACACTGTCGTCGGCGATGACGTGTTAGTTGCTGTGCTAGGTTCAAACTTGTGAAGGGGTGCGGGTGACCATGTTCCTTCCAGGATTTTATTAACGTTTGCGTTCTGGTATGTTCTATTTAGAATCGACGTCACTGCACTTCGGGCAGATTCATAGGTACTCATTTCTCAGTGAATGACAAAGAACGTAGATGCTATGTGGGCTCACTCCTACTCCGTCCTCTCAGGCGCCCTCTCTACTGTGCCCGTAAATGATTTCAACACTTTATAATCCCCACATCGTGGGTAAATCAATTGGGACGTCATAAAAAATTCGGTCGTTGATCTACTTTACAAATTCACATCTCTCCATTGCTAACGCTTCCTCTACGGGTGCTCCTGATGCCAGTGTTCAAACGCTTTTCTCCCCGTAAACCCCAATGCGACCCTAAAAGTAGATCTATAGAAGACGCATAACGTTTGAAATGCCAATATTCACTATCCAGTTATACCAAATCCAGCCCCCGTGTGTCTACTGGAGCAATAATTAAGAGTCAGAGACGATTGCGGCATGCATTAGAATAATCTGAGGTAGCCACGTCAGAGCGTTAGTTACTGCCTTGATCTCCATTCTCATAGGGACGGTTTTTATCGTGCATACACCGCTCCTCTCGGAAACGACCCTGCCTCTCATTCTAATAGAGAAACCCCAATCGCGCAGCAGAGATCCTTCGATACATATGACAGTTTCAACATACTGGACATTATCACTTATCAGATATTTATGTGCGGTACCGTGGCCTAAGGGTAAACGTCTATTTCCCAATCCCAATGCACCGGGTTTGAATCCTGCCGTATCCAGTTTGACAGACATTGTTTTTTTCGTAATGACAACTTACAGTACTGCACACTCGCAAAGAAACTTGTAACAGCCAAATAGGTTGGTGGTTGTAAGAAGCGACGTTCAAAAAGTATCCGATCTTTGGGACGGAAAAGCACAATTACTCACCTGGAGGTTCTAAACCCTAATCCCTTTCCAAGTACTCCATTTGTGACTCAATGCACTTGTCAGAGCGGTCCAGACATTAATTGAAGCATTTCAGGAAGGCCTCTTTGAGAATGAAGTACAAAAGCTGGGCTGTCGCATTCCGCATAATGTCTTCTCGTGACTCAAATCAGGTCCCTTTCAGTCAGCTTGCTGAACACCCAATCACAGCAAGGAGCCATGTCGGGAAAATCGGAAACTTACCGACAGAGAGGAATGTTGTATATGGCCAAGAAAGTCTGAATCAGATTTGAAGAATGGGCAGGTGCTTTGTCATGGCGGAGCTGCCAAGCTCCCGATTTCCACATGTCCGGTCGAACAGCATCACGAAGCCGAGTGATGCTCTTCAGGTAGTACCCTTCGTTAATGTTTTGACCTTGTAGTGCGTACTCGAGATGCACAGCCCCACGAAGTCAAAGAGAACGGCCAGCAGGACGACTTTGACATTGCGTCATTTCGTAGTAAATGAAAACCCGACAGGTGCTAACAATATTAAACACTGAAAGGCTGATTGCCAGCGACTGAGGCTATCTGTGAGCGGGAAAGAAATTCACGTATGCGCGTGATTGTCCCCTATACCTCCTCTTAGAAGGACAACACCCATCCTTTATTTGTTTCTACGGAAAGAATTAAATTCGGATAATTTTTGAACATACCTCTTAATCACCAGGCACCATGTTTCCATTGCATCAGTCTCTGCATTACCTCCTCATGAGCCTTGTTTACAGGCAGGGCCTAACTCAGAAAGTTATCATTTTTCTGACTGCAGACGGCAGCTGAAAGCTAGACATACAGTGGCCACTACTGTCGGGGATGAAGTGTTAAGAGATTGTGTTCTCATAAGAATCAGTTTTTCATGACATATTGGTGGCTAATTTTCTTACTCTGCGCAATTTCTTTTCTAAATTTAAAGCAGGTATTCGTTTGAGTTGAGTTAATTGTAGCTTGCTAAAATGTTATATAAAGGATACAACATACTGACAAGGACGTCGAGTGAGAGTCAGGCACAACATACTGACCAGAACGTCGAGTCAGGGTCATTTCATAATATACAAGTAATTACCAGGACAAGAGGCAGGGTCAGGCACAGTACACTGACCAAGACAACTATCTCTCTTCCATGTAGTATTCCCTAGAAACAGGCTGTCCACCTTCATCAGCACGCTCGGGATGTAAGGAAACTACTACAACCTGCCACTTACGACCGTTTCAGAGCGAATGCAAAAGTAAAACTACTCATCATTAACCAACAACAACAATATCAATAACAACAATATCAACAACAACAATATCAACAACAAAGAAAGAGAGTAAACAAAGTAACCGTACTATTTGTGTATTCACAAATTCTGCACTTGCCTACTGCCTCCAAGTGAATCACAGGTTAACACTAAAGCTTGTCCACTCACAGGAAACATGTATCCAGAGCACTTGTAGTGGGTGTTTCAATAGCTATGAATATACAGCATGAGTTTATTAACTACATTTAAATCCTTGTTTAGTGGCTTTTTGTGTCATTCTTTATGTGTACCGATGTATCGCTACGCAGTGGGAAAGCAGGTGGTGCGTCTCTGTTAGGGGGATGGATCAGGCTGTGGCTGAGAGGAGTTGGGTATACAAGACAAGAACCTCTGGTAATGGAATTGAATGGAGATGAGGCATTGAGGGCAGCTCCGTGATGGCTAGTTTAGACTTCTTTAACTATTGCATTCGTCGTGCCACGGAGGAAGACCAACGTCTGCTCAGGCAAAATATGCTGATCAGACATGTTAGGCATGGCCAGGCAAAATATGCTGATCAGACATGTTAGGCAGGGCCAGGCAAAACATACTGATCAGATATGTTAGGCAGGGCCAGGCAAAATATACTGATCAGATATGTTAGGCAGGGCCAGGCAAAATATACTGATCAGATATGTTAGGCGGGGCCAGGCAAAATATACTGATCAGATATGTTAGGCAGGACCAGGCAAACTATACTGATCAGAAATGTTAGGCAGGGCCAGGAAAAACATACTGGCCAAGACCATCACCTCGGCTTCCTAATGGCCCACCCTGGAAATAGAATTGTTTTCATGACAGCATGGCTAGCGAGGTGAGGGATCGACGTAATCCCAATAGTAGTGAGTGACACGGAGATGAAGCCAAACATAGCACAACCCTCTGGAGGACCCCGGTTCAGCAAGCTCAGGATGTGAGGAAAGCTACTGCAACCTGCCACAACGTCCTTGTCAGGGCGTACAAAAGAGTAACCTACTCATTGTGGGCATTCGAAACAACTACAACCACTTTCACCGTGTCTAATTCCCAATCCTTACCTCAAAAGGTACAGACGGACTGGTTAAGACATGAGCGGATATCAGCTGTGGTGTCAAACCTCCAGTGGCCGAGGTGGATCTACTGTACAGGTCATGCTGGAGTTCAAGGCAACGAAAGAGCTGACGACGTCCAGGCTTCACCCTTTATATTCACTTTGGATATGGACAAGGACAACATTATTAACCCTTTCAATGAGCGCATGTTTTATGACGCCACTGCAACAGATAAATAAGTAATTCACAGACTGCAGACATTTAAATTCAAACGAGGATCGAGAGTTGTGGGGTACGTAAGAAAACGAACCAAGAGTGTGTACAACAGATGAGCTACAGGAACCAACATTACTCCAACCTTTTGCCATTTACTTAGGGAGATGGAGCTCCTTGGGAATTCCCGGAATGGAATTAATTGAATTCTCAAGAACAGAACATTACAACACGCATGCAATATCCTTGCTTGTATGGCATTCAATAATGACACGTGTTCAGTTCGGGTGCCATCTCCTCATAGAAGGTCGGCTCTAATGGATCTGCAGTGTACTCATTCTCTTGCCGTAATGGTGCGATCTTACAGGCTTTTTCCAGTCCATAGACTGATGTTATCTGCCCACTTTAAAACATTGTCTGTCGCTTGGACGACCGTCTTCCACACTACCCTCTTGAATGATCTTTACTTGCTATATGACCAAAATATCTTGACTGTCTGACCCTTATTTCGGTTATTAATTCTCTTTTATCTTTCCCCGTTTTCAATACCTCCACATTTGTTTTCTTCTCTGTCCAAGAAATACAAATAAATCTTCTATATACCCGTTTTTCAGTACGCTTTTCCATCAACTTGTTTTATTTAGTGTCCATGTTTCTGCGTCATAAAGTAGTGACAAATACACATAACACCTGACAATTCTCAATTTCAAATTCTGATTTATCTGTTTGGATGTCAGTATGTGTCACATGTTGCCGACTACCATCTTGGCCAAACATATTCTCTTTCTGATTTCATTTTCACAGCCGCCTTCTTCCGTTGTTATATTGACCTAGATAGGAGAAAGTCTGTACCTGTTCAAGTAGTTGATCTTTTATTTGTATCTACATACATGGTTTCTTGTCGCTTTTCTCAAGCACCAGTCTTCGTTTTCTTTATGTTTATATCTAATCTAAACTCTTTCTTATTTTGCATGTTGTTGTCCGAAGCTACTACAATTCTCGCAGTACACTACACTTGATTGCTCTCAATTTCAATTTGTAAGATAAGCTTATTTTGTCTGGATGTCCGTATCTGTCTCATTTTATTAAATAAAACTAGTGATTCTGTCTCTTTATGGTTTCTGCTTATCAACTTCCATCATTCATTATTATATCTTTAAGATAAGCGCGCACCCGGCCGTTAAGTCGTCTCTTCCATGAGCTTGGTAATGAAACAAACTTCTTAAATCAGTGCAGACTGTCAATTATTGTTCATCATTTTATCATAGCCTGAAGGGAGCCAAGACCCTGGTTCTCTCCCGGCTCGCCTAACGAACTCTGACATCTTCTATTAAACATGTCTCACTGTAACAGTTTCAGCGAGACCAGTTTATGGACCAAGTTTCCGCCGGGCCAGATTTAGCGGTTTCTTCCGCTAACTCTCCAGCAAATAGCTCTCTTGTGAACCTGTCGTACGCGCATGAAGATTGTAATAGATCAGAGACATGAACAAACTCGGGCCATATGTGAGAGGGCAAAGGAGATGGGTATGACGCGACATCGGGAGACGCCGTTTCTTAGCTGCCTGAGAAAAATCGGAAATTTTATGTAGTAGATGCACTCGTTCAACTTATGGCCAGGATAGAGTAGGTAGATGAATGAGTTATCTTATTTATCAACATTATTATCATCATCGCCGTCTTCCACATCATCAATCTGCAGCGTCTCTATCTTATCTTGTATGTTCACTTGCGTCGTTAGATGACGCAGGGAGACGCAATCATCTTTCACGCGACATCTCCCTGATAGCTGTATTCATGCCTGGCCATCAAACTGTTGGTTATCATGGTGAATTCTTTTTGCTCTGTGAATTCTTTTTTTTCTCTATCTCGGCGTTTGGTCATCTTCAGGCCAAAGGTGCGGTGTTCAAACTCAAGCATCACTACCTTCAGTTTACCCAGATGTAAATTGGTACGTAACTTACATTTATGGAGGAGATGGCGGAAAAGAAATAAAACAGACAAAATTGGTAGAGAACTCTGGCTGTTTGTGTTGTTTGTAGAGAACTCTGGCTGTTTGTGATATTTGTAAAAACTGTGGCTGTTTGTAATATTTATAAAAACTGTGGCTGTTTGTGTTGATTGTAGATATAACAGACTATGAATATTATTTATATAGAGCGTAAATGATGTCTCTAGAGAAGGATGATTACGTGTGTGTGGGTGAGTGGAGGTGTGTTTATGTATCTATCTATGTGTGTGTCTATGTATGTATGTGTAGGCCAGACAGACGGACAAACATACAGACAAACATACATACAGACAGATAGACAGATAGATAGATAAAGAAAGAAAAAAAAAATAAAAGAAAGAAAAAATAAAAGAACGAAAGAAGGGAAGTTGTTGTTTACGGAAGGCACAAACATTACATATTATTCTCTCACTCTCATTTCTTTTAAGAGAGAAAAGAAATGATAGAGAAAAAAGAATACATATTTTGATAAAATTACGGAAACCACAAACAAACAACAACACAACAGAAACATCGATGCGCCTTCAGAATGCGTTATTATAAATTCACGGCAATGTTTTTGTTTAATCATTTTTATTTAACTTGTCATGACGGCTGTCCAGATGGGTGGACTTATTTCTCTTATTTAAACCAACTTCCCCACTTGGTGAAGAGCCGGCATTTTGGACACAGCCTCTATTAGTTAATCTTTAAATGTAGCCCTAAACAACAAAGTATGAAATAAAGAAGTATAAAGAAAAGCTTGTACCGAAAAACGTTGTTTAAATAAATACATATATCTATATTTGCTTGTTTTCTATCTGCAGCATTGGGAAAGGAGACTGCCCCTTCAAGGAAAAATAAACTGCCCGGCTGTGGATCTGGTGAAATAGATATTTTTTGGTTGTTTCCCTCGCCTGGTGTTTTCTGTCAGAATTGGTTTGCCGTCTCTAACCCAAACACGAACAAAATACTCTCAAGGGAAAGAATAAGACGTGCCAAGCTGGGGATTCCCCGCTCACTGAATTCTTGTAATTCCAGGTAGCTTTCCAGGAAACTTATTTTTTCAAACGGTTGAATTGGCAGTTAATGGCAGAAATATGCTTTTAAAGTTGATGTGAGGTCTGATCGGATAAGACACGTTTGAACTGGACATGAAGCATATGTCTGGATCGTGCTTAGTTTTAAAAAAAAATTCATCTTAGTTACCAACAGTAATTTTATCTAATGAGATATCTTTAGTGTTAGGCGACTCGGGTTATTATTAGTCAGCAGGCTAATAATGTGTGTGTTTACAAACGATTATCAGTTAAGCATTTCGCTATAATTGATTTACAAAGATAAATAAGTGGGTAGGTAGATGGATTTGTGGATACATATACATAAACTCAGATAGGTAGGTTTGATGGATGGATAAATGGATGTATGGAATGATGGATAGGTAGATAGGTTGGTCAATCGGTGAAGATATATATCGTTTCGTCTCGTCTTTCCCGTTACCCCACGAAGTCTTAGCGACATCGCATCTCAATATTGCTTGCTCAGCGTGTGAATGATGAGTCCTGTACATGTCTCTTACCTGGCGGGGTCCAACACTCCCGGCGGACTGCTTGCTCAGCGTGTGAATGATGAGTCTTGTACAAGTATCTAGCCTGGCGGGGTCCAACACTCTCCCGGCGGACTGCTGCTGACCAAAGTGTGTCGAAGACAACAGTGAAGAACTGGAAAACGATGTTTAAAGAAGGACGTGAGTTAACTAAACAATATGCGCCTGACCTGGTCTCGGACGTGAGTTAACTAAACAATATGCGCCTGACCTGGTCTCGGACGTGAGTTAACTAAACAATATGCGCCTGACCTGGTCTCGGATGATTATTCGTTAACTCATGTCCTTATTTAAACATCGTTGTCCAGTTCTTCACTGTTGTCTTCGACACACTTTGGTCACCATACACTGCCTGCATTTTATGATGACTGTCAACTAGTCGACATCCTTAAGCTGTAAGAAACCGAATCACCGCTCGCTGATCAACCTTGGATGGATTCCGTATCACACCCGCCATGTTTTCAATGGTCTGCTGAAGAATCTATGAGTCGGGAGATAATGAAATTTTGCAAGCTTGACGGTTGGTATGATCTGTTTACACCAGAAGTGACGTCGTCATGCGCATCGTACCTATATTCACTTGTTGCAGTTTGGTCGGTTTCATTCAAACATGCCTCCTATGTATAGTTAGACAGCCATGTTTCAATTGTCTAGTCTCCAAATCTCGACAGTCTTCCATTTACTCAGTCGTCAATCGACTAGTTATTTACAGCTAGGATACCTAAGGTAGGGATAAAAGGAATTGGCCGCTCCAGCTTTGGAAAAGCTGATACCTAGTACAATGTTTCATTTACCACTTCATCCCCAATAACGTCAGATGTGTCTTCACTGTGACAACTATCACATTGTTTAAATCGCAGGATCATATTTTGTATAAATTTGTTTAAATTCCTAATGCTAGCAATCCCTCACTGTGGTATGGTCTATGTGAAGACATTGTCTGCAATATCATGAACCAGAGAGTCTTCTACCATAGAGACGAAGTGTCTGAGAATATAAACGGTCGATATCTCTCATCTCACAATATTGTTTGTCCATCGTTTCAGAAGAGGACTACATTGTCATCTGTCAATCCTAGAGTATGCTCGTAGATGGCTGATCAAACCAATCCGAGCCCGAAAGCGTCTGTCACAATGAGGGCAGAGAAATACTGTGACCGTCAGACGGAGGCAACTGGTCTCTTGTCTTTCGTGTCGCTCGCCCCCATGCATCTTCTGTGATGCTTGTCTGCTCTATATGTACGGTGCCAACAGAGATTTGACTACCCCAGGCAGAGCAACCCACAGCAATGTTCTCCCAATTTGCAAGGTCAATTTCGTAGTTCTTCAGTGAGGCTTTCATAGTGTCTTTGTATCGCAGTTCTTCAGTGAGGCTTTCATAGTGTCTTTGTATCGCAGTTCTTCAGTGAGGCTTTCATAGTGTCTTTGTATCGCAGTTCTTCAGTGAGGCTTTCATAGTGTCTTTGTATCGCAGTTCTTCAGTGAGGCTTTCATAGTGTCTTTGTATCGCAGTTCTTCAGTGAGGCTTTCATAGTGTCTTTGTATCGCAGTTCTTCAGTGAGGCTTTCATAGTGTCTTTGTATCGCAGTTCTTCAGTGAGGCTTTCATAGTGTCTTTGTATCGCAGTTCTTCAGTGAGGCTTTCATAGTGTCTTTGTATCGCAGTTCTTCAGTGAGGCTTTCATAGTGTCTTCGTAACGTTTCATTTAGCCACCGCGAGCTCCCTTGTCTGACTCAATCTCCCGATATATACCTGCTATCGACACTCCAGTCGACCTAGCTGTAAATGACTACCTGGCTTACTGCTAGCAAAAACAAGGCAGCGAGGAAGGGGAAATTGTGACCCTCTTCTCATAAAATATAGTGTGGCCTAGTACAGTGACGATTCTAGCGCATGATTACGGACAGGAATGTCTGAAGTAAAACTCTCTTATACTAGAGCTAGTTTTGTTTAATGTAGAAACATGCAAAGTAAATGCTTAAAAAGATATGTTTTCTGGATGAAACAGCAAATGCTTAAATAGATATGCTTTCTGGGTGAAGCAGGAAATGAAATAACAGCAAAATGAATTCTTAAAAAATAACAAACTAAGCTAGAGAACAGAGCATCATTGAGCTAGGTAAACACCCGGAAATCCATTTGGTTCTTCACGGAAATAGGTGCTGCGCATGTCCATTAGCAAGCTCATCACTACCGCTTCCTGACAAATTGGTTTGATCAGCGTACTCTCCCCTTTACAAGATCACGAATGTCAAGTTTTGTCTTTTTCTAAGATTATCCTCTTTTATCTATTTTTGAAGAAAAGAAATTGAGCTGCATATTTGCACTCCTGTTTTTTTTTTTTTTTTAAAGAATGCTCAACACTTGATTTAATCAGATGACAGCTAATTTAATATGCGCACAAAGTAGTAAGGATAACACATTTAGAAAACAAATATTGAAATACTTGATGCTTAACTTAACTTAACTTAATGTTTTTATACTGGTTTAGAAGACTCATCAGAGTCTGTATACAACCAGTCACATCTGCATTACCCTGCTCTAAAAACAATGCTCATCCAATCTATCCTTAAACGCATTAACTGTATCTGCCTCCACCACGTTAAAGGGTAATGCATTTCAAGTATTCACGACTCTCTGACTGAAATTATATTTCCTAATATCTATTCTGGACCTTTCTTTAGTTAATTTGTATCTGTGTCCTCTTGTTCTCGTTGGTGGTTGTATTTAGAAAAAAACACTTGTAATAGTCTAATAGCCTTTCCAGTAATTATCTTATAAACCTGTATTAAGTCAACTCGAATTCTTCTTTTCTCTAGACAGTGTAGGCCCGTTTTTATGAGTCTTTCATCGTAACTGTCATTTTGGAATTCCGCTATATTTTTTGTCGCTCTTCTTTGTATCCTTTCCAGCATGTTTATATCTCTTCTACGATAAGGACTCCACACCTGTACACAGTACAGCATTCAACTAAAGTTTAGACAAATCTGTGCCTTAAGCCAGGTAGACAAAAGCTGTCGTTTTTCTGTAAATCCATATCTTAAAAGATGATTTGTCATTATTTCCGTGGTTTGCCTTTCGGACTCACATTTGACTATGAGTAGTAAGTTTGTTAGGGATTTCCTTCTCGCGCAATGCTAAGCCCGAAGAAGATGTAGCTCTAGGGTATGCAACCTCCAGCATTTTTTCTGAAGATATTTACCAAACCCAGAATTATAGGAAACGCATTCTGTCTTTGACGGTGTTGGTATACGTATGAAAGCAGTGACTGTGGTGTAGATCTTCCTGCAAGGCGGAGTGGGTACAGCACATAGATGATGTCATTGTGGTGTAGGTGTTCCTACAGGGCGGGGTGGGTACAGCACATATATGATGCCATTGTGGTGTAGGTGTTCCTACAGGGCGGGGTGGGTACAGCACATAGATGATGCCATTGTGGTGTAGGTGTTTCTACAGGGCGGGGTGGGTACAGCACATAGATGATGCCATTGTGGTGTAGGTCTTCCTGCAGGGAGGGGTGGGTACAGCACATAAATGATGCCATTGTGGTGTAGGTCTTCCTTAGTTATTCAGTTAGTAAATGCCCCATGGTGGGCGAAGGTGACAGCGTCAGACATGATTATTAAAATGTGACAACATATGACCATACAGCCCCACCTGAGCGTGGCAAACTCTACCGCGCGTGAACAGCATTAGTAATTGGGTCGTCTGGCATTCTGTCCTTTCGTGCAGCTCGCTTTTGCCGCGTCGCAGTAATGCTTCTCTGCTCAACAACGCCATCACCATGAGTGCAGACAGTCTGAAAGGCTAGTGGTTTGGAGGACCAAGCTTCCAAGCAGCGACATCAATGGAGAAATGATTCAAATAAACTTCTAAGTGTTTATTTTTGTACACTCCTCCTCTTCCTTTCCGGCGAGCGCTCAGTCCTGTGTTGAGCTCACCACACAACAATTAAGGGAGGCGCTCATCTGACGGGCTAACAACATGTTCAGTCCCTCTGATCTGCGCTTTCTGCAGCAGCGTTTGGATACCAGTCTCTACCTACAGAAGACCACCAGTACATCCCTACAAGCTGTCATTGTCTGTTAGGTCGCACTAAAGGACAGGCCAGTGTAGACACATAACAAAAGACCACCAGTACACCCCTATAAGCTGTCATTGCCTGTTAGGTCGCACTTAATGACAGGCCAGTGTAGACACATAACAGAAGACCACCAGTACACCCCTACAAGCTGTCATTGCCTGGTAGGTCGCACTAAAGGACAGGCCAGTGTAGACACATAACAGAAGACCACCAGTACACCCCTACAAGCTGTCATTGCCTGGTAGGTCGCACTAAAGGACAGGCCAGTGTAGACACATAACAGAAGACCACCAGTACACCCCTACAAGCTGTCATTGCCTGGTAGGTCGCACTAAATGACAGGCCAGTGTAGACACATAACAGAAGAAAAGAAAGCTTTGTCTGTGCGACCGTTGTCATAATTTATAGAAAATTTCCAATTTCCAGAAATTCACTGTTTCGTTGATAATGATTTCCTCTCCAGGAGATGCATAGCGCCACCAAAATAGTTGGGCCCTTTATAGGAAGCCTCTGAGCATCAGCAGTGGTAGTTTCACAGCAATTGTTGTCAATAAGGATGTTTCAAGTCCCGTTTTTTTTCGTGTTTTATGACATATTTGGAATTTACATTTAACGGGAGACAACTCGTATGAACTTGCAATTATCTCTCCATATTTTATACGTTTTCTCCTGTTATCAACTCTTCCGTCTTTATTAAAGAAATGTAAGCTTGCGATACTATACGGCTCAGAAGCTTGGAGCACAACAAAGTGTCTAAGAAAGCAGGTACACACGTTTATACAGAGATGCGTGTGCAGACTGCATGGTTTGAAATGGTGCGATAGCTTGAACCAACATCGCCGTGCTGGAAAGATCTAGATCTCAGTGGAACGTGGTATAGAGAGACGTCGCTGGCAGTGGATAACACAAACTAGTCGGCATTGCAAGATAGACAATGTTCTGGAACGAAAGGGGTAGGAGTGGTAGAGACAGAACACAACACTCAATTGGAATTGATGACAAAATACAGGAAGACTTGGCGCGTGTTTGTCGAAGACAAGATTTTGATTGATTTATAAGATTTTGATTGATTTATGAGATTTTGATTGATTGATTAAATTTTTATTGATTTTTGAGATTTTGATTGATTTATGAAATTTTGATTTGTGATATTTTGATTGGATGACAGATTTATAGCAGACATTATCGTCAGGGATGACGTGTTACAGACTTTATTATGCGACGTCTCCCACTTTTCGAGCGTGACGTAATATGTCCCCATCCTCGCTTCATTGCATTTCTGAAATGTAATTCTTGTACCCATTTACATCTGGATATACCAGAACGTGTTGCAGCTATATCGCAAACCCAATGCCTTTTATTGCAAAAAGCAATACTTATAACCGCTTCGCCAGTATTATCTGTTATCCTTAACGAGTATTTACTTCAAATACTTCTAACGTATAATGGTACGGGTACAATACAAACAAGGAACTAAAACTAAACATCCTAAGAACATGCATTTTTCCTGTGGCAACCTATGGTTGTGAAACATGGAAGTTTACAAAAGCATTAAGAGCGAAAATTTGTGCTTTTGAAACACAGTGCTACAGAAGAGTCATGACAATCCCGAGGACAAACAGAAACAAACAAATACATCTGGCAAGACTTGAATGTAGAGAAGCATTGGCCTTTAAATGATATAATGACCCGAAAAATTAGATTGTTTAGACACGTCAAACAACACAAGGGACTGGAGAGAGTGGTTATGGAAGGCATGGTCACTGGAAAGCGAGGCAGGAGCTGACCGAGAAGACAATCGACCCAGGACATCGAGGAGACGCTAGATTTGACGTTGGAGCAGACCGGAAGACGCGAAAGACAGTTTCCTACAGACAGGCTGTCATGAGAGCGACGTTCTGCAAAGAACATGCTACACGATGATAATGACTTCTAACGTTCTTTCGATACCGGAGTCGGAAAGGAGAGTAAAATATAGTAACACTGTAACATGCATGCCATTTATACCAATGGTTAGGTGCTCTGGGCAATCAGGTTGTGACTCCTCTACTAGATTTACGTAACTTGGTTATAATTACAGGATTATTAACTCTAGTACGAGAATGGAGAAAAATGTAGTAACCTCATCTCTGAGATGGGACGGTGTGGGCTAGTGGTTAAGTGGCACCAAAGGGGGTTGGGTTCGATCCCCATCACAGCATCGGCCGTTACCCCGGGGAAGCAAACCCTTAAGAAATGCAGGAGGAAAGAGATCCTTATATAAAATGCATGCTGAAATCGGATGCACTGGGCCGACAGATGCAAAATACAAACCATAGTGCAACGCACACTGCCTTTTTAGAAATAAGGCAAATGCAATTTTTTTAAAAATCAAAAAAATCTCTGACATGATTATCGCTCATCGACTACAAATCCTTACTTCAAAATCTCCATAAGGACTGGCTAAGACATGAGTGGATAGCAACTAAAGAGGCGATTACACAGTCCACTGGAATTACAACATGGCAGCCTAAAGAGACAAATGGCTAGAGAGGAAACCAGACCGAAAGAAGACTGTGGATAGAATAGTTGTATTTTTCTGGTAAACCTCTACACCCCAGCGACTAAGTAAAAAAGGTAGAAGACTCCACACTTCAGTGTAGATGTGGAGCAGCTAAAGGTATATGGCGTTTGGAGAGGGAAAGAACATGGCCACTTGAACCATCTAACCATATCGTAAATGATGTTAAAATAGTGCTGTGTATGGTTCTAGCAGATTTATCATGCAAAACCAACTGCAAGATAGACTACCAATTTAAGTGGACTCGCATAGACTTCCCGTAAGGAGCAAGGCCAATTGGGAGCTGTGCTTCATTTGAACTAACATGAGACAAAGTTTAAGGTTCAGTTGAGCTCAGGTGACATTTCCACATTAAAGGTCGCTTGGTCAGTTCAGGTGACATCTCCACGTTAAATGTCGGCTGGTCAGTTTAGGTGACATCTCCACATTCAAGATCGACTGGTCAGTTTAGGTGACCTCCACATCGAAGTCCAGCTGGTCAGTTCAGGTGACATCGCCACATGGTCGACTGGTCAGTTCAGCTCTGTCGTTGAACAGGGATGTTGTATGTTCTGTGGTCTTAAAAAATTGTAGTTTTGTTTCCTAGTACCTTATCACGCTTCTATGAGAACCAAACCCATTTGTAACTTCTACTTATCTCAATGATCAATTATTCCATTATGGCAGTGTTCAAAGCATTGAAGATCCTAATTCCCTATTTTCTTGTAAGTTTCAGATTTGGAACAGCAGATGTGATATCTTTGACATGTACTTACATAATCTACATTAAATGTATAAAAGATGGAAATGGTAATTTCGTTTTGGAAATTTCAATTCCAATTATTATTTACGTTAAAAGATTTAAAAACAAAGTATGCTTTTTATTTTAAAACGTAGAAAGAAACAGAACCAAGATAATTACAAAAAAACACTTAAAAGATTCAAGAGTTAATTCCCATGAAAATTACTCGACTAGATCGCGAGAGGTGCTTCATTGGGTCTCCCTGCTCTTACCATTCGATATACCTAGAACGTGTCAGCTATAGCCATGTAGCAGATCCACTTGGGTGTACAAATTGCGAATGCGTACTGTAAGTGCAGGGTTTTAATTTTTCACTAGACCAAATTTTTCATGCCCGGTTTCGTCCTCAGCATTGACCCCAATTACGAGTGTATGCTAGCACACTTACATTGAGCTGTACCTTGGAGCTGACAGTAGGTGTCGAAGTAATGGCACGGACTAGACCACTAGAAGGCAGAGCATGACACTAGCTGGTCATGTAGTTGCTAATAGGAGTGTTAGAATTAACATTTTTGCTGCAACCTGCGAAAGTTGGCCTTGTTGAGGTATTCTCCATTCACATTTTGTTTTCAAAATTAATATACTTAATTTTTAACTAAATTTTACAACTTATCTCAAACTAGAGTTTGTCTTAAATTGAATGATATTGTTTTATAATATTTAAGTACATATTTGCTTTGATGAAATAATTAATTTTACTGTTATAGTAGCATTCATTAACTTCCCTTTGTGTATTGATACATTGCCCTTGTGATGAGGGAACTATTCGTCATGGAAACAGTCATTACTGTTACTATTATCCGGCTAATTAGAAATCTTGTACTGAGTGGTATGCTGGGTTTAAACATCAGATGCTTATATGTACCATAGGGTGTATAGATCTTCTTTTCGTTTATTTGCGACTTACAGTGCTTGCAAAATGAGTTTGCCAGCTCCGTGACCACACCGTCTTATTATTCTTGATGTCATGCTTACCAAGAAACAGTGCCGCTATTCTGCATTCCCCATTAGAGTCCGGGAATCACGAGCTGGGAACATTGTATCACACAGAACATTAGTGGCATCAACTATGACCGTTTTGGAAACATCACGATCAGTAGGAAACTAAAAATCCTACAATGGTTTAAAAGAAAATACCATCTTCAATGTTGAATACAAACCAATTCAAAAAGTTGGTATTCTCGAACAGTAGAAAAGATGTGCAAGAAAGAGGTCCAAACATTTTTAAAAATTTAAGTAAAAATATTTGCTCCTGGTTTCAGTCAATTTGATTATTGACTGCATTCGATGCTGCTCATATTCATTCTCTAGCTGGTGACAAATTATTTTTATTTAGTTCGTATAGCAAAGATCTTGTTCAATACTCATTTAAACTCAATTGATTTTTGCATTTCTAGTAATTTCCTTGTCTGTTCTTCAATACATGTGCACCTTTTTAATATTTCATCTCAGCAGTGTCAGTGCATTTATTGAGGACAGGTGAAACATTCTAACCAAGACCCCAATTCATGGTAAAGTCAGGTTAAACACTCTAGCCAAGACACCAGCTCATGTCAAAGTCACATGAAATATTATAACCAAGACCCTAATTTATGTATTGGCTAGATGAGACATTCTAGCCGAGACACCAGCTCATGTCAAGGTCAGATTTATATCTGTATATTATATTTAAGACCCCAATTTATCCCAATTCCAGGTAAGAGATTCTAGCCAAGACCCCAGCTCATGTCAAGGTCAGATTAAATATTTTAACGAAGACCCCCATTCGTGTCAAGGCCATGTGAGACATTCTAGCCAAGACCCCAGCTCATGATAAGGTGAGGTGAAACGTTCTAACCAATACCTCACCTATTGTCCTCATCGCACACCAAGGGAAACGTGTGTTACAGCAGTATAGCAAATGCAATGAGGTGAAGATTGATACCATGATCCCATAGGGGTGAACTAGTTGCAAGATTTTGCACTGCACTACAGTCAAAGGAGTCTGGTTCATCTTTTTTAGTACTAGAAAAGCCCCTGTATTCCGCTACCAAAAAACCATCAAGAGTGACAAACTCGACATGAACATCTTCAAACGATGACAACATCTGCCTCTTAAACCAGCTCCTACAAAAACACAGGACACATTTACTATTTATATATTTTTATTATTTGTTTTCAAATTTAAGTTGAACATATTTATTGTAACTACAGCATTAAAAAAAACTGGTACAGCAAAGATAAGAGAGCATGTATTGCCTGGCAGCATTCATCCCACAAAAACATCAGATTGTCAATTTTTAAAAGAAATATCTTCGCGGTGTTAATTTCAATATCTGAGGTTGACATTGGCCTGAAGATGAAGGGCTGGTTGCATATACCGTAATAGCAGAGTGTTTAGGATACATTTTTATTTTACCCGGAAATATATTAAAAAGGGGCTGGTTGCTCATGCAGTAACAGCGAAGTGTACAGGATAATTGTTTATTTTATCCAAATATATAATAAAAAAGAGCTGGTCCCTCATGCAATAATAGTAAAATGTGCAGGATCAGTTTTTATTTTACCATGTAATACACAAAAACAAAACATGCCTTGATCCCCGTGTTGGCTTGGTAAAGAAATGAATATGCCAACAACTCAGCCACTACCGCAGAGTTCTTGTTCTTCTTGTCCATTTATCACTTTAGCAGGAGTATAGAGGCACCACTATAAGACTTCCTATAGTACGTCTGCACCAAAGTATTTTGCTTGCTCTTGCAGTAGTGTTTCTGTAGAAATTAATTGTCCATGATGAGGTTGCTAGTCACTTGCACAACTTTCATTAGTTGCCTTTCACGACATGTGTGGAGGTACAATGGTTCTATTCTTTCCGCTCAGACTGTTCAAAACAAATTGAAGAATATGTATGTGCTGGACAGATTGCATGTGACGAGCAGATCTCATTGAGACTTCAAACTTTCACATCATTCCATGGAATCTCGCTAAGTGGTAACTATTGTCGGCTACTTGCTAGATGCAGTCCGACCAGTGCTATCTGTGATCATCCTCCTCTGCTCTGTTACTATTAGTTGGGTTTATAACCTTCTCAGATTGTGCTAATAATGGAAGTAAGGTGAAGACGCTGCCGAACATGGATGTGTCTGACTGAAATTGCAAATATCGTAGTCAAACTGTAAACTAGCAACACAACACATTCTGTTCTCCTGACTACACCCTGCTCTTGCAAAGTTCGGTTCAGGACTTGGTAGCTGGGGATTGAGAACGAACGCATAAAGAGAAGATGGTAAAGACATCAGCCTAGGTGAAGTGATGACGTCAGCCTAGGTAAGGTGATGATATCAACCTAGGTAAGGTGATGATATCAACCTAGGTAAGGTGATGATATCAACCTAGGTAAGGTGATGATATCAACCTAGGTAAGGTGATGATATCAACCTAGGTAAGGTGATGATATCAACCTAGGTAAGGTGATGATATCAACCTAGGTAAGGTGATGATATCAACCTAGGTAAGGTGATGATATCAACCTAGGTAAGGTGATGAAATCAGCCAAGGTAAGGTGATATCAACTTAGGTAAGGTGATGATATCAGCCTAGGTAAGGTGATGATATCAGCCTAGGTAAGGTGATGATATCAACCTAGGTAAGGTGATGACATCTGCTTAGGTAAGGTGATGACATCTGCTTAGGTAAGGTGATGATTTATCAGCCTAGGTAAGGTGATGACATCTGCTTAGGTAAGGTGATGATTTATCAGCCTAGGTAAGGTGATGACATCAGCCTAGGTAAGGTGATGACATCTGCTTAGGTAAGGAGAAGGCATCATCCTAAATAATGTAAAGACATCATCCTAGATAAGGTAAGAACATAACACTGGCCCAGGCAAGGAGAGAACATTGACCAGGGTAAGGAGAGGGTACCGGTCTAGGTAACGAGAGGGTGCTGGTCTAGGTAATGACCGACATGTGCTGTACATTACTTTTCCATCCTGAGGTAAATGTATGAGGCCTGCTCATACTAGTCTCTCTCTAGACTAGGCATGGTGCTGGGAGTAGCTCTGGGCCACATTGGATAAACCTCTCTGACTCTGTGAGTGGTGCATCGTTGTTGCTGTTTTAAAATAACTGGAAGCACGAGGGCAAGGGAAAAATAGGGAGACAAAAAAAACCAGAGTGAGGAGAGTTCAAGACAAATGAAACAGACATACAGAGAGACAGGAGGATTTGGCATATATTTGTTGAAGACCTATGCTCCATGGGAGCTGAAATATTTTGATTAAATGATTTATTGAAAGTATAAGTCGGTGGTAGACAAACGCTGCAGATGTTATCGTGAAAGCTATATTTATAAACAGTGAATGCTTGAATCACATGTTATGTCATTGACTGTCAATCATTTGTGATTGAAACTAGGTTGGTAGTAGATCTTTTATGTCACACTTACATGCTACACCACGATGAAATATATGTTGCATTGTGACTGTGAAACATATGCAGCACAATGACCAACCACACAATGTCCAGTTAATGCCAAATCTAGTCAAAACCTAGAAGAGGGGCCAGCAGCATATATAGTGTGCAGCTCATGTGGTTCGCCAGCCTGCTATCTCAAAACCAAACACATTATCATCTTGCTCGCAGTGTTCCTCACAAATAGTTTAAGTGTGTACATCAGAGCTGATATAGAATCTGATGGCTTTAATAAATTGTATCCATACATATACACATTATAGGTAATAAGAGTTCTGGACATTTATGTTTTACGGTTAAAAATAAAGCAAATCTGCTTTATTGTTGCTATCTTAATTTAACAGCTATAAATAAATGTGGCTTGAAGCCCACTTTCTGACATGGCCTCCAGCCTCTGATTGGAGGAAGGTTGCGGACTCCTATCATAGAACATACGCGCAGCCCAACTTGATATCACCTGAGTGCAAATGAATGTCTCGCATAATAAAGGCATTCACCTTATGAAAATCCTGGGAGGTCCCTTGTTAGATCGTGGGGGAGGAGATAGAAAACGAATAGAACCACTGCACCTTGTTATATAAGTCATACGAGGCAACTAATGAGGGTTATGCTTGTTGGGGATTGTGATATCATGTGAAAAAAATGCTACAGAAATCACGACTTCAGAAGCACATCAATGATTTGGTACAGTTTTCCTACTAGGAGGCTCACTGTAGTGGTAATCTCATGCTCCCATGGGAACAACAAGGTCAAAAATCAGTGTTCATATATAGATTCACTTTACAAAAGTTAGCATGTAATTAGGGATGTCTTTAGGGGGTCATGGGAAATAAGTTGTCTTGTAGAGAAGGTATGTAACTTGGGATGTCATGGGAAGTAGCCTTGTAGAGAAGGTATGTACCTTGGGATGTCATGGGAAGTAGCCTTGTAGAGAAGGTATGTACCTTAGGATGTCATGGGAAGTAGCCTTGTAGAGAAGGTATGTAACTTGGGATGTCATGGGAAGTAGCCTTGTAGAGAAGGTATGTAACTTGGAATGTCTTGGGAAGTAGCCTTGTAGAGAAAGAAAGTAACTTGGGATGTCATGGGAAGTAGCCTTGTAGAGAAGGTATGTAATTTAAGATGTCATGGGAAGTAGCCTTGTAGAGAAGGTATGCAACTTGGGATGTCATGGGAAGTAGCCTTGTAGAGAAGGTATGTAACTTGGGATGTCATGGGAAGTAGCCTTGTAGAGAAGGTATGTAATTTGGGATGTCATGGGAAGTTGTCTTGTAGAGAAGGTATGTAACTTGGGATGTCACAGGATGTAGCCTTGTAGAGAAGGTATGTAACTTGGGATGTCATGGGAAGTAGCCTTGTAGAGAGAGGAATGTAACTTGGGATGTCATGGAAAGTAGCCTTGTAGAGAAGGTATGTAACTTGGGATGTCATGGGAAGTAGCCTTGTAGAGAAGGTATGTAACTTGGGATGTCACGGGAAGTAGCCTTGTAGAGAAGGTATGGAACTTGGGATGTCATGGGAAGTAGCCTTGTAGAGAAGGTATGTAATTTAAGATGTCATGGGAAGTAGCCTTGTAGAGAAGGTATGTAATTTAAGATGTCATGGGAAGTAGCCTTGTAGAGAAGGTATGTACCTTAGGATGTCATGGGAAGTAGCCTTGTAGAGAAGGTATGTAATTGAAGATGTCATGGGAAGTAGCCTTGTAGAGAAGGTATGTAATTTAAGATGTCATGGGAAGTAGCCTTGTAGAGAAGGTATGTACCTTAGGATGTCATGGGAAGTAGCCTTGTAGAGAAGGTATGTAACTTGGGATGTCATGGGAAGTAGCCTTGTAGAGAAGGTATGTAACTTGGGATGTTATGGGAAGTAGCCTTGTAGAGAAGGAATGTAACTTGGGATGTCATGGGAAGTAGCCTTGTAGAGAAGGTATGTAATTTAAGATGTCATGGGAAGTAGCCTTGTAGAGAAGGTATGCAACTTGGGATGTCATGGGAAGTAGCCTTGTAGAGAAGGCATGTAACTTGGGATGTCATGGGAAGTAGCCTTGTAGAGAAGGTATGTAATTTGGGATGTCATGGGAAGTTGTCTTGTAGAAAAGGTATGTAACTTGGGATGTCACAGGATGTAGCCTTGTAGAGAAGGTATGTAACTTGGGATGTCATGGAAAGTAGCCTTGTAGAGAAGGTATGTAACTTGGGATGTCATGGGAAGTAGCCTTGTAGAGAAGGTATGTAACTTGGGATGTCATGGAAAGTAGCCTTGTAGAGAAGGTATGTAATTTAAGATGTCATGGGAAGTAGCCTTGTAGAGAAGGTATGTAATTTAAGATGTCATGGGAAGTAGCCTTGTAGAGAAGGTATGTACCTTAGGATGTCATGGGAAGTAGCCTTGTAGAGAAGGTATGTAACTTGGGATGTCATGGGAAGTAGCCTTGTAGAGAAGGTATGTAACTTGGGATGTCATGGGAAGTAGCCTTGTAGAGAAGGAATGTAACTTGGGATGTCATGGGAAGTAGCCTTGTAGAGAAGGTATGTAATTTGGGATGTCATGGGAAGTTGTCTTGTAGAGAAGGTATGTAACTTGGGATGTCATGGGAAGTAGCCTTGTAGAGAAGGTATGTAACTTGGGATGTCATGGGAAGTAGCCTTGTAGAGAAGGTATGTAACTTGGGATGTCATGGGAAGTAGCCTTGTAGAGAAGGTATGTAACTTGGGATGTCATGGGAAGTAGCCTTGTAGAGAAGGTATGTAATTTAAGATGTCATGGGAAGTAGCCTTGTAGAGAAGGTATGTAATTTAAGATGTCATGGGAAGTAGCCTTGTAGAGAAGGTATGTACCTTAGGATGTCATGGGAAGTAGCCTTGTAGAGAAGGTATGTAACTTGAGATGTCATGGGAAGTAGCCTTGTAGAGAAGGTATGTAACTTGGGATGTCATGGGAAGTAGCCTTGTAGAGAAGGAATGTAACTTGGGATGTCATGGGAAGTAGCCTTGTAGAGAAGGTATGTAATTTGGGATGTCATGGGAAGTTGTCTTGTAGAGAAGGTATGTAACTTGGGATGTCACAGGATGTAGCCTTGTAGAGAAGGTATGTAACTTGGGATGTTATGGGAAGTAGCCTTGTAGAGAAGGCAATGCAACTAGGGATGTCATGGGAAGAAGCCTTGTAAAGAAGGTATGTAACTAGGGATGTCACAGGAAGTAGCCTTGTAGAGAAGGTATGTAACTAGGAATGTCACAGGAAGTAGCCTTGTAGAGAAGGTATGTAACTGGGGATGTCACAGGAAGTAGCCTTGTAGAGAAGGTATGTAACTAGGGATGTTATGGGAAGTAGCCTAGTAGAGAAGGCAATGTAACTTGGGATGTCATGGGAAGTAGCCTAGTAGAGAAGGTATGTAACTAGGGATGTTATGGGAAGTAGCCTTGTAGAGAAGGTATGTAACTAGGGATGTTATGGGAAGTAGCCTAGTAAAGAAGGCAATGTAACTTGGGATGTCTAAGCGTCATGGAAAGTAGCCTTATAGAAAAGGCATGTAACTAGGGATGCACCAAATAATAGATTTCCTATTCAGTCGATTAAGAACATAGGATTAAACTATTCGGCCAGATAATAGAGGCATTTTAGCTATTTTGGTCAGATACGAATAGAGACGGGCATGAAACCTTAGTTGACTTTTGCATCACACACGCATTCTTGCACAACTCTAACACGCGCCCTTAGGGGAGACCCTTCCATTGCACACTTTGGTCAGGGTTAATTAACTAACTATCATATGTACATGGTACAGGATCATTGGATGTAATCATCGGATGACTGTAATCATTGGATGTTTTGAGTAACTATCATCTGCGGGCAATGACTCCACTGCGTTGTGGAAACCTCGGGAGAGGGTAGGGCTACGGGAGTAAACCCAGACAGAAAATCCGGAGTGGTAGCATCTAAGTCGGATGGTTTCAAAATTGTACAAACTCATTCCGGCAGCTCCTGCAGCTGAGCTGGTGCCAAATTGTCATGCTTTGTATTCCTTTGGATTACACCAGCGAGGCCGAGAGGAGGATCCTGCAGTTTGCACAGCCCAGGGTCTCCATATTCAGCACCCAGAGAGGCTACTCACAGGGTGCCATGCGCATGGTCTGCAAAGACTGAGAAAATGGGGCAAAGATCTGACAAAGTGTTACATCGTTACAATTATGGGGCAAAGATCTGACAAAGTGTTACATCGTTACAATTATGGGGCAAAAGATCTGGCAAAGTGTTACATCATTACAATTATGGGGCAAAAGATCTGGCAACGTGTTACATTGTTACAATTATGGGGCAAAGATCTGGCAAAGTGTTACATCATTACAATTATGGGGCAAAGATCTGACAAGGTGTTACATCGTTACAATTATGGGGCAAAGATCTGATGAGGTGTTACATCGTTACAATTATGGGGCAAAAGATCTGGCAGTGTTACATCATTACAATTATGGGGCAAAGATCTGACAAAGTGTTACATCGTTACAATTATGGGGCAAAAGATCTGGCAAAGTGTTACATCATTACAAAAATGGGGAAAATATATGAAAACTATTGCTTCTAACTAATCACTTTAAAAAAAAATTAATTCACTTCAAATGTCATTGACACACTCAAATTATTTGCACTTTTAGTATCAAGAAGCTGGCTGCCAATCCTCTACCTGGTCGGCAGATGCAAACTGAGATACAATGAATTGCAAGGAGTCGTGTGCCAAGTTAGTTTGGAATTCTAACTGAAAGTTATCAAACTTCTTTGGTCTAAAATTATCACAATGCTCTTTGACCTATTTGTATTTGATTGCAAGGTACTATTCAACCTGATATGAAAAGTCCACTGAATGCGCTATTCAGAATTGAATATGAATTCGGTGCATCCCTACATCTCATGCCATGGATTGTCCCTCCCGAATGACTTCATACGGAGCCTATATGTGGGGCATATGATGGCACAAGGAAATGTAAACATGAAATGGTTTTGAGCATACAAAAGAGCAAGAATATATACTCCAGAAAAAAACCAATGTACATGCGGGCATGGAAATTTACACAAGAATAGGCAAAATATTTACAAACAGAACAAGCTTCTTCTTCAGCTTTTCTTTTGTTCATGTATAATATATTCCAGGGGGAATAAAAAAAAGGAACCTTAATATTAGTTAGTAACAGCATATATGAGGGATGGGTTGAAAGGTTTTGCACTTTAGTAGAAGAGGAGTGACTAAGTTGAGTATTGTTAAAAATAAATATTAATAAATGTTCAACGGAAACTGTCGTTGGAGATGTTGAGCTTATGACTTTATGAGCTAATGACTTTACGAGCTTATCACTTTACGAGCTTATTACTTTACAGAAATAAAGTGAGAAAATAAATTTGAGGAAGAAAAGTCTGTAAAAAGGCTTGACAAAATAAGCCTCTGCTATTTGTGAGGTGAAGAAGTGACCCACTCCCAGTCTCACCGCCTTGCTTCACCTTCAATCTGAAGTGTATTGAGGGTTCAAACTCACCTCCCTGTTGCATGAGATCTGTACTTTAACCACTCTGCTAGCCAAGATCAAGTAAAAGAATAAACAACATTCATATACCTTCAGACACCAGCCTTCACTTCCAACACAGGTATACCTCATGGACACTTAACTGAACTTAAACTAACTTCTTTATACTGGTTTAGAAGACTCTGCAGACAACCAGTTTCTTTTACATTCACTTGATCTAAAAATAACTATGTGCACCCAATCTATTCTTGAATGCATTAATTGTCCCTGCTTCCCCTATTTCTTGTGGTAATGCATTCCAAGGTCAACCTCATCTCATGGATACCCACAGTCAGATAAACTGAGCTTATTTTAACTAAACATCAATCCCAAACAAACAAAAATTGCTTCGCAACTCAAAGAAAATGACTAGGTATTCATCATTAGATTTATAACAGCTTGTAACAACAACAAGAACAAAATCAAGAAACAAAAACAATTACAAAAACACGAGACAAATTTTTCTAATAGAAAAGAGAAAATGAAGATAATCTGAACCCATGGACAACAAAGGGTTCACATTTCAATAAGAATATGTCCTCACTGATTAATCTGTGTAAATTGATTATTTCTGATTACAGTGACTCAACAGTTAAAACATTTTATTGATATTTAATTACTTCATACAATGAAGCCTCTGGGAAATAATGACTAATACCAAATAAAGATTGTTTAATTCTAATGTCATGTCAGTATTCCTGCATGGAGTAGAAACTTGGAGAATGTCATGTCAGTATTCCTGCATGGAGTAGAAACTTGGAGAATGTCATGTCAGTATTCTTGCATGGAATAGAAACTTGGATAATGTCATGTCAGTATTCCTGCATGGAGTAGAAACTTGGATAATGTCATGTCAGTATTCCTGCATGGAGTAGAAACTTGGAGAATGTCATGTCAGTATTCCTGCATGGAGTAGAAACTTGGAGAATGTCATGTCAGTATTCTTGCATGGAGTAGAAACTTGGATAATGTCATGTCAGTATTCCTGCATGGAGTAGAAACTTGGATAATGTCATGTCAGTATTCCTGCATGGAGTAGAAACTTGGAGAATGTCATGTCAGTATTCCTGCATGGAGTAGAAACTTGGAGAATGTCATGTCAGTATTCCTACATGGAGTAGAAACTTGGAGAATGTCATGTCAGTATTCCTGCATAGAGTAGAAACTTGGAGAATGATAAAGGCAATACAGTGGAAACTCGTTCATCAATAAATGTCTGGTGAGGGTAATGGGTATAGGAGGACAAGACATGGTGAGGAATGAAGAACTATGGGAAAGAAGCTAACAACAGCCAGTGGAGCAACAGATCAAATGTAGGAAATGGAGTTGGATAGAACACATGCTTCAAAAATCACCATCAAACGTGGCCCTGACATGGAATCCACAGGACAAGAGGAAGAGAGGTAGACCAAAAAACACCTGGAGAAGAGACTGTGAAAATGAACTTTGGTATCTGGACTTCAACTGGAATGAGAAAGAAAGGGCGACTCAAGACCGAACTTGCTGGAGGAGGGTTGTCAATGGTCTGTGTCCTGAAAAGTGCGACGGTCATTGATGATAACGATGAATGAAGTCTCTAACACTTTATCCTATATGACGACGTAAAGACTTTGCTTACAAGACACACACGCACCCTTAAAACAATCTAGGGTAGAGGACTCTCCAACTCGTAGCATAGCAGACGACAGGATCAGAAAAAGGTGCTCACGTGTACCAACAACCCCACCACTTTGAATACCATGTATCATTTGTTGATCAACATCAGCCTCTTGGATGATGTCTTTGCAATCCACAGAAAGCAACGTTTTACAATAAAATGTGGTTCTAGCAGATAGGGGTATCTGCGAGAACAGAGGAAGAGTGAGTACAACCACCGAGCTACAGAAAACATCAGTATCTACACCCCTCATCATTTAATGATGTCAAATCTTGATGCTTGGGTTTACAAGTATTTTAAATGACTTTTTTCTCTACAGGAAACTGAAAAAGTCTTCATTAAATGATTGATTGTCAGATGCAACATAATGTAACTTAACATCTTTATGCTGGTTTAGAAGATTCTGCAGAGTCTGTATACAACCAGTTTCTTTTAGATTTCTTTGATCTAAAAACTATGCGCGTCCAATGTATTCTTGAATGCATTTATTGACCCTGCCTCCACTATTTCCTGTGCCAATGCATTCCAACCATGTAGATTGAGGTACCACAACACTCCCATGGTTTGGAACTATGTCAAATAAATTCCTATTATCAGGTGCTAGTGGGTGATTAGATAACTGATATGCTTTATCAAGAAACATAGTTGCAAATTCAGATAAAACATGGCTTTACATTTTCAGTATGCAATAAAAGCAAAGCTTGCACACTGTGCTGTGGTTATGGGGGCAAGTGGCCTTTACTTCCCGGCTAAATCCTCTGACATTTCCCATCAAATGGAAACAAAAAAATGATGTATTGAAAGTTCTGTTTAATCTTGGAGAGAAAGGAAAGCCAAATTCCTAATGGAACAACAGATCTAAAAATTTGACTAGTAGAGCTTACATCAAGTGTCTTAAAAATTGTAAAAGCCAAATTTAAACTTAACGGATCACAAAGAAATACAAAAAATGATCTAAAACAGGAGTTTTTAAACCTGGAGCACGTCCATAATGCCTTTGGAATATGGGAACTAAGCAGGAGTGGTATGGGACTTCATCTGTGAACAATATTTAATCTTCTTCTTTGCCTCATCGCCATGTTCTTTTATTATGTCTGCATGTAGGGGAGGAAGATTAACGTCTGGTCAGGTACAACATACTGATCAGACACGTTAGTCAGGGTCATGTAAAATATACTGGCAAAGACCCCCACCTCGGCTTCCCCACAGTCCTCCCTGGAAACGAGCTGTTTTCATGGCAGCCTGGGTAATAAAGTGAGTGATCGATGTGATCCCCGTGGTAGTGAGCAACACACAGATGAAACCAAGCATAGCGTAACCTCCTTGAGGACCCCAGTCCGCCTTCATCAGCATGCTTGGCATGTGAGGAAAGCTACTGCAACCCGCCACTTAACGTCCTTTTCAGGGCCCACAAAAGGGTAAACCTACTCATTGTGGGCCTTCAAGACAACAACAACTCTACATGTGAAGTTCAGTTCTCTCAATTTAGGCTTTTGTCTCCATGAGCCAGTGCACAGTACGCAGCAGCCTAAGCTTGTAGGTACAACAATTTGTAATAAGAAATGGTTTGATTTTAAGTTTTTCTGTCGATAGATATGATTAAATCCTTTATCTTCTTTCTTGTTGTGTTTATTAGTTATAATATTTTGGTCACATTAAAAGACATAACACCTTGCGGAAAACTATTCTGGAAGGAAACAAATATGCCAGAAGTAAACAATGCCGCAACTCAACTTAACGTCTTTATGCTGGTTTAGAAGACTCTGCACAGTCTGTTAACAACCAGTTTCATTTACAATTCCTTGCTCTAAAAGTTATGTGCATCCAATATATTATTAAATGCATTAAATGTCCTTGCCTCCACTACTTCCTGTGGCAATGCACTCCAAGCATTCACCACTGTTTGACTAAAAAAATATTTCCTTACATCCAATCTGGACCTTTCTTTAATTAATTTGTAGCTATACCCTCTTGTTCTTGTAGGTGGTTGTATTTTGAAAAACTTGTTATAGTCTAATATATCCGTTCCTTTGATTGCTTATTAACCTGAATTAAGTCAACTCGAATTCTTCCAGTTTTCTGAGGCTTTCCTCACAACTGTAATTCTAGAATCCTACTATCAGCTTTGTCGCTCTTTTTTGTATCCTTTCCTGCATGTTTATATCCCCTCTATGATAAGGACTCCCTACCTGTACACAGTACTCCAATCTAGGTCTAGCTAATTCTTTATACATTTTGACCATCACTTCCTTGTTCCTATGTTTAATATTTCTTTTTATCATACCTAACATTGCATTTGCCTTTTTCACCGCTACCTGGACTTGCTCATTCACTTTACCTGTATGATCTATTATAACCTCTAGGTCTATATTCTCTTACAACACTCTCTCAGTCTGACTTGTCTGTCGCTGCTCTTCTACCATGGAGTGTAGCAATCATCTTTTCTTTTTCTTGTGGCTTCTACAAATTGAGACAGCCAGCAACATGCCAAAACCTCCTAAGCCGCTTCTTACAACTTGCTTGGCATGTTATTCTGGCTACCCTTTGCTCCTCTTTCGGGACCCGGTAACACACAAGCAATTAACATTAAAAATTATTTTTAGAAAACAGAGCAATATAAAGAAAGATCACTGCTTAAAAAAGGAGAACAAGCAGTGATTGTTATAAAATCATATTAATGTATAATTTGATTTTTGGCCCAAATATCAAGTTGTGGGATAAATATGATATCAGTTTTGATTCAAAACAGGAACTCACTCCCACGCACATGCATACACACACACACCCAGAAAAAATTCACCTTGGTCTTATAATTGTAGGCACACAAATTCAAAGAAATGTACATCTTGACTTAAACAATTGAGAACATAATCTTCCAACATCTTCAGCGCTGAGGGCCACATTAACCAATAAAGCTTGTGGGCCATTTGTGATTAAAAAATGAATATACAGGCAATCCTTGGACCTATAACAGGTTCGGTTCCAACCTGGTGTTGTATCTTAAAAGCTGTTAGATTAAAAACATAATTTTTATCACACCCAATTCATATACTGCACTAAAAATGTCAAATATGTGAATAAATGATGAAATTAATGAAATTTATTGCCAAGAGAAACACATATTTTGTATGATTGGGGTGGGAGGTGGCATCATGCCATTAATGTGTCATATCTTCGAATTGAAGTTTCAGGTAGAGAAGTTGTGTCAATACAAAAATGATTGTAAATGCAAAATGTTGTAACTCGTAGATCGCTTGTTTAAAAAAATTTCTTTATTGTGAAAAATAAGAACAACTGACATCTCCTGAGATGTTGTAGCTGTGTTGCAGCGAAGAATGTTAATAACAGAAACAACAGTTTCAGATGATCAATGCAAGAACAATGATTTATGTTGGAAGATTTTGTATGAATTATACGAGGGGCAGTCAAAAAGTCATCTTAATATTTTGTATAAACAAAATATGTCATATTAACTCTTTACAGCTTGTATTGCCCAGCAATGGCTGCCGAAAATGTAATAATGGCTGTCTATCTCGACTAAAATTGACCTCTGAAACATGTGTTTGCGTTTCGTGATTTAGTGTGCTGAATTTCATTTTATTTTATAGCTCTACATGGTGGTTTCATCAAAGCATGCACAACTGATGTTTAACTGTATTGCTATTTCCAGCCCATTGACTCCAGTGTGTGTTATGATCTTTGAAAGTCTACAAATATATTACAACGAAAGTTGGGCTTCAAGACTGTAGAAATGATTTATCATTTAATAAGTCCAATGATCATGCATCTGGATTATTTGTGGATACTCAACACATGCCCGATATAGACATTGACTAAGACACATAATACGAAAAGTATGTGTATAGAAATTGGAGGATATATTGACGAAACGCACGATGGAGTAAGAACACAAAAAAAGTGTTCCTCTCAAATTTTCACCTCCGCATTTATATAATTTAACGCTCTATACTAATATTTAATCTTTATTATGAATATGCCATATTATAGATGTGTCTCATGATGTTTAGATTATTATTTTAGATCAATTTGTTAAAAAATAATGAATTTTATTTTGAATAACTTCGTAGCACAGAATTCCGATATTCTGGTCTGGACTGAAAGACACAAATCGGCCAAACTAGCCTGGACTGATTAACCCTCTCCAGCTTACAGGCATTTGCAAGCTTAAAAAATTGTGAAATCCACTTTATGGACACATTGTGGTCTTTGTCTGTTCATATAAATGGGGCATTACTTAACAGATATTAATAAATAAATGTTTTCAGTCACATATGTGGTACCTGGGTCTAAAAGAATAGGACCCCTGTAACCTCTCAAGTTTGTCATAGAAGAGGGTATTGCATGCAACTTTATCATGTAAAACCATTACTATTGAAACCACCAATGCTCGGATACAGGTTTCCTGTAAAGAGGTCAGCAGTAGTTGTGGCCCTATGCTTCACTTTAAGTAGAAAAGTGAAGCATCATCATCATACTGCTGTAACCGAGGAAGTAAACCCATAAGAGGCTAGTGTTCTAACTGAAGTAAAGAAACATGTCATGTATAAGTGTGGGACAAAAGAAAGACCAGACTGTGGTCTAGTCATATAAAGAGTAATTCACCTAATGCTTCAGGATGAAGACCTGTCTTGCTTGCAGTCCTAATATGTCTTTTAACTCTTTACAGTATTTGCATGGTGGGTAAAACATCAGTAACTGTCCAATCCTGCTGAAATCCATAACCAACTCCTGTGTTCATTGTGTCGCTGAGCTACAGTAATTTGGAATTTAAAATAACTAAGAATGATAGATAATCCAGCGCAGCTTTTGTTTAACCCTTTGAACCATAGCTACCCAGTCTGTAAAATCCCATTCCCCTGTGCTCCTGAGAAAATACACACAATGTAGACATTTGAGTAAAGCTATTCACTTTGACAAAACTATGTGCTCTAATTTAGCTATTCTATCTTCTTCTTCTTCGTACGCAGTCAGACAGTAACCATTATTTTTTCGAAAAAAGCGGCGGTCATCCTGAGGCTCTCGCCACTGCCATAGAGCTTGTCTTGCAGTTCCACTGGTAATGGCCACATCTGCTCTCTCTGGTCCTCGTATGTCGGGCAGTTCTGCAGCAGATGTTCAGCGGTCATTTTACCAGTACCGCACGGGCATTCGTCGGTACACCCTATCTTCAATTTGTTGAATAGGTGGTACCTCAGTCTGTTGTGGCCAGTGCGAAGTCTGAAGACAACGACCTGCTCTCTTCGGTTCAACTGGTAATAGGCATCGTTTTTGGTGTAACCAGTATGTTCGGTTTCCCATTTGGTCATGTATCTGGCTTTGATAAGCCGTTTTGACTCTTCGTACGTCATACTGGTATCTGTTTGTGGTAGTCTTGCACCTTCTTTTGCCAGTCTGTCTGCCTCCTTGTTGCCTTGGATGTTGCAGTGTGATGGGACCCACTGTACCACTACCCTTTTTGGCGCGGACTGCTGGCACAGTTTGCAGAGTGCTGCTCTTAAGTCATTAAGCTCAGTGTTTTTCTGGCTTTTTAGCGCTGTGACTACGGTGAGAGCATCTGTCAGCAGGACTATATGGCTCTCATTTTCACTGTGTGTCACCATTTCTTCCACTGCCGCCCTCAGTGCTTCTGCCTCCGCTCTGAAATTGCTTGTGTACTTACCAGTAGCGAATGACAGTGTTATTTTTCTGCCATTTGGTAGGTTCAGGAATGCTCCTGCCCCTCCGTTCTGTGTAGTGTTTGTTACAGAACTGTCGGTGTATGCATGGGTCCAGTCCATGCTTGGGTAGCTTTTGTTTATGAAGCTTAGGGTAGTATCTCTCCTTTCTTTTTCAGTCTGGCAGTTTTTGTTTGCAATACCTGGTATATTTTCTACCACCTCTGGAAATATATCCTGCCTCCAGGTAGGTTTTCGTACAGTAGTGATGGGTTTTGGTGTTGTTAGTGCGTTTATGGGATCTTCGTGCATCTTTGCTTTGACTATTTCTGCAAAGTTTCTCCGCTTTAGTTTCCCATTTCCCAAATTGTTTAGTCTCTGGTGCATTGGATGGTCAGTCAGTCTTCGGAGTTTCTCTGACTGCAGCTGGGCTCTGCAGTCTCTTCTATCGGTCATGGATTGCAGTTTTGTAATCTTTTCAAGTTCTACAATTGGCGTTGACTTCATGCCACCTGTTATAATTCTCATGGCTTGGTTTTGAAGTTTGTTAACTTTATCGAAGTTCGCCTTCGCTGCTGTTGTCAGTGCCGCAATGCCATACTCGAGAACTGGTCTCACTCTTCCAGTGTACAGTTTCTTTAGTATACCTTCGTCTGCTCCCCAGCTTGTGCCAGCAAGTTTCCTCATGATTGCCATTCTTTCTCTGGCTTTCATTCGGTTTCTCTCAATCTGACTTTTCCATGTCATGCGCCGATCAAATGTCACTCCCAGATAGGTTGGGTTGTCGTTTGGCTGCAGGATTTTGCCATTTAGACTTAATTTGGTACTTTGGGGTTTTAATGAAAGCGAGAATATTGTGCATGTGGTTTTCTCCTCGTTTATTTTGACCAGCCATGAGTTCGCCCACTCTTCCAGCGATGTTAGGGCCGTCTGCATCCGATTTCTTGTTATGGTGAGATTCTTTTCAGAGGTCCACATAGCCAGATCGTCTGCAAACATTGAGCTATGGACTCTTCTTGGTATATTCTCTGTGATATCGTTTATATATACCAGGAAGAGTGTGGGTGACAATACTCCCCCTTGGGGTACTCCCTGCTCGAGTGTCACCTTTTTGCTCATCTGCCCTTGTACTTGGACTCTGGCCGTTCTTTGTTTGAGGTAGTGGTTGATCCACTTGTACATCTTCCCACAGACATCACTTCTTCTTAGCTTGACTCTAAGTCCGTCCTTCCAGACTTTGTCAAATGCCTTTTCCAGATCCACCCAAACAGCTACTGTGTGTTTCTGTGCCTGGTAGGCATCTTCTATCTCCTGGGCTATGAGGATGACCTGGTCCTCAGTGGATCTGTGCTGTCTAAAGCCGGCTTGCTGTGGAATTAGTATTCGTTTTTCTTCCAGATGCCACATCAGTCTGGTGTTTATCATCCGTTCCATCAGCTTGCCGACACAGCTCAGTAGGCTTATGGGCCTGTATCCATTTGGATCTGTTTTGTGCTATTCTATCTAAACTGACTGACCTGCTAATCTCCAATGTTCTTACTTCAGTAGAGTGTGGAATATATATTCATCAAATTTACTTGATGTGGATACCCCTCCAGGACCATAGTCTGATCCTACGAGGAACAGATCTAGCTTGATCCTTATCAATGGACGAATGGTAATCCGAATCACACACATATTGTCGTTTAAATAACAACTGATCTGTTTCAGAATAATGATCATCTACATCCAATTTATCAGCCTCAAAATCCTTGAAATTACATTCAAAGACTTGTTCGTTGTTAACCTTTTATAATGGCCATTTCTTGTATTTTTAAAACCCCTTTTAATCACGATAATAATCCTTAAACGATGCTTCGATTTTTGCACCACCATATTTGTTATTTCCAGAAATGTATGTACTGTCTTCCATTAGCTCTTTCCGTTTTGTTAGACGATAGTAATTGTGCTTTGAAAAAACAAAAGTTATGTAACTACAGTCAATGACGATAACGAATGTGACTCGTTAGACTAATCCGAGCAGAGAAGCGTCTTCCCCAGTGTGTGCGAGGAAAGTCAGGGCCGCATGGTATGGCGTTTCTTGTCAAATGTTGAGTCTTTAGCCTATCAGCAATCAGTATCTCCTTTGTCTGTATTCCATGCTTAATCCTGCCCCTCCAAGTAACACGATCCATGGTGTCTTATTCCATGATTCCAAATCGATGCCTGCATCATTCATATCCTGTGTACTGTCTAGACTTCACTATATTATGGCCAAAATTCCAAACGGTAGAGTAAAAAATATGCATTAAAATAATGGTCCACCCATCACACCGACCAAATGGTGGCTCTGGGAATGGGGTATTTACCCACACACCGATATATGGGTGTCACGGGTTCAAAGGATTAATACACTGTTCTTGACAATCGATCAATATTTACACGTGTGTTGAATGTGTTTTACCGATGTGCTTTCCCTGAGAAGAAATTTGGACTTCAAGACCAGAGAAATTATTTATTATTTGATCAGGGAAACAATCACATCTGGATTGGATGTAGAAATTAAATACAAGTTCAATTCAGAATCTGACAGGGACAAAGAAGAAACTGACCAGTAATGATATTAATTTAATAATTCAGAAATACAGCTCGCATGGTGACAACCGAACAAAATAGTTACATTGTATTTTCCCCTCCACACTTGACCCGTCATACTAATATATATTTTGATCATGAATACTTTATGTCACAGAAAGTTTAATTGTGTGTTTTCGGATCTTTATTTCATCGATTAGTTAAGATATTTTGGTCACATAAAAAGACATAACAGCTTGCTGAAAAAATGCTGGAAGGAAATTTGGATTGTAGGTGTGCCAAAAGTAAATGACGCTACAAGTGGCAGAATAACATCAAGAGATTAGCAGAGAAAAATCTGGCAGATTGTGCCATCAAGGCAAGATACAGAAGACTCTGGAGATCCATTGCAGCCCATCTTGACTATGAAGATAACACTTGAACTAAACTGAGATCTTTAGATCATCATTTTAAGCGCAATTTGTATAATATTCATTTATTTTATTTTGGAGAAAAAAACAACACTTTGTTGTTGAGGCACTTGTCTCGGAATTTAAGTCACAAATCTATCAAATTAGGCTGGACTGTAAATTGTTAAACACAAATTGAACAGAACAAACAGACGAGTGCCTAATTGTCAATGTCAGTATTTGATACTATTAATTATAACTGGCAATGTTAACGGCACTAAGACAAATGCCTGAGAACAAAGCCTTACTGCTAATGTCAGTTTGTGATACAACTAAATATAATAGATGTCAGTGACATTTAGGCTGACACAATGCCTCACTGCCAATGTCAAAATGTATCACTAAGTATAATTACAAATGTCAGCGACATCAAAGCAAATGACATGACACAATGCCTCACTGTCAAAATGTATCGCTAAGTATAATGACAAATGCCAGCCACAGTAAAGCAAATGACATGACATAATGCCTTTGTGCCAATGCCAAAATGTATCATAAGTATAATGACAAATGTCAGCGACATTAAAGCATCTGATGTGACGCAATGCCTTACTGTCAACATCAGAATATGTCAGTAAGTACAATACCAAATGGTCAGTGACATGACACAATGTCATTGTGTGAAACTACTAAGTATATGACCAATACCAGAGACACTTAGGACAGGTAAAATGACACCATGTCTGAATGTCAATTTGTGCTACTACTAATTATAAATGACAGATGTCAGTGGCACTAACACAAGTGCTGGTGTCACCAGTTGGCCAGGCAGGGCTTGCTCAAGGTCATGAAGTATATCTGGCATGAAGACCCGGACCTCACCGATGAGAAGAAGACCTGTAAGGACACACCAAAAAAAAACAGACACTTAATGGCAAGGCATATTTTTTTTACTGGTGTAGTTTTGAGTGTGGAAGAAAGACTAACGTCTGGTCTTCAGGCGCAATATACTGATCAGACATGTTAGTCAGGGTCAGGCAAAACATGCTGGCCAAGACTCTCACCTCGACTTCCTCATAGCCTTCCCTGGAAACGGTCTGTTTTCATGGCTGCCTGGCTAACGAGGTGAGGGATCAACGTGATCCCGTAGTAGTGAGCGACACGCAGATGAAGACCAGCATAGCACAACTGCCTGGAGGACCATGGTCCACTTTCATCAGCACGCTAGGGATGTGAACAAAACTACTGTAACCCGCCACTTGACATCCTTTTCAGGGTGTACCAAAGAGTAATCTACTCATTGTGGGCATTGGGAAACAACAATCTTGAGTGAGGAGAAGAGAACAGGCCCACTGTCCCACAGCATGTTATTAGAGGGGATTAACAGAACAATCAAAGCTCTCTACTCTAGGGCAGAAGACTCCCCAAGCAATAGGTTGCATAACCTGCCTTACAGTCTAGGATCAGGATGCTGGGCAGTGCATGAGCTGCAGTGGTCAGTGACCCATAGCTGACTGCTTGCATTTGGGCCTGCGAACCAGAGCTACCAATACCCTTCTCTACCTCCAAATGCTGATCCTGGATAACAGGCTGCAACAGAGCAGACTGGTTAAGGAGAAGGGATCGAAGTGGGAAGGCTAGTCCGGTACTCAAAAATGTCTGCTATGTCAGATGTATCGAACCTGAAAGGTGCAAATATCGCAGCCAAGCTGTAAACTACGAACAACACATTCCATTCTCCAGACAACATCCTGCTACTTGCAAAGCCCTTTTCAGGACTTGGTAGCGAGATATTGAGAATGAACGAAAAAGAATTTACTTGTCTTATTCGAGATGTACTTCTACAAGGGTGGTTGCCCTTATGCAAGTTGGTAGTAGCTGGTAGGTGCATTTCTCTGCTTAGCGGGCTAGGCTCGGAACTGCTTGCACAAAACCGTTCCACCTGGCACGTTAGCATCAACAAAGGTGATCAGATCGCAGAGCGAAAATCCATCAAGGAGGTTCAGAGTAGGCATGCTGCCTGACAGAGAGAGACAGAAAAAGCAACATCCCACATTGTAATCTATAACACACACACATACATAGAAAAGAGAGAGAGAGAGAGAGAGACAGACAAAAAGAGTTCTCACCTTGTCATTTCTCTCACACAAGAACTTGAGTTTCTGTGCCTTCTTGTGCATGAAGACCCCATCCAGGTGTCCTGTCTCAGCAGACCTGATCTCTATAGCTTTGTTCCCCCAGCCCATGATCTGACCAGTGCTGATATAGGCTGGCACAGACAGACAATAAATGTTAGTCATGGGATAGTCAATATAAATGATAGTCAATAGATATATAGACTATAAATGATAGTAATGGGGTAGATTGACTTTAAACGATAATCATGGGATAGACTATAAATGATAGTAATGGGGTAGAAAGACTATAAATGGTAGTAAGGGGATATACTATAAATTATAGTCCCGGATAGCTAGACAATAATACACAGTAATGGAACAGACAATAGAGCAGACAGACAATAAACGATAGAAGGCAGACATACACGTTTGTTTAGACATGACACAGACAGACAAATTTATATAGCAATGGGACAGAGGGACAAGGGCAGAGGACAGACAGACAATAAAATAATATCAGGGGATAGACAGACTATATTACATAGTCATGGTATAGAATTAACCCTTTACAGTATGATCAAATTTATTATATTTGCACATTAACCCTTTACAGTTAGGTCTAATTGATTATATTTATGTCGTAATCCTTAACATTTTGGCCTAATTGATTAAATTAGTGTCTTAAGACATAAATCTAATACATTACGCTGGGCTGTAAAGGGTTAAAACACAAATCTAATAAATTAGGGTGGGCTGCAATGGTAAAGGGTTAAGACACAAATCTAATAGATTAAGCTGGGCTGTAAAGGGTTAAGACACAAATCTAATAAATTAGGCTGGGCTGTAGGGTTAAGACACAAATCTAATAAATTAGGCTGGGCTGTAGGGTGTAGACACAAATCTAATTAATTAAACTGATAGATTGACAGACAAATAAATAGACACACTGACAGAAAGTAGTAGCCCCTTTCAGTCACAAAATACTATTGCTTCTGTTTCTAAGAATCAACGTCACTGCATTCCGGGCATACCCATAGGTGTCCCAGTCTCTCTCCGCAAATGGCACAGGATAGGGATGCCGATGGTCCCTGTAGCTCGCTGGTTGTACACTCTCTTGCTCCGTCCTCTCATGCGCCCTACTCCGCTCGAAACTTGTTTAATATGGAAACTTTGCAGCCTGTGGATTGCTGATTCATCTATTGCAGTGTTCTTGTCTAGCAAGCTGTCATTGATTGATTTCAAAATGTCATTCCTATTCCAATGTCATTCTTATCACGATGATTACCCTTGCCTTTAGCACTCCAATATATTTTTGAAAAAAATGTCAGTCTTTTGTGACCTAATTAATTTTCTTAATTAGTCGCTATGGTAGTCGTCTTACAAAATTTGTAACTTTTATGTTTGTTTGTCAATAAATATGATTTTCTGGCGTGTAGATACACAATAGCATAACGAACATGTGGGTGTTATTGTTTTTGTTGTGTGTTTGTTAGTTTTTGAGATTCAAAAAGATGAAGTTGAAAATTTATGAAAATCTCTGGAAAAATTTGGACTCGGCCACTAGGCCTAGTCGCTCCGATTGAAAACCATGGAAACCACAACAACGTATCGATACTGTGTTTACAATTTCGCCACAACTGTTAGTTTCCAATTCAAACGTAGTTCTTTCATTTAAACAAACAAAATAAATAGATCTACACGATCAAAATCTTTCCCAACAATCTACTTCCCCTTTCGCAAAAGTCGGCTTGCTCCAAGCGGCGTATACAAAATTAAAACTGTTCAAAAGCCATTTGTAATCGAACATACGATACTTTAACCGGCAAAATATCGTGTATATATGGAGGACGTACTCAGCAGTAAAAAATGGCTGTCGGGAGTGACTCCGTTCAAAAAAAAAAAAAAAATTTTCCGCACACCGTTTTTGTTGGCCAGGAAGGGTGGTTTTCTTCTAACATTAGCTTGCTAAAGGTTAAAGAAGTCTCAGATATTCATCTCAGTGCTGAGGTCACTGCTTCCATTTCCATTCTCAAACTAGAGGTTGTTGACATGTATGCCCTACTGCACTCGGCAACAGCCTGTCCTCTCACTCTAGCCGAGATACCCCAGCCTGATGTCCTGTTGAGCAGCACTGATCCGTTGGTGTATATGACGGCCTCACTATGCTGCGTGTTCTACTTTATCAGCTGATTCACATCATGTTCTGCTCGCCCGTTGTCCCATTCTCTGCATTCCTAGCCTAAGGTTATGATGACTCTCTGGTACTCTATCATTCTATCACCATGTAATACTATATTATGATGAGACTAGAATTCGTGGTGACTTAATACAGGTTTATAAGATGATCAGAGGAATCGATAAATTAGACTATAACAAGTTTTTTTAAATACAGCCACCTACAATAACACGAGGGCATAGCTACAAGCTGACTAAAGAGAGGTCCAGGTTAGATATTAGGAAATATTTTTTTAGTCAGAGAGTGGTGTCTGCTTGGAATGCATTGCCAGGGGAGGTAGTGGAGGCAGGGACAGTTAATGCATTTAAGAATAAACTGGATGCGCATAGATTTTAGAGCAAGGTGATGTAAATGTAACTGGTTGTATACAGACTCTGCAGGGTCTTCTAAACCAGTATAAAGATGTTAAGTTAAGTTAGAGAGGGGACTCGTCTGAGTTTTTGGGTTTTCTTTCTCCTTGCAGCGCTGCCGTTTCACTTATCCGTGTTGCAAAAATTTCTTTTCACCGAGCATGAGGTGGTCCTTCAGTGTACATCTCAACTTGGGTAGGTCTGCAGCTTTATCTTCCCAGAATGTCAAGCTCATGTCCAGTGCCTTTATGACATGCTTGCACACATCTCTGAGGCACAGCTGTGGTTGGCCGACTGTTCTCTTGCCATCCACCAAATGTCCATAGAGGATATCTTTGGGAATGCGGCTATCTTCTGTGCAACGGACATGACCAAGCCATCATAGATGGAAGGTGTTAAGTTTGTTCTATTGTTTAGCATATGTTGTCCAATTTTCGCTGACACATAGGAGCGTGCTCACAACACATACATTGCAAATCATGGCCTTGAAGTTTCAGATTTTTCCAAAAAACATGTGAGGCGAGTAAATGTAGCAGCAGCTATGCAAATGCAGCTTCTACTTCTGACAGACAGCCATAGACCAACAGATAACATAAAGATGAAAAGACAGAATGCATAGATCCAACAAAACAGACTAGAATGTTCTACTATTGACATACCAACAGAGGTTGGAAGCTCTCCCCACTGCAGAACAACATTCTTCGTGATTTTACCAAAGGTGTCAACATACACACCTTCATCTGTGGAAAATATAGGGGGTCCACATCAGCATGATCACAGTGTGTGGATTGGGTGGGTGGATTAGGTGGGTGAGTGGGTTGGGTGGGTGAGTGAAAGAGAGCGAGCGAGTGTGTGTGTGTGTGAAAGATACAGATCATTACAATGATCTGATGAGGCAGAGAATCAGACAATGATCTGATGTGAGGGAGTCATTCATTACACTGATCTGATGTGAGGGAATCATTCATTACACTGATCTGATGTGAGGGAGTCATTCATTACACTGATCTGATGTGAGGGAGTCATTCATTACACTGATCTGATGTGAGGGAGTCATTCATTATACGATCTGATGTGAGGGAATCATTCATTCCAATGATCTGATGTGAGGGAGTCAGACAATGATCTGATGTGAGGGAGTCAGACAATGATCCGGTGTGAGGGAGTCATTCCTTCCAATGATCTGATGTGAGAGAGTCATTCATTACACTGATCTGATGTGAGGGAGTCATTCATTCCTTCCAATGATTTGATGTGAGGGAGTCTTTCATTCCAATGATCTGATGTGAGGGAGTCATTCCTTCCAATGATCTGATGTGAGGGAGTCATTCATTCCAATGATCTGATGTGAGGGAGTCATTCATTCCAATGATCTGATGTGAGGGAGTCATTCATTCCAATGATCTGATGTGAGGGAGTCATTCATTCCAATGATTTGATGTGAGGGAGTCTTTCATTCCAATGATCTATTGTAAGGGAGTCATTCATTTCTTCCAATGATCTTCTTCTTTCTTCTTCTTCGTACGCAGTCAGACAGTAACCATTATTTTTTCGAAAAAAGTGGCGGTCATCCTGAGGCTGTCGCCACTGCCATAGAGCTTGTCTTGCAGTTCCACTGGTGATGGCCACATCTGCTCTCTCTGATCCTCGTATGTCAGGCAGTTCTGCAGCAGATGTTCAGCGGTCATTTTGCCAGTACCGCACGGGCATTCGTCGGTACCACCTATCTTCAATTTGTTGAATAGGTGGTACCTCAGTCTATTGTGGCCAGTGCGAAGTCTGAAGACAACGACCTGCTCTTTTCGGTTCAGCTGGAAATAGGCATCGTTTTTGGTGTAACCAGTATGTTCGGTTTCCCATTTGGTCATGTATCTGGCTTTGATAAGCCGTTTTGACTCTTCGTACGTCATACTAGTATCTGTTTGTGGTAGTCTTGCACCTTCTTTTGCCAGTCTGTCTGCCTCCTCGTTGCCTTGGATGTTGCAGTGCGATGGGACCCACTGTATCACTACTTTTTTTGGTGCGGACTGCTGGCACAGTTTGCAGAGTGCTGCTCTTAAGTCATTAAGCTCAGTGTTTTTCTGGCTTTTTAGCGCTGTGACTACGGCGAGAGAATCTGTAAGCAGGACTATATGGCTTTCGTTTTCATTGTGTGTCACCATTTCTTCCACTGCCGCCCTCAGTGCCTCCGCTCTGAAATTGCTTGTGTACTTACCAGTAGCGAATGACAGTGTTATTTGTCTGCCATTTGGTAGGTTCAGGAATGCTCCTGCCCCTCCGTTCTGTGTAGTGTTTGTTACAGAACCGTCGGTGTATGCATGGGTCCAGTCCATGCTTGGGTAGCTTTTCGATATGAAGCTTAGGGTAGTATCTCTCCTTTCTTTTTCAGTCTGGCAGTTTTTGTTTCCTTCCAATGATCTGATGTGAGGGAGTCAACAATGATCTGATGTGAGGGAGACATTCCTTCCAATGATCTGATGTGACAGATGATTGCAATTTTATTAGATGTGGATTTCAATCATCTAGTCCAATGATCTGATGTTACAGGGAGTCACGAGTCGTCCCAATGAATTGATTCAACAGAGAATAAAAATTACAATAATCAGAAATGACAGAGATTCAAACATTCCAATAATCTGATGTGACAGAGAGTCAGGTATTTCAATGACCTGATGTGGCAGAGTCAGGCATTTCATAGATCAGATTAGATCAACAGGGTCAGACATTTCAATGGCATGATGTGACAGAGTGTCATAAGCACAAAAGATCAGATGTGACATGAAGTGACAGAGCGTCACACATAAAAATGGTCCAAAGTGACATAGGCATTCCAATCAACTGATGTGACAGAAAGTAATACATTCCAATGATCTATATGACAGAGAGTCAAAAGCTATCCAATGATCAGATGTAACAGTGACTGACATTCCAATGATCTGATGTAACAGAGAATCAAACATTTCAATGATAAGATGTGACAGAGAGTCAGACATTCCAATGATAAAGAGAATCAGACATTTCCCTGATCCGATGAGAAAGAGAATCAGACATTCCCCTGATCTGATGCAACAGAGAATCAAACATTCAATGATAAAATGTGACAGAGAATCAGACATTCCAATGAGAAAGAGAATCAGATATTTCCCTGATCTGATGCGACAGAGAGTTAGTTAGACATTCCAATGATCTGATGAGAAAGAGAATCAGACATTTCCCTGATCCGATGAGAAAGAGAATGAGACATTCCCCTGATCTGATGCGACAGAGAATCAAACATTTAAATGATAAAATGTGACAGAGAACCAGACATTCCAATTATGTGGTTTGACAGAGGACAATACATACACAACAGACAGATACAGGACTACCTCCCCTCCCTCCTTCCCCCCAAGATGGTTCCACTTACTATCATAACACAGCAAGAGCTGTAAGCCATTTGTGTCAGGCAGGATAACAATTGTATGAGGGGTGATGGGCCCGTGTGTCTGTGAAAGAAAAATACAAAATAGGATCAGGACTGTTTGTGAAATTATGCCCCACCCTCTTTGAAGAAGAGAGTGGCTTTTTATTGTGACCATGAACTGTAAAAGTATACCATGAACTGTAAAAGTACATTTAAATTAACAACGACAAATGATATCATGATAGAATGTGGCAGTCATCTTCAGACATAAATGGACATTATTCTACGTGGAATTTATAGATTTTGTGCTCACTAGCTTGACAACAAGACCTGGCGAGTGGAAAAATATTTATTCTGATTACATTATTTTGTATTCTAAATAATTAATTAAAATGTGCACATTATGACAGATTTCAATTCTGCATTCAACATGCTAACAATCCATACATAAAATGAAGTGTTTGCCCATTTGCAATTCCAAGAATATTCATTAATTTGAGATTGCCATTTGTGCAGTTTCCGACCCAATTTTAAAGGTTCGTTGTCGTTAAATTCCTGCATATGGAAAGAGTTTTATTTTTAAAAAAAAGGATAGATCCTATTAGCACACCAGTTTGGCATATTGGGAATATAGTGATAGGCCCCTATTTACTTGACCAACGGCACACTAGGGGTGATGTGGTCAACATCACGTCGGCCACTTTTATTTTCCAAGATTATTATGGTACCCAATATTTTTAGGCTGGGTTGATCCCAGGAGCCATTTTGTGATCGGAAAAATCCTGCACCAACTGGGGGCCGAAACCTGATCACTGAGTTGGGAAGCCAGTGCACTAACCTCGACTATGAGATCAACATAATAAACACGATCATTTTATTTTTGAAACGCTTTTTATTTCCAAATGCACTTAAAAGAATACAATAATTCTGTTCTGTTAACATAGTTGACTTTACTAGTACGTCCTAGCAATGCCACCAATCACTCATTATGTTCCATCCGAAATGTGAAATAAAAGCTGTGCGAAGCTGGATACTTATACAGAACTAAGAACTACGGAACATTTATCACATTTCAAAGAATACTAAAAAAAACTTAAGAGAATAAATATTACAACAGTTTTGTAGGATATGTACCATACGGGGCGTGTTCAAACAAAGCCGAACCAAACAAACATGCGTACGCATGATGACGCCACATCTCGTGTAAACAGCACAAAGCAACCGTCAAGTTTGCAAAATGTCATTACCCTGCGACTCATAGTTTCCTCAGCAGACCATTGAAAACATGGTGGGTGTGATATGGAATCCGTCCAGAGTTGATCAGCGAGCGGTGATTCGGTTTTTAACAGCTGAAGGATGTCGACCAGTTGACATTCATCGCAGAATGCAGGTAGTGTATGGTGACAAAAGTGTGTCGAAGACAACAATGAAACACTGGACAACAATGTGTAAAGAAGGACATTCATTAGTTAACGAAAGATCTTCCGAGACCAGGTCAGATGCATATTGTTGCATCATAAGATGCCATCGCCATAATTTATGCAGAAATTCAGATGGACTGTCGCCGGAGCTTACACTCGCCACACTTTGGTCACCATACACTGCCTGCAATTTGCGATGAATGTCAACTGGTCAACATCCTTCAGCTGTTAGAAACTGAATCACCGCTTGCTGATCAATTCTGGACGGATTTTGACGGAACTTGACGGTTGGTATGTGCTGTTTACATCAGAAGTGACGTCATCATGTATGTATGTTCACTTGTTGCAGTTTGGTCCGGATTCATTTGAACACGCCTCGTCGTACTACAGAACACTTATCGCATTTCAAAGAATACTTGAAAAAACTTAAGTGAATAAATATTAGAACTCTCTTGTAGGATATGTGACATAGATAAACAAGACTGTCGCTGTGAAAACATACAATCACATATTTATATGAGATGAAATGTACAGCTGACAACAATCTCTCTAATTATTGCAGACTCTTTCTTTTTGTCTATTATACACTTTTACTCTTTCTCATTCTTTTCGTCACTCTCTGTTCTGTTCTCTTATCATATCTCTCTCTATCCACTCACTCACGTACTCACTCCCACTCTCATATACTTACATGAGAGGGAATGCAGCGCTCACTCACTCACTCACGCATTCACTCCTACTCTCATATACTTACATAAGATGAAATGCAGAGCTCACTCACTCCCCTACTCACGCATGCACTCACTCCCACTCTCATATACTCATATACTTATATACTTACATGAGATAAAATGCAGAGCTCACTCACACATGCACTCACTCCTGATCTCATATACTTATATGAGATAAAATGCAGAGCTCACTCACTCACTCACACATGCACTCACTCCCGATCTCATATACTTACATGAGATAAAATGCAGAGCTCACTCACACATGCACTCACTCCCGATCTCATATACTTACATGAGATAAAATGCAGAGCTCACTCACTCACTCACACATGCACTCACTCCCGATCTCATATACTTACATGAGATAAAATGCAGAGCTCACTCACTCACTCCCGATCTCATATACTTATATGAGATAAAATGCAGAGCTCACTCACTCACTCACACATGCACTCACTCCCGATCTCATATACTTACATGAGATGGAATGTAGAGCTCAAACACTGAGGATGTGTCAAGGTCAATTGCATGGAAGCCAGCAACAGAGCCATATATCACCTTCAACCTTTGACCCTCTTCGACTGTCAGGTCAACCAGATGAGGTTTATGTTTCAGATCAGGGAAGGACTGCCAAGAAGACATACATGTTCCACATTACTGACATGGTGATGGAGTGCAGAAAAACATTTCTGGAAATGAACACATTTATTTGTATCTTTCTGCGTTCACCTTGTTTCTCTATTCTGCAAGATGGTGTTGCACTATGTTGTTATTTTGCACCTGTTGGCCCAGTGCATCCAACTTCGGCACCCCTTTTATGTAAGAGTCTACTTCCTCCTGCATTTTCTAAGGGTTTGTTTCCCCGGGGTAACGGCCGGTGCTGTGATTGGGAAGCGAACCCAGCACCTTCAGATTGTGAGCCGTATCACTTCACCACTAGCCCACACCGTCCTCAATACAAAATTAATGTCATGAGTCTTCCAGGAATGCAGTTATGTCAGTTCAGTACATGTGTCATCTCCACAGGGAACACTAACTGCAATGGATTTCCAACATCTGGTCCATTGTCTTGATGGTATAATTTCTCATGCTTTTTCCATCCATCTTTTGATGTTATCCTCTCACTTATATCGCCTTTTGCCTCTGGCATGTGGGAAGAGGGGACTTATGTTTAGTCAGGCAAATTATACTGGGCAGACCAGTTAGTCTGGGTCAAGCAAAATATACTGGCAAAGACCCCTACCTCGACTTCTTCAGAGTTCTATCTGGAAATGGGCTGTTCTTCTTGGCATCCTGGCTAACGAGGCGGGGTATTGACGTGATCCCTGTAGTAGTAAGCAACATCCAGATGACGCCAAGAATAGCCCAAACGCCTGGAGGACCCTGGTCCACCTTCATCTTTTCCATGCTTAGTCATAGAAGGCTTCGATGGCTGGGACACATTCGGATGATGGATGATAGCAGAATACCAAAATATCTTATCTATGGGGAATTACAGTTGGGAAAAAGGTTTCAGGCCGGCCACTACTTCGGTACAAGGATGTATGCAGCAGGATATGAATGATTCAGGCATCGATTTGGAAACATGGGAACAGGACGCCATGGATCGTGTTACATGGAGGGGCGTGATTAAGCATAGAATACAGACAAAGGAGATACTGATTGCTGATAGGCTAAAGACTCAGAGTTTGAGAAGACATGCCACACCATGCGATGCCCCAAATGGTGTAGACTTTTCTTGCATACACTGTGGAACACGCTTCTCTGCCCGGATTGGTCTTACGAGTCACATTCATTACCATCATGGACTGTATCATAACTTTTCAAAGCACAATTACTACCGTCTGACAAGACGGAAAGAGCTAATGATGATGATGGAATTAGACGAGCATATAATTTTTTTCTATATTCTTTAACCTTTACGACTCAGTAGCCAGCGCAAAGCTACCGACGCCATTAAAATCTAAACGTGCAGGTCGCCGGTGCATTGCGACGGCCATTTTAATCAAACTTAAAAACGAACGGCCACGTAATAATAATCTAAACAATACTGATCTTTTGATTGTAGAGAGTTCTGACTTCCATACTGTATGGTTAGATACAAACAATTGCGATCATGGAATTAGTTTTAGGCATTTGGAAATGATTATTTTATGTTTTTCGCTAGGATTTGAAGATTCACCTATTATTGAGGAATGGGGAAGTCAAGTTTCTGCAAAAGATTTTTCTGAGGTAGATCTGTTTAGATTGTTGATTTAGATACAATAATTATGTTTATAGTCGAAGTGTCAGATATAGTCATTACTGTAAACATCGTAATCCGTTGTCAGCGATTTAATCACATGTATTTTTCAACCTAGGGACACTGAAAGCGGAAGAGTCTAAGTGTGCTATTTTTTTTTTCAACACTATCACCTTAGTTTTTTTTATCTCAGAAACTAACACACACACAACAAAAACACCACTAAATTCTTTATTTCTCTACTCACAAACAAATCCTATAAATAGACCATCAAATAAAAATGTTACATGCTCTCAAAGTAGCAACCACAATTAAACGATGTGACGTCCTGAAAAATAATGTAGTTGCTGGGGAAATTTGTGTGTAGAGTGGTAAAGGTTGATCATTCAGTTGTATGAAGTGAGTCATTTGTTTGAACGTTAATAATATGTTTCACTCCTGTGTATGTAACTTAAAACTGTGATATCTTCTATGACTGGCTAAATTTTGCCCTAAGGGGAAGGTTCATGTAACATAACAATCTTCTGCAGGTCTTACTTTGAAAGCCATGAACTTGTGGTAAGGTTTCGGAGCCCAAGCATAGATCTCAATGCTGTCAGGCAGGGCGACCACCAGGAACTTGATTCTCTCATATTTGACTGTAGAAGACAAGATATACTCTGTTCATACTTATATCTGTCATTTTTATATTAATAGTGGCAACACATTACCTTTATTTCAATTTTTCTATGTCCAAAATACTTGTGCAAGCTAAATAACAACTAAAAGCTAAAAGAAAGTGATGTTCAGCTAAATAATAGCTATGTTCAGTTAAATAAAAGCTATGTTTAGCTAAATAAAAGCTACACTTAGCTAAATTAAAGCTCTGTTCCGCAAATTGCAGATTTTCACCTTTTCACCACCAGTGCCTCTGGTCCCTAACTTGATAAATAACTAAATGTCCACTGTATTCAAAAAAAAAAGGTCTGCCTAACCTATTAATAACTGCAGAACAAGAAACAACACTGCACAAAGACATGGAAATATTTGCCGACCTACCAATTTTAAAATGTACACAACCCTCCAACTCTCCAACATTTACCCATCCATTGGTCTTGTCACTCTGGAAGTATACACATAAAAATTTACATACATTACAGTATAATACGTACACACATGTAGATTTACTTATTCTTCTTATTCATCGTGCTCCTTACAAAGCATTGGCCAACTTTGCAGTTGACCATAATTTTGCAATTGTAATTTGTATAGTAATTTGTTTTACATTATGAGGTTGCTTGTGCCATGCACATCCCTCTTCAGTCCTCCTTAATGACATTCTAAAGGGTGAAGTGTTTTTTTTAAAAACTCCCCTGAGTGTCACATGAGTAAAATATACACATGGGAATATAGACATGTACACATATGAATACAGATTTGTACATGAAGGAATATGTGCGCATATGAGAGTACATACCTATACAAAGAAAGATACACAAACAGTAAAATAGAGACATAGGCAGACAACGAGAAACAGTCGATACAGAAATAAAGGAATGAGAAATACAAAAAGAGAAAGTGATAGGGAGGATGTGTGATAGACTGAGTGAGAAAGAGAAAGTGAAAGATTTACAGAGAGAGAGAGGAAGGGGAGAGAGCAATAGAAAAAGAGTGAGATCATGAGAAAAAGAGAGATGAGATCGAGAGACAAAGAAAGTAATAAAGAGAAAAAGAGAGACAGCAAAAGAGAGAGAGAGAGAGACAGAAGGAGTAAGTAAGAGAAAATGTGAGAGAGCATGAGAAAGAGAGAGTGAGAAAGATAGATCAAGAGACAAAAGGAGTGATAAAAAAAAGAGAAAGATACAGCATGAGAGAAAGACAGACGGAAAGAGACAAAGAGAGAGAGAGAGCATGAGTGCATGAGAGAGGTAGAGAGAGTGTGAGATAGAGAACATACGGTGTCATTCTTGAGGATCTTAGACTTGAGCCACGAGAGGTAATACACTCGGATCTTGTTCTTCTTGCCAGAGATGGTGACCAGGATGTTTTGTCCCTCCAGAACCTCCATCTGTTGGAACCTGCGCCTGGATATCAGCGTGTACACTGGAGCAGGGAGTAGAGACATAGAAAGAGGCTCAAGTTAGAACAATCTGTCTCACAGAGATGTTATTTGTTGTGTTGGAACTGTCAACTGGTTGACTTGATGTAATAAACCACAAGACAGACACAGTTGATGTTAAATTGTCATGACATGATCCAGGATTGATAAGTAGCTTCAAACAACAACAAAATTGCTACAACAACAATAATAATAATGACAACAACAATAATATCAGCAATGATAACAATGACAACAGTAAAATTAACAACAATAACAATAATGACCATAACAATAATGCCAACAACACCTATACCAACATCATAACAAAAATGATGACAACAACAATACTGACAGCAACAACAATTACGACAATAACGACACCAAAAACAAAAAAATTATGACAACAACAATAATGACAGCAACAACGATGATAGCAGGCACAACAATGACGACAACTATACTTCTTCTTCTTCATTCATTCTCAATCTCCCGCTACCGAGCCCTGAACAGGGCTTTGCAAGTAGCAGGATGTAGTCCGGGGAAAGGAATGTGCTGTGTCGCTAGTTTACAGCTTCACTACGATATTTGCACCGTTCGGTCTGACACATCTGTCTTTGGAAGCAGACATTTTTTTATAACAGGGCTGACCTTCCCTCTTCAATCCCTTCTCCTTAGTCAGTCTACTCTGTTGCAGACTATTATCCAGAATCACAGCTTGGAGGTGTAGAAGGGTCTTGGCAGCTCTGGTACACAGGTCCTGATGCTAGCTGTCAGCTATGGGTCGCTGACTACTGTAGCCCATGTGCTGCTCAGCATCTTGATCCCAACAACAATACATGTATAACACTTTATTCCACATTTCAAAGGCCCCAGTTATCTTTTCAAACGATATGTAATTATGGGCCACAAACAGACCTTATGACTCACCTTTCCCTTGTCCACTTCTGTCCAACAACATCAAACCAGATTCTGTTCCTATTAAGAGATTGACACCTGTGTGAGAACCCCAAACAACAAACAATTAAAAGTCTGTCAGTGTATCTAGCAAAGATTCAGACAGAAAATTGTTGAACAGGAGGTGGGGAGAAGATGCTAGCATCAGACAGAGCACACTTTAAGGAAATCAGCTGATAGCATTGCAAAACAGTCTCTGTGCTGAAACGTCTAGATAAGAAAAGTAGAGGGTGACCAAAACACACATGGAGAGGAGAACCTCCAGATAAACATAAAGAAAGCAAGGAAAATGTGATGAAAAGGGAGCTGGAATGGATGGCTCAGGACATGGATTGGTGTGTTATTGTTGAAGACCATGTGATGCAGATGGAGCAGAAAAAGTGACCAATGTGTGGCGAAAGTATGCTCCGGCGACGGTCCACCCGAATTGCTGCATCAATTTTGGTGATGGCATCTTCTGCCGCAACAATATGCTCTCGACCTGGTCTCGGAAGATCTTTCGTTAGTTCACGTCCTCCTTTAAACATTGATGTCCAGTGCTTCATTGTTGTCTTCGACACACTTTTGTCACCATACACTACCTGCATTCTGCGATGAATGTCAACTGGTCGACATCCTTCAGCTGTTTAAAACCGAATCACCGCTCGCTGATCAACTCTGGACAGATTCCATATCACACCCACCATGTTTTCAACGGTCTGCTGAGAAAACTATGAGTCGGAGGATAATAAAATTTTGCAAACTTGACGGTTGGTATGTGGTGTTTACATGAGAAGTGACATCATCGTACATATGTTCACTTGGTGCAGTTTCATTTGCACACACCTTGTACAATTGATTTAAGTGTGCCAGAACTATACTATGGCATGTCTTAAGCCTGGATGAGAAAGGAGAAGATAGTTTAGCTTGGAGCCAGTTCCCTCACCCCATTTCAACGTTTCTGCTACAAAAATGACAGTCAACACAGTCTAGTCCCAGAAAGTTTAGCATCGAGAAATGGTGCAGGTTCCCTGAAACTGTGGGAGGAACCAGTGTCTGGACATCACTTGCGTTATGCATGACGGAAGTCTCTAAATAGCCTCTGAACTGGTGTTTCATTAAGCAGGAAGAACTTAAAGAGATGAGGATACAGGGATGATCAGACACATGACTTGTAAGCAATACAAGACTCAGACCACTTGATGATCTGCCCAAACCTTTTGGAAACATGCAATATGGATGACGTGTTCAAGGTGAACGACAAGGCAATCCACGTGGCTGAATATTGGAAACATGATGTCCGTAACAGTACAAAAGACACATAAATTAAGTTAGGACTACAAAAACAGCAACCAATTTCTGAAACAAGCTGCCCTTGAATACATATTCAGCTGGTGGAATCGTTAATCATTCTTCTAAGAGTGCTATAACTTGAATTGATCTTTTCTGTTGTTTGGGGGAATATGTTTTTGTGGAGAAAAAAATGACAGACAACCCCCTCGAATCATCTCATCACCCTCGGGTTGGGATGCAGTGGTTGGTGCAAATGGAAAGAGGACCTCAAGGTTGTTGTTGTTTAAAATGCCCACAGTGAGTAAGTTTACTCTTTTGTGCGCCCTGAAAAGGACGTTAAGTGATGGGTTGCAGTAGCTTTCCTCATGTCCCGAGTATGCTGATGAAGGTGGACCGGGGTCCTTCAGGCAGTTGTGCTATGCTTGGCTTCACTTGTGTGTCGCTCACAACTACGGGTATCACATCAATCCCTAACCTCGTTAGCCAGGCTGCCATGAAAAGAGTCAGTTTCCAGGAATGGCTACTAGAAAGCCGATGTGAGGGTCTTGGCCAGTACATTTTGCCTGACCCTGACAAACATGTCTGATCAGCATATTGTGCCTGACCAGACGCTAGTCTTCCTCCCCATGGACTTCATGGTTAAAACAAACTAATAAGTGATAATGCCCAGAATGTTGATGCTGTAATATATATCGATGGATCTGTGCTGGGCGGTAAGAAAGCTGGTTGGGGCTTCTCTGGTAGAGTAAGAGGCAGGATCGTTACTGCTGAGCTGAGTGGTGAATACTTGACAGCAACCTCCAGTATGAGGATAGAGATCAAGGAAGTGGCTTCGGCTCTGAGGTGGTTATCTGAGACCTTTTTAATAAGGGTCATAATTTTCTCTCTCTTAATCCTTGCTTCAGAAGATGCAGAAGAGCTGGATATGGCTTCAGTAAATAGCAGACATCAAGGATTGTGTGTGGATCTACTATCCTGGTCATGTCGGGGTTTATGAAAATGAATGTGCTGCCATCCTGGCTTCTGGAACACCATCGTTTCATATACTTCTTGCACTGTGATACATCAGTTCGGAGTCTGATCAGCAACTTCCATGTTGTGTATGGTAGATGGTATATGACTGTGAAGCGTATAAAAAGTATGTGCAGGGACGCTTCCGAGTTGTTCAAAGGGCAATGAACACTGACAGTCTCTCCACTGCATCGAATTCACAACACAGAAATCAATGACATTGTATGTGCTGGATTATTAAGAAAATTCAGATGGGTCAGGCATGTCTGACAAGAGATGGACAAGAAAAGTGATGTTCTGTTGGCACTACAACTTTAAGCATTCACCAATGAGATGGAGAGATGGCCTGAGTAAAGTCGAAAAACAACATTTGGCTACCTAACATCAAATACTTGTCATGCATAATTTAATACGAGGATGAAATATTAAAAATGATTACCCCACAAAGCTGCACAAAGGATGTCCGAGCCGAACCGCTTCTTGTACTTGCGGATTTCTGGTGTATCACTCACGCCTTCTGTGGTCTGTGATGGTGTGACGTTGACAGTGATCTGTGACCCTCTCCGAGACTATGTGAAAAAGGAAGGCAAAGAATTAAGTGTGGACTTATCTTCAACTAACCAAGATATGTTGTGCCCCTTTTAGAGACTGTATGAACAGAAAGCACTCATAATTAAATATGGACTGCTCTTGAGCCAACCCAGATAATGTGGACCCTTTCCCAAGAGGAGGAGGATGTTACTAAAATGATAGATAAAGGGGAGCCAGTGGATGTTATATACCTAGATTTTGCAAAGGCCTTTGATAGAAATACATCAAAGATTATTTAGGAAGTTAAAATCACATGGAATAGGCGGGAAAGTTGCCAAATGGATTGAAAATTGCTTAATGGGAAGAAGGCAGAGAGTGGGCATTAATAATGAGTACTCTGAGTGGTGTGAAGTGAAAAGTGGAGTGCCACAGGGCTCGATTTTGAGACCAATTATGTTCTTGATTTATATAAATGATTTGGACATTGGTATGGGAACCATGATTGCAAAATTTGCTGATGACACAAAACTATGCAGTATTGTCTCATCTAAAGCAGAAGTGGATATATTGAGGTCGGATTTACATAAAATTTGAGAATGGTCTGTAAACTGGCAAATAAAGTTTAATGTAGATAAATGTAGTCATCCACATGGGTAGATTCAATATGGAACATAATTGCAGAATGGGCGAGAACAATATTAGAAAGATAGAAAAGAAAAGAGACCTAGGGGTTATAATAGATCACACAAGTTAGGTGAGTGAGCAAGTCCAGGTAGCAGTGAAAAAGGCAAATGCAATGATAGGTATGAAAAAAAGAAATATTAAACATAGGAGCAAGAAAGTGATAGTCAAACTGTATAAAGCATTAGTTAGACCTAAATTGGAGTACTGTGTACAGGCGTGGAGTCCTTATCATAGAGGGGATATAATCATGCTGGATAGGATACATAAGAGAGCGATAGAGCTGATAGTGGGATTGCAGAATTACAGTTATGAGGAAAGACTCAGAAAAACCAGTCTACAGTGTCCAGAAAAGAGAAAGATTTGAGGTGACAATACAGGTTTATAAGATAATCAAAGGAACGCATAAATTAGACTATAACAAGTTTTTCAAAATACAACCACCTACAAGAACAAGAGGGCATAGTTACAAATTAACCTAAGATAGGTCCACATTAGATATTAGGAAATATTTATTTAGTCAGAGAGTGGTGAATGAATTGCCACAAGAAGTAGTTGAGGCAGGGACAATTAATGCATTTAAGAATAGATTGGATGCGTACAGCTTTTAAAGCAAGGTAATGTAAATGAAACCTGTTGTATACAGACTCTCCAGAATCTTCTAAACTAGTATAAAAACATTAAGTTAAGATTGGCTGAAAGCTGAAGGGATAATTAAATATGGACTGTTCTTCAACAAACCCATATGTTGTTGTTCATTAAAGGTTTGCTTTTGTTTTGGTTGTTGTTGAATGACCACAATTAATAGGATTACTCTTTTGTGTGCCCTGGAAAGGACGTTAATTGGCGGATTGTGGTAGCTTTCCTCACATCCCGAGCGTGCTGATGCAGATCGACCGGTGTCCTCCAGGCAATTGTGCTATACTTGGCTTAATCTGTGTTTCACTCACTACTATGGGAATCACGTCGATCCCTCACCTTATTAGCTAGGCTGCTATGAAAACAGCCCCTTTCCAGGAAGGGCTACGAGGTTCTTTTCCAGTATATTTTGCATGAACCTGACTAAAATGTCTGATCAGTATATTTTGCAGGACCAGACATTAGTCTTCCTTCCCTTTGTTTTTGGTGAAAGGTACGATACTTTCAACCCTTTCAACCTAAGAGTCTTTTAAGGTTATATTAGGACATATCAGACATTTTGTGCATGTGTATTGTGCTGCAGTGCTTCCAATGGCGACGTCGACTCAGTGAGATTCTGTCCAGTAGCCAACATTCCCTCAACATTTCACCATTGTCCTTTTCAGGACAATCTTATTGCCCTCTCAGGGCCAACTTTTGTGCCTTTTAAGACCCACACCTTTATTTTTGTATTTTAAGAGTGTGGTGTGGTGCAGAGAGTATAAGGACAATAAAGAGAGTGTTACACAGTGGAATAAGTACATTAATACAGCGTGGCACACATAAAACTGGCCCTATAGTTTGATTGCGTATTTCAGTACTGGCAACAATTCAATTTTTTCGTGCATGTGTTCACAATACTTCTGCCTATTGGTTTATCATGCGGTATTAAATTAAACAACATGTGTTTATTGTGGAAGAGTATATTCGCACATGTTCATTTGTTTTGGTTAATATAAAGCTAATTATCCAGGGGATAAAGTTTATGTCAAAGTAACAATGCAGGAATTAGTGAAGAAAAGGCATGAAACAGGATCTGTAATCAATGAGAAGCGAATGAGATAACAAGTGACATGTATTCAGAGACAAGGTTGTCAATGGCATCAAGAATTGTGTGGAAGAAAGTCCAAACAAGTCAACGTGATGTTTAGTCCAACGGACAGGAATAAACGATGATCAATTCAGCATACACTGTACACTAGATTCAAGTGTGACTTTCGAAGAGCCCAAAAAGTTTACTAGAGCCAGATACATGGGAAACAGATCATAATAGCTACACACCACACCAAAATGATGCTTATTACTAGTTGAACAGAAGAGAGCAGGTCGTGGTCTTTAAACTCCACACAGGACACAACAGACTGAGGTACCATCTATTCAATAAACTGAAGATAGGTGCTACTGACGAGAGCACCAGTGGTACTGGAAAAATGACTTCTGAACATCTGCTGCAAAAATTGCTCAGCACACGAGAACCAAGAAAGCATATATGGCCATCACCAGTGCTAGACAAGTTCTATGGCAGTGTTGACAGTATCAGCATGACCGCTGCTTTCTTTGAACAAATTCAAGTCGACGTCTGACAGCGTACGAAGATTAAGAAGATATACTGTATGAGTTGAAACTGAAGTGTGAAAGAAAGGACATCAAGTAAGTATCTATGGCTACCCGACTCATCACTAAGTGACTTCTACATCTTGGGAATATACCAGCAGGAAATAGGGACATAACTAGTTTTGAAAACAAAACCAAGGTAATTCAGACACCTGAGTATTGTAGCCATACCAGGTCCTGAAAGTGATATTCTGTCAAGTTGATAACATCTGATATTGGTATTTATATCTTTCTGGTAAAGCTGGTATGTCACTGAAGAAATAATTATTCTCAGCTAACGTTATCCGGTAAAGTTGACGTAAAGTTTTCAAACTTTCTTGTAAAGCTGATGTGTAATGTAATAATTTTAGCCAAAGATGATTTGTCAAAGGTGAGAACTTTACCCAAAGCTTTTTTAGTGAGATGATCTGTAAAATGTGATAACTTTAGCCAAACCTGTTTTGATGAGATGATCTGTAAAATGTGATAACTTTAGTGAAACCTGTTTTGCTGAGATGATCTGTCAAATGTGATAACTTTGGTGAAATGATCTGTCAAATGTGATAACTTTAGTGAAACCTGTTTTGGTGAGATGATCTGTCAAATATGATAACTTTAGTGAAAACCGTTTTGATGTGATGATCTGTCAGATGTGATAACTTTAGTGAAACCTGTTTTGGTGAGATGATCTGTCAAATGTGATTACTTTAGTCACAGTGTAAACCCCCACTGTATTGTGTCATAGTGCAGAGCTTACTGAGTAGCCTTGCTTTCCACTACAGCCAGGAGGACTCTGGTTTACCTTCTCAAGTACAGCACAAGATGTGAAAAGAGCCACTGTAACCAGCTACAGAAGAAACATTATCTAGAGTTAACTCGGCTCGACATAAGCAGCTTGCAACAACACGACACAGAGTAGCACTAACTTCTTCTGATGTCAACTTGTCCTGGACCCTCTGGGCATTGGAAGCGAACCGTGACTGAGGAGGTGTCTGGGGTGGGACCAAGTCTGGCATGACACCACTATGTCGTGGAGACTGGCCACTGGCTAGAGAAGACACATAAAGCACAAGGTAACATCAATATATGGTCTATGTTCAATGATATGAAAGATAGAGAGTATTCTACTGCTCTAGCTGGCTTCGCATAAAGCATGGAGTTACCACTGCACTTGGCTCTTTACAGTAAGCCTGCAACAGAGCACTTTGAGTGATTTAAAAAAAACAATAATAATAATATCAAGGTCGCTTAGGCGCCTGAGGTCCGTTGTTTCTAAAGTGGTGGTTAATATTATATAATGAAGTTGCTAGCTCCATTAATGACTCTCTTTCACATTTTGACTTTTTCGATCCTCGGGATAATGAATTTTTGCTCCTCTGTTTTCTTGTGCCAGGTACTGGAATGTACATGTTTTCTTAAGTTTTATGTCTCCATACAGGTTGTTGGTGATGAAGGGGGTTGGTTGTAGCAGCTGTTTTGTGTCTCCATACAGGTTGTTGGTGATGAAGGGGGTTGGTTGTAGCAGCTGTTTTGTGTCTCCATACAGGTTGTTGGTGATGAAGGGGGTTGGTTGTAGCAGCTGTTTTGTGTCTCCATGCAGGTTGTTGGTAATGAAGGGGGTTGGTTGTAGCAGCTGTTTTGTGTCTCCATACAGGTTGTTGGTGATGAAGGGGCTTGGTTGTAGCAGCTGTTTTGTGTCTCCATACAGGTTATTGGTGATAAAGGGGGTTGGTTGTAGCAGCTGTTTTGTGTCTCCATACAGGTTATTGGTGATAAAGGGGCTTGGTTGTAGCAGCTGTTTTGTGTCTCCATACAGGTTGTTGGTGATGAAGGGGCTTGGTTGTAGCAGCTGTGTTGTGTCTCCATACAGGTTGTTGGTGATAAAGGGGCTTGGTTGTAGCAGCTGTTTTGTGTCTCCATACAGGTTGTTGGTGATGAAGGGGCTTGGTTGTAGCAGCTGTTTTGTGTCTCCATACAGGTTGTTGGTGATGAAGGGGCTTGGTTGTAGCAGCTGTTTTGTGTCTCCATACAGAGTAGGCTCAGTGCTCCCAAGGTAAAGTGTCTGCCTCGGGTGCTGGAGGTCGTGGGTTTCGAAACATGGTTGAGATCGTGATTTTTTTCCCGTGGATCTTCTGGTAAAAATTCCCCTGATCTCTGGGTAGTGAGATCGGACTCCAATGTTCAGTGTTGAGCATGTTAAAAATTCCTTGGCAGTTAGTGATATAAAAAAGTAGGCTTAACAGTCGCTGCCTGGACAAAATTCAAGTTAAAAATCTACCCAAATTATTTATACCTTCCCCCAGGCCTAGTAAAGCTGCAAGGAAGTTTAAAATGCCTACTACGGATAGTCAATAGCCTTCAGCTACATAGCAACAGACATTAACATGCCTGTTTGAATACCAAGATTCCAAATATTCCAAGTATCAACAATGTTATTGCATCAAATGCCTGTGTGGCCTGGTTTCCACAGTAGGGTGGTACTGATGTCATAGGATGCAAGTACTGTTATAGATTTTAAAATATTTGTTAGGGTTTTCTCAGATACCGGGTTCCAGCTTTCAAGGGCCTGTAGAGTGGATAGGGAGGCTGTGAAGATGGTTAGGCTTGCTAGGTGTATTGTCATGTTCTTGTATATGGTCTATGATTGATGATATGGCAAAGAGAAAGTATCCTACTTCTCCAGCTCACTCCTTATGAAGCATAGGGCTTGCACTGAAGATGGCTCCTTACAGAAAGCCTGTGACTAACCACATTTGTGTGTCATTTCAGGGTCAGTAATGCATTCAAGAATAGATTATATGCAAATAATTATTTTAAAATCAAGTGGAGTAGAAGAAACTGGTTGTATACAGACTCTGCAGAGTCTTCTACACCAGTATAAAGAAGTTAGGTTAAGTTTTCCTGTCCTTTGCTATCCTTTCCAGCTCTGACCACACCCTCCTTGTTGCCTTTATGTTTGTCGCAAGCTCACTTCTCTACTTTTCTTGCCTCGGAGATTCCACAACAGAGACTGTCCTGCAATACTATCAGCTGTTTTCTGTAATGTCAATGCATTCTCCTGACACCAAGTCCCACTGACATCTGTCTGGTTGTTTCCCCGCAGTTTTATTTTAGTGACATCATTTGATTTTAACCCCTCTATTTGGCGTAGACACCCATGAATGAAAGCTTGAATCTATTTCATTGTAGTTTTCGTTGTTCCCCATATTATACAAAGCCATACAATAGAGCAAACATTACATTAGAGTCAAAGATCTGTTTTTTTGTGTGCTCGACTGAAATTCTTTTCATTTCCATAAATTCCCTAACACAATGAAAGCCCCTCACACCTTTTTGCATTCTTATATTGATATCTCTAGCTGTACTTCCTACTTTGCCCACATTACTAACAAAATATATTGTTAATGAGTATTAGTAATAATTAATTAATTATAATTAATATTTACATAATTTGTATTTCTACTCAGCGTAAACGTTTATATATGTACATCATTTTCAAAGAACAGCCGTCTACAAGAACAAGAGGGCATAGCTACACATTAATTAAAGTTAGATCCAGATTAAATACTAGGAAATATTCTTTTAGATAGAGAGTGGTGAGTGCTTGGAATGCATTGCCACAAGAACTAGTGGAGGCAGGGTCTTAACTTGTCTTTATACTGGTTTAGAAGAATCTGCAGATTCTGTATACAACCAGTTTCATTTACATTTCCTTCCTCTAAAAGCTATGTGCATCTAATCTATTCTTACATGCAATAATTGTCCCTGCCTTCACTACTTTCTGTGGCAGTGAATTCCAAGCATTCACCCCTCTCTGACTAAAGAAATATTTTCTAATATCTAATGTGGACCTTTCTTAAGTTAATTTGTAGCTATGCACTCTTGTTCTTGTAGGTGGTTGTTTTAAAAAAAAATAAATAGTTGTAGTCTAATTTATCCTTTCCTCTGATCATCTTATAAACTTGTATTAAGTCACCTTGAATTCTTCTTATTTCTAGACACAATAGGCCAGTTTTTCTGAGTCTTTCCTCATAACTGTAATTCTGGAATCGCACTATCAACTTTGTCACTATTTTGTTTGTACCTTTCCAGCATGTTTATATCTTCTCTACAATAAGGACTCCACACCTGTATGCAGTACTCCAATCTGGGTCTAACTAATGTTTTATACAGTTTGACTACCACTTCCTCACTCCTATGTTTAATATTTTTTTGGTATCATACCTATCATTGCATCTGCCTTTTTCACCACTACCTGGACTTGCTCACTGACTTTACCTGTGTGATCTATTATAACCCTTAGGTCTCTGATTCACTTAATGAACTGAACGTTCATAGTTATTTTTAAATCAAGTGAAGTAAAAGAAACTTGTTTACAGACTATGTTGAGTTTTCTACATCAGATTAACGACCTTAAGTTAAATTATCCATAGTAGGTAGCTACCACCCTAATTGGACAATTTATCAACCCGACTATGCTAGGTGAACAAAGAACATATTATAGGACCTACCAAGCGCTCCTGGAGCAGAAGAGTTGCTAGAATTGGAAGAGCTCCTGTGTACATGATGGGCCAAGAGCGGCTTGGACAACTTGGAAAGGTCCTTGTCCCGCTCAGATCCCCGCCCTCTGTCTCTACCCCTGTCTCGTTCTCCATCTATGACAGGATCTGATTTGTTCTGAAAAGTAAATATTCAGGCAATGATCATATGTACTGTATTCATTTGGATATGTTAAACCTATTATAAACTACATCACTTACGTACATGAGTAAAGGACAAGTTTCATAATTCTAAATGGGGACGGCGCTGACTAGTAGTGAAATAACACGGCTCACAATCCGAAGGTGCTGAGTTCACTCCCCAATCACAGTACCGGCCATTACCCCTGGGAAGCAAACGCTTAGACAATGCAGGAGGAAGCAGACCCTTACATAAAATGCATGCCAAAGTCGGATGCACTGGGCTGACAGGCACAAAATAAAAAACATAGTGCAAATCACACCGCATTGGGGAATAGAGAAATAAAAAAAAGTAAATGCTAAATTAAATTATCTCAAGGCATATATAGGTTCTGACAGCAAAGTCCTACTCAAGGTCTTCAGTTAGCAGATCTGTTTAAACTAACAGATGCGCTATTTGCACTGCAAGCTTTCAACTACCACACCTGAATAATGAATTAAGTAAAGTAGATGCCAAAAAAGTGAACCATACTTCAGAGGTTACCATCTCATTGTGAGGTATCTGGAACGAGAAGACAGATAAGCTTGTAAAAAGGGGTGAAGTTTGTGAACAAGAAGTTATTGAACTCACATACTTTGAGAAGAGCTATCAAGGCTGTCAGAAGTGAACAGATCCAAACAAATGATGAACGCGACAGACTCAGCAGAGACAGATCACTATTCCTCACTTCAGGCAGAGTACAACAGTAGTTGTTGTTGTTATGGCTCCAGCAGTATCTGGGCTCCTGCCCTTCATCCTGGTGCCATGTGACGATATTTGCACGTGTTTATCAGCTGTTGTCTAGTGTCATACAAAGTGTTCCATGTATCTGGCCACGGAGGAAAAACATTTTCCTAAAATCATTGGGCGCTGAGCACTCAAAGAGATGATGATCAACAGTTTCATATGGGATATTCAACTAGCAGAAGAAGGAGGCAACAGGCGAGCATGAAGCCATAGAACTAATTTCAGGTGAAGAGACTTGTCATCCTGTAATCCATACTGTGCAGGAGAAGGAAAACTCTCGGACTCCAAACCAGCTGCTGCCTTTCTGATGAGATACTGGTAGCCAGAAAACAAGAACATACTTGAGTAGATGAGACGTGATATATCAGACAGTCAGACCATTCTGGAGAAGGAAAACCCCCTGCTTCTTGAAATCTACCTATTGAATTAGGGGAGGAAGATTAATGTCTGGGAAGGCCCAACATACTGATCAGACATGTTAGTCAGGGTCAAGCAAAATATACTGGCCCTCACCTTGGCTTCCTAGTAGCCCTCCCTGGAAATAGGCTGTTTTCATGGAAGCCTGGCTAACGAGGTAAGGGATCGACGTAATTCCCATAGTAGTGAGTGACACATAGATGAAGCCAAGCAATACACAACCGCCTGGAGGACCCCAGTCCACCTTCATCAGCACACTCGAGATGTGAGGAAAGCTAGTCTATTTAACGCTCTTGTCAGGGTGCACAAAAGAGTAACCTACTCATCGTGGGCATTCTCAGAATATGCCATATTAAGGTTATTTGTTGGCTCCTCCTTCATTTTGTATCTTGAATTTGTTTAACTTTGATTGAACTACTGGCAAAAAAATGTGCCTGTGGCATTGTCTCTGTATATTCACCAGTGTATTCACTGTGTTAACACTAGTTCTGCTATAGAAACGAGACCATTTCCACCAGCCGGATATAATATAGATTTTAACTTCATATAATTTTTAAACAATTTGTTCTTTATTTGACATGGTTTCAAAAGGTCATCTCATTATTGATTATGATGAACATTAGTTGTTGCAATGGGTTTTTCTGAGGTAGGTATGGTTAGTTTGTTTATGTAGATGTTATAAATATATTTGTAGTGGAAAGTAACAGATAGGTCGATCTGGTTAGGAATACTACCAGTGCTTTGTGGCAATTTCATGGATTTACAAGACAACTGGAGTACCCAAAAATGAGTAAGTCTAAATGTTTGTGACCTAATAAAAATAATGTGGAAACAAGAAGGTAGCTTACAGTTTATTATCTATCTATCTTCTAGTTTGTCCAGTCTTGGAAAATAGTCTATATAGGTCGAAACTACAACATAAAAACAATATACATGGGGAAATCGTGATTACTAATTGACACAGTTAGCTTTCACTGCAACCAAATCCCAGAAATACACGGAACTAAGTGCAGAATTGGTGAAAATGTCTCAAATCTTTTAGAAAACAGTGATTTTATAGATCCCACTTTTTTTTTTTGGTTGTGTTTGCCTTATTTCTCTATTCCCCAAAGCTGTTAAGATGTGTCGTTTTTCATTTGATGTTAGTGTCTAGTTTTCACAGTGATAGCTTAGTGTTGGGGCGAATATCGAGCTGTATAAAAATCATGTTAATGTCATTGTATCTTCAGTGTGAATCCATTCTTCCCGTTTTGTGTATGGTCTCCACTGTGATCACCTTATCTGTGGCACCCATAACATTCTTATCTTGATTATTTGATTGTGTTCATGCACAGTGAGTGCATCTTGTCTGCGGCCACGGCTACTCATATATTGGTTCAGGCATTGGACATTGTGTATATAGACTTTGCAGGCATAAGTCCAAGCACGCTTCTGATCTTCACGAGGAGAATATTACTGCCTCAAGTTGGATCTAATGGAGCATGATGTGACCTTGGCATGTAACAGTTGTTGATCTGGAACCAGGGGATCCTTAAATACTGGTTAGGGTAAGCCAAATGCAGCTTTGGACATGCTTCAACAAATGGGGCAACATGATTGGGGTGTGTGTGTTAGGGTGGAGTTAATCCGGCCTGAAAGGGGAGGATATAATAGTAGCGCTGCCATCTGCTAGATAGGTTTTAAGTGACGACAAAGAAGGACTGGGCATGGCGCTGTCTATGAAATCCTGAAGAACCCTTAAGGCCCACAAAATGCTATAAATATGTGCAAGCAAGTCAACATTTGGTAATTTGGCATGCATTTGTTTGAAAACCTATGCTCGATAGAGAGCTGAACAGATTTTTAAATTTTTGTTTACGTTCACCGTATTTCTCTATTCCTAAAGGCTGTGTGCGTTGCATTTGTTTTTATTTTGCGCCTGTCGGCACAATGACCCGGCTTCGACATGCATGTTATGTAAGGGTCTGCTATCTCTTGCATTTTCTAAGGGTTAGCTTCCCCGGGGTAACGACCGGTGCTGTGATGGGGAGCGAACCGAGCACCTTCAGTTTGTGAGCCATGTCAGTTAACCACTAGCCCACGCCGTCACATAAAAGAGTTTGAATGATTTATATGTTTGTTTTTATATCGGAGGTGGGAGAATACAAATCTAGCCTGCACATTGCGTTGTGAATGCAAAAACAAGCTGGCTTTGTTCTTCAGCAAACTCAAACAATGGGAACCGCAGCCCGGTAATGACAGTCCTGTTTTTAGATAGCCCATGTGGTGATTGAGCCGCCATGCTTGTTGATGTGTGTATGGACACACTGTCCTTGCTTCTAGCACACACAAAGCTCTGGCAGAAAACATGTCGGTTAGGGCAGATGGTCGTGGAGAGAATTGATCGCCAATAACACAAAGCATGACACAATTGTCACTCAATCAATCAAACAATTAATCAAAACGAAATCAGCTAACTATGGAGCATAGTTCTTCAATAAATACATGGCAATCCCACTGTCATGACTCAGTGGTTTCGAGGTAAGGTGTCCGACTCGGATGCCGGAGGTCGCGTTTTCGAATCACGGTGAAGACCGATATTTCTTTTTCACGTGGATCTCTCTCTGATTGATCCGTGGAGCAGTTGGAAATCGAAAACGGCCAGATAAAATTCAAATTAAAAATCTACCCAAGTTTGTTATGAGTAGCTATAGATGGCGCCTAACTGACTGTGGGTCTACTTAGCTCTAGTGTTTGAGTCTATTAAGATGGACTCGCACATCAGTAAAAACCACCCTATAAAAAGAAACTGGTTGTATGAAGTTTTCTAAACCAGTGTAAAGACGTTAAGTTAACATGCCCATATGAATGCAGGTATATATTCACGCATATAAACATATTTGTGGACACATATAAACATATATGCGAACACAAACACATAGATGGGACATATGTGATCTCGTAAAAATATTGCACACACATTTCCTCCCACCCGCTCCCTTTCACCTTTAGTAGTAAGTATACCAACACACGTGACAGAAGCACATCCTATTTAACTAAAGTAGTACATATACGGTGTATTTGAGGATTGGGTGGCAAGAGAGAGTGCCGCATAATATGGTTTTACAGCGACCAAACACTCCCAGCGTGTATTAACTGTTGAGCTAACGACGACTTCGATGGTTGGAGCATGGAAGATGAGAGGCTGCCAAAGGATCTCCACTATGGACAGCTGGTCATTGAGGCTTGAATAATCGGTCATCCTAAACTGCGATTCAAGGACGTATGCAAGACGGACATGAAGCCATGCGACAACCCATACAAGGACTGGGAAATGATTGCTCAGAATCGAGCTGTTTGGAGACAGTCATGTGGATGGGGGATAGTGGCATGATGCTTGTAGAGGCCTTCTGGATGCAGAGAAAGAGAAAAACTGAAGATATCGGGATACACCCAGGCAAGTCAGCCTTCTTATCACAGTTGCCCGATCTGTGGCAGGGACTGTCACTCGCAGATAGGCCTTTACAGTCATAGCAGACAATGTCGAGATACAGGCGACGGAGCTGGACAAAACTCACAGGACGCCACGCGCGTGGTCTACAGAGACTGAGACGCCAGTTATAATGGTGATGAGTAAATATATCGACTCACGTGACAGCATGACATCATATTCAACTTCTTCCGAGTCCAAAAGGTTTATTTGAGCCAGATAAATGTAAAAATGGGAAACAGGACATACTGGCTACACAAGAAGTGATACTTGATACTTAATACCAGTTGAACAGAATATACCAGGTGGTGGTCTACAGACTCCGTCTATTCAATAAACTGAAGATTGGTGGTACTGACGAACACCGACAACGACCCCTGAATATTTGCTACAATATGCCCGATATACGAGGATCAGATAAAGCACATGTGACCATCACCTGTGTCAACACTAGACAAGCTCTATGGCAGTGTCGACAGCATCAGGATGACCGCTGCTTTCTTTGAACAAATTCAAGTCGACGTCTGACAGTGTACGAAGAAGAAGATATTCAACTCAATGTTGCCAGATATAAGACACGGTTCGCCGAGTAGTTTGAATGCCTGGCTGTCTTCAAATCTTCAGTAAGGCATGGTTTAACAAAATATATGAGGCAATATCAAAACCTAGCCAGTTTAGTAAATTGCGTCTGCTAGGACAGGAGTCTTTTATTCCACAGGCCTAACAATCGTCACGATTAACCCCAGTAATGGGAACAAACGCCGTAGTGGTTGTGGCAGCTGTCGGGCACTCGCACATGCACACAGACAACCACCACACACGACCTTCTACTACACCCTCACAAACATCTACAACTCTAATCGATAGATGGAACATACTAACATCTACAACTCTAATCGATAGATGGAACATACTAACATCTACAACTCTAATCAATAGATGGAACATACTAACATCTACGACAGACTAAACAGCAATAAATGCCATGCTTTCGCGCATACTCCCACATCCACCTCACTCTTCCAACAAATATATATATATATATAAGATTCTAACATCTACAACACTAAACATCTCTATTTCCAGTGTTCTCTTTCTCTGTCTATCTTTGTTTCTGTCTCTCTCTCTCTCTCTTACACACATATCACCCCAAAGATCCATCCATATCTCCCTGTTCCAACCTATATGTTCAACGTTCTAACATTTAACACTAAACTCGGTGCGCGCGCGCGCTCTCTCTCTCTCTCACACGCACACCACCCCCCCCCCCCCCTCCTGTTCCAACCTATATGTTCAACGTTCTAACATTTAACACTAAACTCGGTGCACGCGCGCGCTCTCTCTCTCACTCTCACACTCTCTCTCGCACACACACACCCACCCCCCACTCCCCCCTCCTGTTCCAACCTATATGTTCAACGTTTTAACATTTAACACTAAACTCGGTGCGCGCGCGCTCTCTCTCTCTCTCTCTCTCGCACGCACACACCCCCCCCCCCCCCCCTCCTCTTCCAACCTATGTATCCAACATTCCAACATCAAACTGCCACTAAATGCAATGCTCCCACAAGCAATCGACCGTAATCTCCATCAAGCCTCGCCAGGAAATGGATACCAATGCCCGTAATCATTGCACGAACCAATCAGTCCTGGACCATCTCCGCACCTCACAAGTGACCAGAGGTCGTGTCTCGGAACATAATAAACCCTCCTGAAGCCGCTCGTTTAGCAGTCGTGAGTGGTCGTGAGAAATGAAGACACGATCAACTGTGACAAGACGACGGGGTATTTGCGCGAAATTCATCTTCAACCGTTTTTATCTTCTTCCATAACCAAGAGCAGTGTGTGGTCTAGTTATTGTGAGCCTGCTTTACAAATTCAACGTTCCAAGTTCAAGTCACCTCGTGTTACAGTTTAACAGACCGAACATGTTTTTTTCATGGTATCACCGCTTCTCTCAGCCAACCCAACTTTAAATGGGTACCTGACGAAGTCAAGGAAACATTTCGAAGCAACCGTGTGAGCTAAGAAGTTCGTGCTGTCTAGGTACTTTCGACAATGGAAGGGACTGATCATATCCTCGGGTACAGGATCAAGATGCTGAGCAGCACAAGAGCTGCAGTGGTTAGCGACCTATAGCTGACTGCTAGCGTCAGGGCCAGCGATCCAGAGCTGCCAAGACCCTTCTACACCTCAACGCGGTGATCCTGGATAACAGGCTGCAGCAGGGCAGACTGGCTAAGGAGAAGGGATCGAAGAGGGAATGCTAACCCGGTACTAAAAAAATGCTTGCTGAAGTCGGATGTGTTGGACCGAAAAGTGCAAATATCGCAGTCAGGCTGTAAACTACGACACAACGCATTTCGTTCTCTGGACTACATTATGTTACTTAAGCCCTTTCAGGGTTTGGTAGTGGGAGATTGAGAACGAACGAAGAAGAAGAAGAAGATATCCTCGGGTACGCTGTTGAAAAGAATTCGGTTCAATGGGTCATTTCCCAATATAAATGTCTTTTCCCGCATCCAGTCTCATTTTTTCTTCTTTATCATCATCATCAAATTCTTCTTCCCCCGTTTACATTCTTCATTTCCCAGCTCTACCTTTTATCCCATCTTCTTCCTTTTCATATTTCTCATTCTCCTTCATCACATTGGGTCTTCCCTTTCGCGTTCTACATTTTGCTTTCTTTTTCTGCTCCTGCCATCTTATATCTTCATCCTATTATTATTAGACGTCTGCCTTATTTAACCTGCAGCTGTCGTTTTCTTTTTTATTTCCTCCTTATCGCCTTCTTCTTCTTCTACTTCTCTTCTTATCCGAAATCACTATAATCTTGTTCTTTTCATCTTCCTCCTCAATCATCATCATCTTCTTCATCTTCTCTTTCTCCTGCCTCATCAACATCACATTATTGTTCTCCTTTTTCCTCTTTTTCTTGTTCTTCTATTCCACTCCCCCCCCCCCCCCCCCCCCACAATCATCTTCTTCTTCTTGTTGTCCCCACCATGATTATTTCTTATACTCTTTCTTCTTTGCATCCCAAGAAAAACCAATTATTATATCCTTTATTCCTGAGTTTTCCTTCCCAACCCGAACAGAAAGCTACTCCACACGCAACCTGTCTGCTGAAATCTCTGAACATCGGGATGTGCGGATTGCATTGAGAAATCCTCTACCCTAGAGGTAACTGTAATCTGTCTAAACATCGGGATGTGTGGAATGCGTTGAGAAATCCTCTACCCTAGAGGTAACTGTAATCTGTGTGAACATCGACATTAAAACAGTTCTTGTTCATCTTCTCTGTCTTGTGATCGTCATCGTATGTTAGAAGTTGACACCATCAGACGAGTCGACATGATAAACGTGACCCTCTGGATATTATTGTTGGATCGATGGATTGCAAATCTTTCAGTTCGCGGGGAGGAGACTAACATCTGGTTCGGCAAAACATACTAATCAGACTTGGTTAGTCAGGGTAAGGTGAACCATACCGATCAGACTTGGTTAGTCAGGGTAAGGTGAACCATACTAATCAGACTTGGTTAGTCAAGGTAAGGTGAACCATACCGATCAGACTTGGTTAGTCAGGGTAAGGTGAACCATACCGATCAGACTTGGTTAGTCAGGGTAAGGTGAAACATACTAATCAGACTTGGTTAGTCAGGGTAAGGTGAACCATACCGATCAGACTTGGTTAGTCAGGGTAAGGTGAGCCATACTAATCAGACTTGGTTAGTCAGGGTAAGGTGAACCATACCGATCAGACTTGGTTAGTCAGGGTAAGGTGAACCATACCGATCAGACTTGGTTAGTCAGGGTAAGGTGAACCATACCGATCAGACTTGGTTAGTCAGGGTAGGGTGAACCATACCGATCAGACTTGGTTAGTCAGGGTAAGGTGAACCATAATAATCAGACTTGGTTAGTCAGGGTAGGGTGAAACATACCGATCAGACTTGGTTAGTCAGGGTAAGGTGAACCATACCGATCAGACTTGGTTAGTCAGGGTAAGGTGAACCATACCAATCAGACTTGGTTAGTCAGGGTAGGGTGAACCATACCGATCAGACTTGGTTAGTCAGGGTAAGGTGAACCATACCGATCAGACTTGGTTAGTCAGGGTAGGGTGAACCATACCGATCAGACTTGGTTAGTCAGGGTAAGGTGAACCATACCGATCAGACTTGGTTAGTCAGGGTAGGGTGAAACATACCGATCAGACTTGGTTAGTCAGGGTAAGGTGAAACATACTAATCAGACTTGGTTAGTCAGGGTAAGGTGAACCATACCGATCAGACTTGGTTAGTCAGGGTAAGGTGAACCATACTAATCAGACTTGGTTAGTCAGGGTAAGGTGAACCATACCGATCAGACTTGGTTAGTCAGGGTAAGGTGAACCATACCGATCAGACTTGGTTAGTCAGGGTAAGGTGAACCATACCGATCAGACTTGGTTAGTCAGGGTAGGGTGAACCATACCGATCAGACTTGGTTAGTCAGGGTAAGGTGAACCATACCGATCAGACTTGGTTAGTCAGGGTAAGGTGAACCATACCAATCAGACTTGGTTAGTCAGGGTAGGGTGAACCATACCGATCAGACTTGGTTAGTCAGGGTAAGGTGAACCATACCGATCAGACTTGGTTAGTCAGGGTAGGGTGAACCATACCGATCAGACTTGGTTAGTCAGGGTAAGGTGAACCATACCGATCAGACTTGGTTAGTCAGGGTAGGGTGAAACATACCGATCAGACTTGGTTAGTCAGGGTAAGGTGAACCATACCGATCAGACTATGTTAGTCAGGGTAGGGTGAAACATACTGATCAGACTTGGTTAGTCAGGGTAAGGTGAACCATACCGATCAGACTATGTTAGTCAAGGTAGGGTGAAACATACTGATCAGACTTGGTTAGTCAGGGTAAGGTGAACCATACCGATCAGACTATGTTAGTCAGGGTAGGGTGAAACATACTGATCAGACTTGGTTAGTCAGGGTAAGGTGAACCATACCGATCAGACTATGTTAGTCAGGGTAGGGTGAAACATACTGATCAGACTTGGTTAGTCAGGGTAAGGTGAACCATACCGATCAGACTATGTTAGTCAGGGTAGGGTGAAACATACTGATCAGACTTGGTTAGTCAGGGTAAGGTGAACCATACCGATCAGACTATGTTAGTCAGGGTAGGGTGAAACATACTGATCAGACTTGGTTAGTCAGGGTAAGGTGAACCATACCGATCAGACTATGTTAGTCAGGGTAGGGTGAAACATACTGATCAGACTTGGTTAGTCAGGGTAAGGTGAACCATACCGATCAGACTATGTTAGTCAGGGTAGGGTGAAACATACTGATCAGACTTGGTTAGTCAGGGTAAGGTGAACCATACCGATCAGACTATGTTAGTCAGGGTAGGGTGAAACATACTGATCAGACTTGGTTAGTCAGGGTAAGGTGAACCATACCGATCAGACTATGTTAGTCAGGGTAGGGTGAAACATACTGATCAGACTTGGTTAGTCAGGGTAAGGTGAACCATACCGATCAGACTATGTTAGTCAGGGTAGGGTGAAACATACTGATCAGACTTGGTTAGTCAGGGTAAGGTGAACCATACCGATCAGACTATGTTAGTCAGGGTAGGGTGAAACATACTAATCAGACTTGGTTAGTCAGGGTAAGGTGAACCATACCGATCAGACTATGTTAGTCAGGGTAGGGTGAAACATACTAATCAGACTTGGTTAGTCAGGGTAAGGTGAACCATACCGATCAGACTATGTTAGTCAGGGTAGGGTGAAACATACTGATCAGACTTGGTTAGTCAGGGTAAGGTGAACCATACCGATCAGACTATGTTAGTCAGGGTAGGGTGAAACATACTGATCAGACTTGGTTAGTCAGGGTAAGGTGAACCATACCGATCAGACTATGTTAGTCAGGGTAGGGTGAAACATACTGATCAGACTTGGTTAGTCAGGGTAAGGTGAACCATACCGATCAGACTATGTTAGTCAGGGTAGGGTGAAACATACTGATCAGACTTGGTTAGTCAGGGTAAGGTGAACCATACCGATCAGACTATGTTAGTCAGGGTAGGGTGAAACATACTGATCAGACTTGGTTAGTCAGGGTAAGGTGAACCATACCGATCAGACTATGTTAGTCAGGGTAGGGTGAAACATACTAATCAGACTTGGTTAGTCAGGGTAAGGTGAACCATACCGATCAGACTATGTTAGTCAGGGTAGGGTGAAACATACTAATCAGACTTGGTTAGTCAGGGTAAGGTGAACCATACCGATCAGACTATGTTAGTCAGGGTAGGGTGAAACATACTGATCAGACTATGTTAGTCAGGGCCAGGTGAAACATACTGATCAGACTATGTTAGACAGGGTTTAGAGAAACATACTGGGGGGATGTGAGAGCCACTGTAATCTGCTACCAAAGAAAGTAGTTAAGAGTATATGTCACGAGAAGCATTAGCAACAACATCAACAACCTTCACGAGGAACACATGGCCACCACGACAGACCATCCCCACTCTCCTCCCTTTCATGAAGCCTGTATTTGAACATTTGCTGTGATGGTTGAATTAGCAACAGTTTTGCATGATGATGTTGATTGTTTTCTCCTCAATAATCATTACTCATCATATTTGGCACGCTTGAAAGGTTACAGTGGTTCCTATTTCTTTCACCCGGTTATCAGTCCGGTGATTGCGTTGCTGATATGGGGGAGGTATGGACAGACATGGTACGGCTCACAAAGTAAACTTACTTGTGTAACAGCAAAACCGTGCCATAATGGGAAGTCAATTCATTTTTAGAATTCGTACTAAGTCGGATACACTGGACCGATAGGCACATAATACAGGGGAAGGCACATAATAAAGGGGAAGGCACTCCGCCTTACGTAACACGAAAACTAAGAAAAATCAATTTGTTGACGTGAGAATCTATCAAACTGATGCCATGTCTCCGGCCTGACAACAGGGCAACTAGACCAGATTACACTTGGAGGAACGTGTGTCAAGTTGATTGGCGTCTTCAATAAAGAGAATATGGAGGCAGCTAATCTACTCAATCAGTACTTTGGCAGTCTACACAAAAGAGGACTGCTCCAAGATTAGAGAGCCTATAGCTATTTTTTCAAAGAGACATGGCTACAGCGGGATTAAGATAAATCTGTATTACAGAGGAAATGTTTTTTTTTTTAAATTGGAGAAGTTGAAAGTGGATAAATGGATCAAGATGGTATTCATTCCAAATTGATGTTTGAAATTAGAAAACGACTAGCAAAACCATTGGCATTATTATGTTCTCAACCACTTGCAAAAGGGATTGTTCCATGGGATTGCAAAAATTGATGCAGGAGTGATCCCCTTATTCAAAAAGGGCAAATAATCAGATCCAGCAAATTATAGACCGGTGAGTTTAACGAGCATAGTCTGTAAATTGTTAGAGTCAATGATAAAAAAAAACATTGTAATGTATTCAGACAAGTTTAATCTAATCAGAAATAGTCAGCATGGGTTTACTAGAGGGAGATCGTACTTAACAAGTCTATTGGAATTCATGGAGGAGGTTAATAAAATTATATATAAGGGGGAACCAGTGGATGTTATTTATCTAGATTTTGCAAAGGCTTTTGGTAGAGTGCCTCATCAAAGATTATTTATAAAGTTAAAATCCCATGGAACAGGAGCGAAATTTGACAAATGGATTGAAAATTGGTTAACACGAAGAAGGCAGAGAGTGGGCATAAATAAGGAGTACTCTGAGTGGTGTGAAGTGGAAAGTGAGGTGTCACAGGACTCGATTTTGGGACCAATTTTGTCCTTGATATATTTAAACGATTTGGACATTGATATGGGATCCACGGTTGCAAAATTCGGTGATGACACAAAACTATGCAGTAGTGTCTCATCTAAAGCAGAAGTGGATATATTGAGGTCGGGTTTAGATAAAATTCGAGAATGGTATGTAAGCTGGCAAAAGGAGTTTAATGTAGATAGATGTACATTCATCCACATGCGTAGATTCAATATGGAAAACAATTACAGAATGGAGGAGAGCAATATTAGAAAAAATATATAAGGAAAGGAACAACGGCGTTATAACATAGGCAAGGTGAGTGAGCAAGTTCAGGTAGCAGTGAAAGTCGCAAAAGAAATGTTAGGTATGATAAAAAGAAATATTAAACATAGGAGCAAGGAAGTGATAGTCAAACTGTATAAAGCATTAGATCTAGATTGGAGTGCTACGTACAGGTGTGTAGTCCGTATGATTGATGGGATTTAAGCATGCTGGAAAGAATACAAAGAATAGTGACACAACTGATTGTGGGATTCCAGAATTACAGTTATGAGGAAAGAAAAACCGGCCTTCAGTGTCTAGAAAAGAGAAGAATTCGAGGTGACAATACAGGTTTATAAAATAATCAAAGAAACGGATAAATTAGACTATAACAAGTTTTTTTTCAAATTACAACCACATACAAGAACAGGAGGGCACAGCTACAAATTAACTAAAGAAAGCTCCAGATGAGATATTAGGAAATATTTTTTTAGTCAGAGAGTGGTGAATGTTTGGAATGCATTGCTTCAGCAAGTAGTGTAGGCAGGGACAATTAATGCATTTAAGAATAAATTGGATGTGCATTGCTTGTAGAGCAAGGTAATGCAAATGAAACTGGTTGTATACAGACTCTGCAGAAACTTCTAAACGAGTATAAAGACGTTAAGTTAAAGACGCATTGGCGTAGAACCACCATCAGGGCACCTTCATTACTGAGAAACGCCGGGCCTCCGAAGTACAGAAAAAACGCACCTTGCGAAAAGACAAAACACCTGACACTGATATGTCCAATTCTGACATTAAATGCTATGTATGTGGACGGATTTTCCGTACCAGAATTGGACTATACAGCCACATCCGAACTCACTCGTGAGGTGCAACACAACATGCCTGACTGCTGTTGTCATCATCGCTTGCGATGGACGGCTATTATTATTATTATTATTATTATTATTATTATTATTATATTGACTACACGTGACAATTGGGCCATTGACTTAACTATACGCGACCATTGAGCCATTAACTTTGCATGCGACCATTGGATCATTTACTTGACTGCATGCGACCACTTAACCATTAACTTGACTACATGCGACCACTTAACCATTAACTTAACTACATGCAACCATATACCGCTTGGTTTGCTGGGGTCTGTGTATGACAAGGACAACAATAGCACCACTGCCCCACGGAGACCATGTCGTAAGAGGCGACTAACTGTTTGATATGGCATAACACCGTCCATGGTTAGGTAGTTTGTTTAGAGCAGCATAGATGGCATATAACAGGCTGTGGGGATACGTTGCTCTAGAGTTTTGAGTCTTTTACGATGAACTCACTCATCAGTTAACCACTCTCCGCAGCAGTTGTCACAAGACAGCGGAGCAATAAGCTGCTCGAGCCTAGCCAGTTAAGAAGTAAATCATTCTCCTGGTACATCCAGCTCACGGCAAAGCTGAGACCTGCACAACGGCATCCGTCCTTGTAGAAGTACTGGTCGACAGACTAAAACTATGGATTGTTATTAACTTAACGTCTTTATACTGGTTTAGAAGACTCTGCAGAGTCTGTATACAATTAGTTTCATTTACATGTTATTGCTTTAAAAAGCTATAAGCATCCAATCTATTATTAAATGCATTAATTATCTTTGCCTCCGCTACTTCTTGTAGCAATGTATCCCAAGCTTTCACCACTCTCTCTGACTAAAGAAATATTTCATAATATCTGATCTGGACCTGTCTTTATTGTTCGTTCATCACGGGTGATAAAAGCCATTCTCTCTGTTAATACATCTGGAATGCGTTTAGTCATTCCATTGGTTCAAATATGTTGACATCCCCCATTTGTATTCTTCTCTTCTTCTATGATTCGTTGTTATTTGTTGTCCCTGATGAAGACCTATTGGTCATAACGTAGGTTTCGTGCGTGTTCTCGTCTCGGTGATGTATCTGAACACACTCATTAAAAGATTGTACCGTTAATGAACTTTATTTTTCATTCATTTTTTCTTTCTATAACGGTAACTGAGAAGCCCAATACGAGTACAGATAAATATTGGACAACATGGGCAGGGATATTTGCCTGATGTGAAGGCTTTAGTTTAACGACTCCGTTGTTTCGCTGCTACTTGCCTTGATGCCTCGCTTGACGCTGTGCCTTCACAAAGAGGTGTGCACCAAGCGGTTCGTACTTGCACAGCAGCTTCCCAAGTGTTGGCTATTATGTCAAAGTCTCCTTAGGGAAGTCTTAAGCGTGTCCTTGAAGTGCTTCTTGTGACCACTATAGGAGCGTTTACCGTTCTGTTTCATCATTGATGAGTATTTTTAGCAGTCGGTGGTCTAGCATGCGGACTACATGACCTACCGAGGGATAGGGGGATCTGGACACACATCTTCGTATACTCTGAGAGAGAAGACAAAGAAAAAGAAAAGTAGAGATAAACAGGCAAAACAGAAAGAGTGAGAGAGAGAAGGGGAGCGAGAGAGAGAGAGAGAGAGAGAGTGAGAGAGAGATACATCGATACAGAAAGGAAAAACGAAAGAATGTGAAAGTGAGAAAAGATATATATATATATATATATATATATATATATATATAGAGAGAGAGAGAGAGAAAGAGGAATCGGTAGGGTGGGGATATACAGAGAGAGAGAGAACGATTAATGATAAATAGGCAGAGAAAAAAAACAAAAACAAAGAGTTAAAGAAAGTGAGACAGAGAGAGAGAGAGAGAGAGAGAGAGAGAGAGAGAGAGAGAGAGGGTGGGGTGGGGTGGGGATGGGAGAAAGCAAGAGCGAAAGAAGATATAGATGACAAAGAGACAAAAACATTGTAAAAAGAAATAGTGTGAGAGAGAAATACAGAGATAAGAGGGGGTGGGGAAAAAGACAATGAAAGCAGTTGAAATAGAGCGCGAGAGAGAGAGAGAGAGAGAGAGAGAGAGAGAGAGAGAGAGAGAGAAGAGCGAGACAAGTGTATACAGATATTCGTCCAGACATGTAGACTGTGTTGATGCGGATCATTTTCCCACCAAAAACGCAATCACTTCAAGGGCTGTTGTATGGGGACTTGATGAGGCCACACTTGAGACCAACGAGATATGGGCAGTAGATATGCCTGTGTCTGTGTGTGCTTGCGGGAGGTATGGGGACATCGTCGAGAGGAACACGCCTCCTCAAAATAATGAGAGTGGGGGTGTGAGAGAAAAAAGAGAGAGAGAGAGAATGAAAGGGAAAGAGTGTGAGCGAGAGATTGAGAAAGTGGGATAGAATGAGTGTGGCAGGGGAGAGTTAGTGAAACATGGAAAAATAGCGAGTGAGAGAATGAAAGTGAGATGGAGAGAGTCAGAATGAGTTTGAGTGAGAGGTAGTGAGTGACATAGAGAGACAAGGTGAATGAATTAATAAGAGAGGGAGAGAGTGAGTTAGTGAGAGAAGGAAGATAGAGTAAGCCAGTTTGTTAGACATAGAAAGTGAGTGAGTGAGAGGTGAGTGAGGGTGAGTGAGACATTGCAAGTGAATCATAGACAGACAATTAGTAAGAGGAGGAGTGAGAAATAGAGTGAGAGAGAGAGAGAGAGTGTACAAGTAGTGGAGAGAGAGTCAACAAGTGAGAGTGGGTCAGATATTGCAAGTGAATCATAGACAGACAATTAGTAAGAGGAGGAGTGAGAAATAGAGTGAGAGAGAGAGAGAGAGTGTACAAGTAGTGGAGAGAGAGTCAACAAGTGAGAGTGGGTCAGATATTGAAAGTGAATCAGAGATAGACAATGCGCGAGAAGGAGAGAGTGAAAAAGTGAGAGAGAGTAAATGAGACATTGCAAGTGATTCCGAGATAGACAATTAGAAAGAGAGAGCGAGAGTGAGAGAGGGTGGCGCATTGAGGCAGAGAGAAACATACGGACAGTGAGAGAGAGAGAGAGAACAATTTAGTGATAGAAGGAGAGACAAATTGAGCTAGAGAGGGAGAGAGAGAGAGTAAAAATCATGAGAGTATCATCATCATCCATCTCTTAACTCAAATGTGAAGCAAATGCCACCACCACAACTGACCCCTTTTACAGGGAGCCTGTAGACGAGTATTTTTCAAAGTCGGTTTCAATAGCAATGGTTTTTACATGATGAGGCCGCTAGCCCCACGTACAACCCTCTTTAGTCGTATTTAACGAGCTGTTTGAAAGGTTACAGGGGTAGCATTTTTCGCACGCAGGACACCCCTCGGGTACATACGGCTTTCACTTCATTAACCATCTACATATATGTCTTCCATCGGCCTCTCGTGACTTCTTCCAGGTCGATAAGAATAAGAGAAACAGGTATAGTGTCTAAAACATCCATCAGGGTTACATGAATGAACATTACAGGGCTTCCGGTAGCATTCAGTCAGGTGAATAGATTAAGGGCCGCATGCTGGCATGTTACTGTGTCAAGAACTGCATGGAAGCATGTTGGTGGGTCAAGGACTGCATGCTAGTGGGTCAAAGACTACACGGAAGCATGCTAGTGTGTCGATGACTGCATGGAGGCATGTTAGTGGGTCGAGGACTGCATTGAGGCATGTTAATGTGTCAAGAACTGCATTGGTGCATGTTAGTGGGTCAAGGACTTCATGGAGGCATGTTAGTGGCTCAAGATTACATAAAGGTATGTTAGTGGGTCAATGACTACATGGAGGCATGTTAGTGGGTCAAGGACTACATGGAGGCATGTTATTGGGTCAAGGACTACATGGAGACATGTTAGTGGGTCAAGATTACATAAAGGTATGTTAGTGGGTCAATGACTACATGGAGGCATGTTCGTGGGTCAAGGACTACATGGAGGCATGTTAGTCGCTCAAGATTACATAGAGATATGTTAGTGGATCAAAATTCGAATGAAGACAATTTAATGGACTAAAATCCACATGGAGACAATTTAATGGACTAAAATCCACATGGAGACAATTTAATGGACTAAGATCTGCATGAAGAAAATGTAATGGACTAAGATTCACATGGAGACAATTTAATGAGCTAAAATCCACATGAAGACAATTTAATGGACTAAGATTCACATGAAGACAATTTAATGAGCTAAGATCCAGTTGAAGACAATTTAATGGACTAAGATTCACATGAAGACAATTTAATGGACTAAGATTCACATGTAAACAATTTAATGAGCTAAGATCCAGTTGAAGACAATTTAATGGACTAAGATTCACATGAAGACAATTTAATGAGCTAAGATCCAGTTGAAGACAATTTAATGGACTAAGGCCCTCGTACAAAAATGTTATTTGAGACTGAATGGCGCGACAGCAGAATGGGCTTACCCAATCTACTCTCCATCATCATATACCTCTCCCACTCCAGATCGTAGAGGATAGATCAAACAATGCATTTGGTTTATCGTGACCAGCTTTAAGGAAATCCTAAATACACCTGTTTGTAATGGTGTTTCAGTAGCAATGGTTTTTACATGTTGTGGTTGTCGGCCTCCATGCACAACATTCACAAGTTCCCCGCCTCGATTAACATGGAAGGAAACAAGTGGTCATGTTGCGTATAAATCAGGAACCACTCGGGTGTCTATACAAGTCTGATGTAGGTCCCTACCCAACTCGCGTATGGTGGATATATTGATCGTCTGCTTTGGTAACAATTATCACAGTTCAGGCCAAGTCTAAACAGCTGGGAGAGACCATTCGACGATGAAACGTTTACTACTGCCACCAATTTTCGCACCTGGGTATTGACGCCCTGAATACTCTAATTTAAGGTCAGACTACCAAAAATATCCGCACCCAGGTAAGGACGCTTTGAACATTATAATGTAATGTCGAACCACAACCATGATATCCACCTCGGTATTGACGATTTGGACACTACAGTTCATGGTCGTATTACTAAAACTCTGTTACCAGGAACAAACGTGGACTTTTAACACAATGTCTAGAAAAAAAGACCATGATATGTGAGATGAGATGCATCCGGAAAACAATCAACGTAACTAGGAGAGACAGACTGCGCAATGAAGAGGTGCGAATAATAGTTGACGCACGACCCTGCACTGAATATATTGATGAGGAGAGAATCAAGTGGTTCAGCCACCTAATGAGAATGCAGCCTGGCCAACTACCTTTATGCGCCTATAACGCACGGCGTTCGGGTTTTCGCAACCACGACAGACCGAGAACTAGATATAAGGCATGTTCAAATGAAACCGCACCAAACTCCAACAAGTGAACATACATATGATGCGCATGATGATGTCACTTCTGGTGTAAACAGCACATACCAAACGTCAAGTTTGCAAAAAGGCATTATCCTCTGACTCATAGTTTCCTCAGCAGACCGTTGAAAACATGCGGGTGTGATATGGAATCCGTCCAGAGTTCATCAGCAAACGGTGATTCGGTTTCTAACAGCTGAAGGATGTCGACCAGCTGACATTCATCGCAGAATGAAGGCAGTGTATGGTGACAAAAGTGTGTCGAAGACAAGAGTGAAGAACTGGACAACGATGTTTAGATGGTTTGTAGATAGGAAATGTGGATATTCTAAATCGTCAAGGGACGACGACTACTTAAGCGACGCGTCTGGCCATGAACAGAAAACTACGGTTCTCCCCGACACAAATGGATACGACAAGACAAGACTATTATAAAGAGCTTCACCAGGATATTGACGCTTTGAACTCTCTAACTAAAGGATGTACTATCACGAATATCGGCACCCCGACATTGGACACATTGAACACTAACAGTAGCGCTGTACAAATCGGCACAGCACATCGGTATAAATACAAACAAATACACAAAAAGGAAATATATGATGATGATTTGATATTTAAATATATATACACATAAATTAAATCAGGAAAAAAAAAAATTAATAACAAAAATAAATTAAAAAAATTACTACATAAAAGGGTCCTGATCAATTATGAAGGAAAATAAATATACCCATTCCCCAAATGGGTCTAGGAAAACAATTAGGCATATTTTGCCTCCGAAGCCCGACAGAGTACACAAACGAAAAAAAGAAAAAGTAAAATAGCGACCAACTACCTACGAAGGACAACGAGAGGACCATCAAATGACGAGGAACAGCGAGAGAAACATTACAGAAACACTAGGTTAGGTACAAACAGATACACACATACATCCAAGCACTGATTTATGCGTCTTAATATAGCACAATTGACTACGGTGTGGGGTGGTATAGGCGCCCCTCCGTCAGTAGAAACTAGTGAGGCAAACGCGTAAAATGAAATATTTTTTTAAAAAGCACAACGCAAACGAAGTAGAAAGCACACGGTCAGAGACCTGCCATGGGCATCAGTCACGTTTAACAATAGAGTCTTCCCTGTTTTCGATTTTCACTGCACATCGCCAGTAGTTATAACAACAGGATCTCTCACCCACAATCACATCGCCAGTAGTTATAACAACAGGATCTCTCACCCACAAACACATCGCCAGTAGTTATAACAACAGGATCGCTCACCCACAAACAATCACATCGCCAGTAGTTATAACAACAGGATCGCTCACCCACAACCAATCACATCGCCAGTAGTTATAACAACAGGATCTCTCACCCACAAACAATCACATCGCCAGTAGTTATAACAACAGGATCGCTCACCCACAAACACATCGCCAGTAGTTATAACAACAGGATCTCTCACCCACAAACAATCACATCGCCAGTAGTTATAACAACTGGATCGCTTACCCACAAACACATCGCCAGTAGTTATAACAACAGGATCGCTCACCCACAATCACATCGCCAGTAGTTATAACAACAGGATCTCTCACCCACAAACAATCACATCGCCAGTAGTTATAACAACTGGATCGCTCACCCACAAACACATCGCCAGTAGTTATAACACCAGGATCGCTCACCCACAATCACATCGCCATAGTTATAACAACATGATCTCTCACCCACAAACACATCGCCAGTAGTTATAACAACAGGATCGCTCACCCACAAACAATCACATCGTTAGTAGTTATAACAACAGGATCGCTCACCCACAATCACATCGCAAGTAGTTATAACAACAGGATCGCTCATCCACAAACAATCACATCGCCAGTAGTTATAACAACAGGATCGCTCACCCACAAACAATCACATCGCCAGTAGTTATAACAACTGGATCGCTCATCCACAAACAATCACTTTACCATCAGACATCTGGTTCGCTGATACCTGTGTTTCTGGATAAATGATTGTGCATCTTGTGTCCCCAAAACGACGTTCATTTTCAGCCGGTGGCGATTATGTGTGATTGTGGCAAGTGAGAGCCCGATTAGATGTTAATTCATCCTCCCCCCCCCTCCTCTTTCATTCATCTAATCATTGTGAGAATACCAACAACAATTAATCAATACGTGGTTATAGTGCGTGTTATTGATCTTAATGGGCTACTGGTCTGAATACTATGTGTATATTTGCGTGGGAAAGTGTGTGTATGTGTCCGTCCGTCCGTTTATGCGTGCACGTGACATGTGTCTGTATGTTCATGGATGTACATATAAGTATGCATGTGTTTGAGAGTATGTGTTTCAGTACATATGCGCATATGTGTTTGAATGTATGTGTGTGAACATGCGCGCACATGTGTTTGAGTGTATGCATATGTTTCAGTCTTCGGTACGGCATATGTTGTTTTCTATGTAGAGAGTGAAATAAACGTAGCCGGCACACAACGTTGTGAAGCGGTCTGTAGACCTCAGCCTAAAAACCTCTCCGCTACACCAGGAATGGGAATACAGATCTACGAAATTCTTCTGTCTTGCCTGTCGCTGCCGAATTTCCGCACAGCTCGCTGCAAGCTCGTCTACCCAGCTGTAAATGGGTACCTTATTAGGAATATATCTGCATCACTTTCATACATGTGGTTAAAGGCGACTACAGAGAGTTGTGTGTGTGGCTAGAGACCCCATTGTTTAAATCAAATTGCTACAGAAACTACCACTGCAAAAGCACGCTATCTGCTTTTGTGCATGCGTTCCTATGGAGGCCATCTGGAGTGGTTGCCTTATGCTGCGAATGGAGTGACAATATGCATTTTTAGATAACAATGGGGATCAAGATGCTGAGCAGCGCATGAGCTGCAGGGGTCAGCGACCCATAGCTGACTGATAGCGTCAGGGCCAGCGAACCAGAGCTGCCAAGACCATTCTACACCTCCACGCGGTGATCCGGGATAACAGGCTGCAGCAGGGCAGACTGGCTAAGGAGAGGGGATCGAAGAGGCAATGCTAACCCGGTACTCAAAAAATGCTTGCCGAAGTCGGATGTGTTGGACCGAAAAGTTGAAATATCGCAGCCAAGCTGTAAACTACGACACAACGCAATCCGTTCTCTGGACTACATTCTGCTACTAAAGCCCTTTCAATGTTTGGTAGTGGGAGATTGAGAACGAACAAAGAAGAAGAAGATAACAATCAATATTTTTTGTTAAATAAATAAACACACGTGGATAGGTTTTTATGGTACAACTTTAAAGAAAAACAAAATTGCTGTAAGCCGGATCCGAACCACCTACCTAGGAATGCTTTTACATTTTCCACTACCAACTGGATTCAAACCACAAGCTGTGTCGGCAAACTGATGGAACGTATGATAAACACCAGACTGATGTGGCATCTGGAAGAAAAACGCATTCTAATTCCACAGCAAGCCGGCTTTAGACAGCACAGATCCACTGAGGACCAGGTCATCCTCATAGCCCAGGAAATAGAAGCTGCCTACGAGGAACAGAAACACACAGTAGCGGTTTGGGTGGACCTGGAAAAGGCATTTGACAAAGTCTGGAAAGATGGACTTAGAGTCAAGCTAAGAAAAAGTGAAGTTTGTGGGAAAATGTACAAGTGGATCAACCACTACCTCAAAAACAGAACGGCCAGAGTTCAAGTACTAGGGCCGATGAGCAAAAAGGTGACACTAGAGCAGGGAGTACCCCAAGGGGGAGTACTGTCACCCACACTCTTCCTGGTGTATATAAATGACATTACAGAGAATATACCAAGAAGAGTTCATAGGCCCTAACATCGCTGGAAGAGTGGGCGAACTCATGGTTGGTCTAAATAAACGAGGAAAAAACCACATGTACAATATTTTCGCTATCAATCAAACCCCAAAACACCAAATTAAGTCTAAACGGCAAATACCTGCAGCCAAACGACAACCCAAACTACCTGGGAGTCATATTTGATCGGCGCATGACATGGAAAAGTCAGATCGAGAGAAACCGAATGAGAGCCAGAGAGAGAATGGCAATCATGAGGAAACTTGCTGGCACAAGCTGGGGAGCAGACGAAAGTATACTAAAGAAACTGTACACTGGAAGAGTGAGACCAGTTCTCGAGTATGGCATTGCGGCATGGACAACAGCAGCAAAAGGCGAACTTCGATAAAGTTAGCAAACTCCAAAACCAAGCCATGAGAGTTATAACAGGAGGCATGAAGTCAACGCCAATTGTAGAACTTGAAAGGAATACAAAACTGCAATCCATGACCGACAGAAGAGACTGCAGAGCCCAGCTGCAAGCAGAGAAACTCAGAAGACTGACTGACCATCCAATGCACCAGAGACTAAACAATTTCGGAAATGGCAAACTAAAGCGAAGAAACTTTGCAGAAATAGCCAAAGCAAAGATGCACGAAAACCCCATGAACGCACTAACACCAAAGCCCATCCCTACTGTACGAATACCTTCCTGGAGGCAGCATATATTTCCAGAGGTGGTAGAAAATATACCAGGTATTGGAAACAAAAAACTGCCAGTCTGAAAAAGAAAGAAGAGATACTACCCTGAGTTACATAACGGAAAACTACCCAAGCATGGACTGGACCTATGCATACACTGACGGTTCCGTAACAAATACAACACAGAACGGAGGGGCAGGAGCATTCCTGAGCCTACCAAATGGCTGAAAACAACACTTTAATTCGCTACTTGAAAATACACAAGCAATTTCAGAGCGGAGGCAGAGGCACTGAGGGCGGCAGTGGAAGAAATGGTGACAGGTAAAAGAAATGAAAGCCACATAGTCCTGCTTACAGATGCTCTGGCCGTAGTCACAGCACTAAAAAGCCAGAAAAATACTGAACTTAATGATTTAAGAGCAGTACTCTGTCAACTATGCCAGCAGGCCGCACCAAAAAGGGTAGTGGTGCAGTGGGTTCCATCTCACTGCAACATCCAAGGCAACGAGGAGGCAGACAGACTGGCAAAAGAATGTGCAAAACTACCACAATCAGATACTAGTATGACATACGAAGAGTCAAAACGGCTTATTAGAGCTAGATACATGACCAAATGGGAAAACGAACATACTGGCTACGCCAAAAACGATGCCTATTACCAGTTGAACAGAAGAGAGCAGGTCGTGGTCTCTAGACTTCGCACTGGCCACAATAGACTGAGGTACCACCTATTCAACAAATTGAAGATAGGTGACACCGACGAATGCTCGTTTGTTACCGGGAAAATTACCGCTGAGCATTTGCTGCAAAACTGCCCGACATACGAGGATCAGAGAGAGATGTGGCCATCACCAGTGGCAACACTAGACAAGCTCTATGGCAGTGTCGACAGCCTCAGGATGACCGCTGTTTTTTCGAAAAAATAATGGTTACTGTCTGACTGCGTACGAAGAAGAAGAAGAAGAAGAAGAAGAAGAAGAAGAAACCACCGACCTCAGGATTTCAAAATTATCCACTACTAGCTGAGCTACTACATGCTATACAAATATTTGTGGAATGGGGAGGAAGACTAACGTCTGGTTAGGCACAACATACTCATCAGACATGTTAGTAAGGGTCAGGCAAAATATACTGGTCAAGGCCCTCATCTAGACTTCCCCGCAGTCCTCCCTGGAAACGGGCTGTTTTCGTGGCAGCCTAGCTTACAAGGTGGAGGATCGACATGATCCCTGTAGTAGTGAGCGACACGCAGATGAAATCAAGCATAGCACCATCGCCTGGACTACCCCGGTCCACCTTCATCAGCACGTTCGGGATGTGAGGAAAGCTACGATAACCCGCCACTCAACATCCTTTTCAGGGCGCACAAAAGAGTAACCTACTCATTGTGGGCATTCAACAAGAACTCTTATTTGCTGATATGTTAAGTGTGCATTGCGTCAAGTCCATGACAGGTTTAAAGGCCGCGTGTTATCCCTGCTAGTTTTGGAGAAGGAAGGTGCTTGCTTTGATTTTTTGGTTGATAAATGTTTGTCCCACTGGGAGACTTTAATGCATTTAAAAAATATGTTTAAAGTTAATTTAAAAGCCTCACTTTTTGCTAAATACGGTTTTAGATGTCAATGTGACATTGTTCTCAACATATTTGTTTTCTGATTTTGGTTTCTGCTTTTGCACGAAGACCGACATTTTATTTCTGTTTTGACACATTAACTGAAAAACGAGCTTTCTGTGTTGGCACATTGACCAACAAACGGAGTGAATTATGAATGCTGATTGGTGGAGAACTTTATAGTATCTTCTCACAGCGGAAAAATATGGGGTTTCCTTGCGGGTTTTTCCATAGCTATTATTACTCAATTCATAACAGGATTTTCCACACATATATTTGATCAGAGCACTAACATATAGACATACTTAGAAGTAAATCTAGGTGTAGGGTTAGGATTAGGTTTCGTGTTAGGTTTAAGGTTAGGGTTAGATAACATGGTTGTTATGACATCGTCTGGCAGCAAGATAATGCCATGCTGCTGTAGAAACAGAATGCTGCTCTCCTTCGAATGAGCCACCGTTGACAGATTAAAGAAAAGAATTCCATTGTCTAGACGGAAGGAATAAGGGGATTGCATCCCCCAATCTTTTGCGGGGTCGGCCCTTGACTGTGTATTCATTGTATATGTATAGTATTGCTTTAGGTACTTGCGTTTTAATTCATCCCAAACAAATTAAATATGTATATTAGCACTGAACTTGAGGTAGTGACATCACAGAATTGTCCACTTTTAAACTGTTGGGGGTGTCAAATATTCTGCTCTTGCAGAGCAGCAATTCTCTTCTATTCTCGCAGAATATTTGACACCCCCAACAGTTTAAAAGTGGACAATTCTGTGACGTCACTACCTCACGTTCGGTGCTAATATACATATTTAATTTGTTTGGGATGAATTAAAACGCAAGTACCTAAAGCAATACTATACATATACAATGGATACAAAGTCAAGGGCCAACCCCGCAAAAGATTGGTAGCAGCAATAACAGAAGCAGTACATCTCCCCTGTGTACGAAGCACACACTAGGACCGGCCAAGAAGCCTCTTCATAACATGACACTGAAGGGCACAAAAAGGACACAACGCAAAAAGAAGTACTTAAAGTGCTGCATCCCTAGAATCTAGAATAATTGACATCATCTTTCTACGCTCGTTGGTTGACTAATAATTGACATCATCTTTCTACGCTCGTTGGTTGACTAATAATTGACATCATCTTTCTACGCTCGTTGGTTGACTAATAATTGACATCATCTTTCTACGCTCGTTGGTTGACTAATAATTGACATCATCTTTCTACGCTCGTTGGTTGACTAATAATTGACATCATCTTTCTACGCTCGTTGGTTGACTAATAATTGACATCATCTTTCTACGCTCGTTGGTTGACTAATAATTGACATCATCTTTCTACGCTCGTTGGTTGTCTAATAATTGACATCATCTTTCTACGCTCGTTGGTTGACTAATATTTCTCCATTTGGTCACGTCCTAGAATAGACCATCATATGGTTACATATGGCTCACCACATCACCTAAGAAGTCTATAAACTTTACACGAGTGACAGATTATGTGAGTCCGTAACACAAAAGCGGTTAAGAATCTTGAAGTAGGCGATTGCATTTAGAGGCCTTGACGTGAGGTTCCATTTCTTGGGAGATTTTCTCTGATATCTGATATCTGGCTCGGCTGTCGGTGGAGGCCTCTACTGTTCACGCATGGGTGGTGCTATTGTCTAGCTGTGGATGTTAACGTATGAATGTGCACACATGAATGCGTGCACCTGAATGCACGCACATGAAAGCGTTTACCTGAATGAGGGTGTCAATTGGGGCAGTAGAAGGTTAGGGCCAGATATGGACGTGAATAGCTGACGAGACCGTTGCTGGTGAAGAGTGAGTAAGAGTGAGTGAGTGTGTGATCGAGTCTCAAAGGCATGGGGGTATGAGTGGATGCGTTAGTGAGTCTCATAGATAAGTGAATTTGAGTGAGTCATCACCATTCATCAGTGAGTCGTGATGATTTGGGAGTATGCGTATGTGTGAGTGAGTACGTGTCAAGATGTATCAAGAACGGTTCTAACTGTTTAAATGTGAGTCGGTGAGTTAGGGAGTGAGTTTCAAGATGTTTCAAGAACTAGTCAAAACGTTTAAATGTGAGTCGGTGAGTTACAGAGTCAGTGTCAAGATGTATCAAGAACTAGTCAAACTGTTTAAATGTGATTCGGTGAGTTACAGAGTGAGTGTCAAGATGTATGAAGAGCTAGTCAACATGTTTAAATGTGAGTCGGTGAGTTAGGGAGTGAGTGTTAAGATGTGAGTATCAAGAACGAGTCAAAATGTTTAAATGTGAGTCGGTGAGTTACAGAGTGAGTGTCAAGATGTATCAAGAACTAGTAAAAAAATGTAAATGTGAGTGGGTGTGTTAGGGAGTGAGTGTCAAGATGTGAGTATCAAGAACGGTTCAAAATGTTTAAATGTGAGTGGGTGAGTTAGGGAGTGAGTGAGAGAGTCCCACAAATGAGTGAGTTTCACTGATGATGGAGAATGACAGAGTGGGTATGTCAAGATCAAGGATGAAAAGTATCAATAATGATTAGGTGAGAGTCTGAAGGATGGATAGGTAAGTGAGTCTCAATGATGGATAGCTGAGTGAGTCTTAAGGATGGATAGGTGAGTGAGTCTCAATGATGGATAGGTGAGTGAGTCTCAAGGATGGATAAGTGAGTAAGGATGGATAAGTGAGTGAGTCTCAAGGGTGGATAGGTGGGTGAGTCTCAAGGATGGATAGTTGAGTGAGTCTCAAGGATGGATAGGTGAGTAAGTCTCAAGCATGGACAGGTGAGTGAGTCTCAAGGATGGATGTGAGTGAGTATCAATGATGGATAGGTGAGTGAGTCTCAAATATGGATAGGTGAGTGAGTCTCAATTATGGACAGGTGAGTGAGTTTCAAGGATGGACGTGAGTGAGTATCAAAGATGGATAGGTGAGTGAGTCTCAATGATGGATAGGTGAGTGTCTCAAGCATGGGTAGGTGAGTGAGTCTCAAGGATGGATAGATGAGTATCAATGATGCATAGGAGGGTCTCAATGATGGATAGGAGAGTTTCAATGATGGATAGGAGAGTCTCAATGATGGATAGGAGAGTTTTAATGATGCATAGGAGAGTCTCAATGATGGATAGATGAGTATCAATGATGCATAGGAGAGTCTCAAGAATGGATAGGAGAGTCTCAAGAATGGATAGGAGAGTCTCAATGATGGATATGAGAGTCTCAAGAATGGATGGGAGAGTCTCAAGGATAGATAGGAGAGTCTCAAGGATAGATAGGAGAGTCTCAATGATGGATATGAGTCTCAAGAATGGATAGGAGAGTCTCAAGGATGGATAGGAGTTTCAATGATGGATAGGAGAGTCTCAAGAATGGATAGGAGAGTTTCAATGATGGATAGGAGAGTCTCAAGAATGGATAGGAGAGTTTCAATGATGGATAGGAGAGTCTCAAGAATGGATAGGAGAGTCTCAAGGATGGATAGGAGAGTCTCAAGAATGGATAGGAGAGTCTCAATGACGGATATGTGAGCGAGTCTCAAGAATGGATAGGAAAGTTTCAATGATGGATAGGAGAATCTCAAGGATGGATAGGAAAGTCTCAAGGATAGATAGGAGAGTCTCAAGAATGGATAGGAGAGTCTCAAGAATGGATAGGAGAGTCTCAAGAATGGATAGGAGAGTCTCAAGGATAGATAGGAGAGTCTCAATGATGGATAGGAGAGTCTCAAGAATGGATAGGAGAGTCTCAAGAATGGATAGGAGAGTCTCAATGATGGATAGGAGAGTTTCAATGATGGATAGGAGAGTATCACCGATGGATAGTTGTGAAGGATGGATAGTATACGAGTGATACTTGAGAAATGCAACAATTTCTATTATACACCTTCATTAGCCCAGCTTGAATAGCGACTTGGACGAGAGCGCTGATACACTTATGTAACTAAAATACCATTCGAGCGCCCCGACGACAAGCATGTTTGAAAAGTAGGTATTATCACAAAATAATGCACTCAAGTGAGAGCCGGGATTTAGATGGACAGAACAAATGTAAGCTTTCAAGCATGTCATAAAATGTGACTAAAAAGTGTAGTGCGTGGTGCTAGCGACATCAGCATGTAAAACCAATGCTATGAAACCGCCACTGTAAATGTTCAGATACATGTTTGCTTTGAAGAGGTAAGATATAGTGGTTGTCCTATGCTCGATTTTATTGAGAAAATGGCAATAAATCAATCAATCAAAGAGTTGATTCATGGCAAAACGATGAAGTCACTGTTGTATTCCGGTATTTTGTACCTGGTCTATTGCTTGTAGAGCTTGTTTAATTATTTATTTTTTTTAAACTCAGGTATTTCAAATTGATATGTTTTAGACATGTCCAAATGACGACCTGTACGTAACCATGAGTTCGATAGTCATCTATCACTTAAAGGTTGGGGAGAGGAGACTAACGTCCGGTCAGGCAAAACATAAAAGACAATGTTAGTCAGGTCAGGTGGACATTCTGATCAATACCCCACTTCAAAGTCCTTTCATGTCACATCCTGGCACAAGAGGTGGGGATCGACGTGGTCACCGTAGTAGTGAGCGACACAGACGAAGGCAAGCACACCACACAGCAGCTTGGGAGACTCCGTCCCTCTCCATCAGCACGCTCTGGATGCGAGAAAAGCTACTGCAACCCGTCATTTGACGCAATTGCCAGGACACACAAAAGTTTAAACTGACACGTCGTGGGCTTCCAACACCAATAATCAAATCGAAGGATTTAAACCCCACTGATCGCCGCACTTTACCAAAAACCCTTCGTGCGCCAGTGGCCCTTTTCGCGTCACTGTCAACACATATCCCTCTCATAAATCAGGTAACATTACATTTGTGATCAAACTCTGCAGTTGACATTTTTTCCTAGCCAACCACAAACAGGACACATATTGATCAGAATTGTTCATACATGACAATACCGTCGAAACAAAGGGGGATTTTCTGCGGGTTTTCCCATGACTGTTATTACTAAAAAAAAACCTGTACTGGGTTTTCCAGACGGAATCTGTTATTCGTCCTTCACATCTATTCGTCACGCCCGAGTGTTAGGGGATTTAGATAAGGGGAACGAAGAATAGTAACATTGTTACCTGATAGGCATGTCGTACTAGGTGATTACATAGGACTGGCCATGGGGCTGGCTTCCATATCAGGTACAAGTACTTCAAAGATATGTACAGGTCAACATTTGATGAGTTGTTATGTACATATTTGTTGAAGACCTATTTCCTCAAAAGAGAGCTGATCATGTTTTGATTGATTGATAGCAATTTTTTAATTTGTTGGCGTCTACGATCATGCATCTCAATCCACTTCTATCACGTGTGTCGTTTACCAACTCTGTTGTTGATTGTCGCCCGTGCCGTTCTCTCAGGCTGCCCAACATATTCACTCTCTGCCTTCCTCTGTCTCTCTTTTCTGCTATATTTCCCGTTGTCACGACGTGCTCCAAACAGCGTCTTCTCACAACATGCCAGAGAAAAGGATGACTGTCTTGTTCTGATCTTTACAATGAGTTTTCTATGTGTTTGTGCCTCTTCGAGTTCTGATCTTTACAATGAGTTTTCTATGTGTTTGTGCCTCTTCGAGTTCTGATCTTTACAATGAGTTTTCTATGTGTTTGTGCCTCTTCGAGTACTGTATCACTAGTCTTCCTTGCAGCCCCGGGTATCCGCATCATATCCATATAAATAATGACCTAACATTTTCAATGTTCTATCAGCCAGAAGTCCAGTGCAAGTATCATCTCCACTTCGAAGTTTCACAACAAAGGCTTTCCAACGTCATCTAATTCTTGGATTGACGGTAAAATCTGCCAGGCTTTTTCCTGTTCATATGTTGATGTTATGCTCCCACATAATGGTTTTTGTTTGTTTCTGAGACGTTTACCATCCACCTTTATTGTCAGTATTGTTTTACACAAGATGATATGTCTTTTTATGTGACCAAAATATCTGAACTGTCTGACTACTTAACTTAACGTCTTTATACTGGTATATAAGACTCTACATAGTCTGTATACAACCAGTTTCTTGGAGGGTGCTTTTTACCGATGTGCGAGTCCATCTTTATAGACTCAAACACTAGAGCTGAGTAGATCCGCAGCCAGTTAGGCGCCATCTGTAACCGTGTTCATAAATTTCTTCTGCAGCTTAATTTGTCCAGGACTTCCTTATTTCTTTTCTTGTCTCTCCGTGAGATGTTCCCCATTTTTCTATATATCCACACTTCAAGGCAACAATTCTCTTCTCCAACAATTTGCTAATTGTTCGTGTTTCTACTCCATGCAGTAAATACGAATATACATACTGACTTATCGCTCTCAGTTTTGAATGCATGTTTTGATATCTGACTCATGTTGGTGAAAGCAAATGTTGTCATTCCTATTCTCTTTCTCATTCACGTTTCGACTCCTTTCTTTGGTTATTATATTTCCAAGATAGGTCGAAGCTCTTGACCTGTTTTGCTCTGTTAAGAATCGACGTCACTGCACTCCAGACAGACCGATAGGAGTTCCGTTCCTCTCAGGAAATGGTGAAAAATGTTGATACTGATCGTTCATGTAGCTCGTTGGTTGTACGCACACCTGTCCCCTCCTCCCAGGCGAACATCTCTGCCGGACCCGTGTATGATTTCAAAACTTTGTATTCTTCTCATGGCTGGTTCATCGATTGCATCGTCTTCATCCAAGAGGTGCTTGTTGTTCAGCTTCAAAGAATAGCTTCTATCCATTGTCAATATCCCAACTGCGGACGTTCTTGATGCAGGAATATCAGTTCTTTCATTCCCCAAAACCCAAGCATGACTCTAGCAGTAGATCCACAGTATATCCCGTAGGCTCGAGACCTAAATGTCCACTAACCACCTTTGCCATAGCCAGTCCTTCTTTACCTCCCGAAACAATGATTGTGAGTCAGTGATGGTTACGACATTCATTTAGTATTTGATCGTCTATTTGTATCTGCAGTGTATATTTCTAGTCTACTTTGTAAATTATCCCAGTTTTCCTTTACTTGGAATCAAATGGTTCACCCCGTAGAGCCGATATACCAGCTAGCAGAGCCGATATATCGGCTTGAACTTTTGCCATTCTTACATTTGAAAGTTTCTCAACAACAACCTTTCTTGAATTTATAAATGTACCTATACTTTCTAACATTTCAAAAGCAAATGTGTCCAAAGTTCAGATATTCCAGAGTGACTTAATTAATGTCCAATCCATAGACTTAACTTTTGTGTCCTTACTTGAATCACCAATTCCAGACACTGACCATGAAGAATACCCGCTGCTGTCTGCTCATTAACTGACGCATCCCCGGGCCCACATTGGACATACGATATGAGACGACACATATAAACATAACAGACGAACACCAACTATCTTGAGCCTCACCTGAACCAGAATGTAGTAATACTTGTCCACGATTTTGTAGTAGTAGAACATGTCCACCTCCTGATCTAGCAGAACCATGGCTTCGCTCTTGACTCTTGCCGTCACACCACTTAAACAATATTGTTCAGAGAAAATGGTCCCGCTAGTCAAACTACCTCATATATGGTAACGTGAGCAGTCCAACTGCGCACTGGAGTATGATGTTCGCCGAGTTTGTCAGGGAATTCCAAGTACGCACTTTGTTCAATACGTTTGGTGAACAGATGCACTATGAGTAAACTACTGTATCGATTGAATGAGCACAAAACTAGATTAAAAGACTACAGCGTGTGCTTCAATAGACAACCCGTAGGCAATGTGTGGTGGGCTACATGTTCGTGGCCTATATCAGACAATTTTAAGCACGCCATTCTGATCAAACAAATTTAATAAAAAATAATGCAAGGTTGCGGCGGAACTGTATATTAAAATAAAGCGCAAAGAAATATTTCTAGGTATAGTTCCGGTACCGTGCTGGGATGAAAACAAGAACGAAGCCTACATTACGACCACGGAGCCGTCTTCAAGGACAACGTCTAGGAGTACATATGAGGTAACACATTAGGGGAGATGATATGAATACATCAAAATTAGGTAGGAACATATAAACAGGAATACATAAAGATGATCATAATTAATGATTAAAAACAACGCAAAACAACAAAAACAAATGACATATAACACGCGGACACTGATATAACCGATGCATATAACATGAGGAGACATATAACCCAAACTATAACATGAGGAGACTGATATAACCCACACTATAACACGCTGACACTTATATAACCTACACATATAGCGTGAGGAGACTGATATAAGTGACACATATAACATGAGGAGACTGATATAACTTGACACATATAACATGAGGAGACTGATATAACCCACATCTATAACATGAGGAGACTGATATAACTTGACGCATATAACACGAGGAGAGTGATATAACTGACACATATAACATGAGGAGACTGATATAACCCACACATATAACATGATGAGACTGATATAACCCACACATATAACATGAGAAGACTGATATAGCCCACAAATATAACATGAGGAGACTGATATAGCCAACAAATATAACATAAGGAGACTGATATAACCCACACATACAACATGAGGAGACTGACATAACCTATGCATATAACATTTGGAGACTGACATAACCGACAAATAGTATACACTTTGCCAGGAAGAGATCGAGTGACAATATTCAGACTGGAAACCGTTCGCCGTAAACGGATTATCTGTTCAACAAATAGGAAATGCGAATCAAAGACAGAGAATCAACAAGAGAATATGGCATTCTCCAGACTATTTGATCGATATACTTATTGTAACGAGAGAGAACTATCACAGACGGCAGTTATGCGAGCTAAATAGATAAGTGAATCCGAGTGGTCCGTCTGGGTATTTGGTTATGGCAAGGACAAGAATAGCACCATTGCCCCACAGAGATATGTTGTAAGAGGTGACTAACTGTTTGAAATGGCATAACACTGGCCATGGTTAGGTGATTTGTTAAGAGCAGCATAGATGGTGCCTAACAAGCTGCATGTCTACTTTGCTCTAGTGATTTAGTCTATTAAAATTGACTCGCACATCGATTAACTAAATTCAGCGACACTTGTCCCAAAGCAGCAGAGTAATAAGCAGCTCGAGCCTAGCTCGCTAAACAGAAAATCTTTCTCCTGGCTACATCCAGCTCACGCCAGAGCTGGGATCTGCACATGGGCATCAGCCCCTGTGGAAGTACAGGTTTACTAAGACTAATATAAGAGAAGCCTGAGACAGTCCGTCAGTTATATGAGGGAAAATAGATCCGGTTATCTGAAGTATTCCTTGTATTGTGACAAGTGAAGGCTGAGACAGTCCGTCAGTTATATGAGGGAAATAGATACGGCTATCTGAAGTATTCGTTGTATTGTGACAAGTGAAGGCTGAGACAGTCCGTCATATGAGGGAAATATATACGGCTATCTGAAGGATTCATTGTATTGTGACAAGTGAAGCCTGAGACAGTCCGTCAGTTATATCTTCTTCATTCTGCGCTGTCAGACGTCTACTGCAATTTGTTCACAGAAAGCAGCTGCCATCCTGAAGCTGTTGGGCACTGCCATATAGCTTGTCTAGTGTTGGCACTGGTGATGGACACATGTACTTTCTCTGGTTCTTGTATGCAGAAGCAATTTTGTAGCAGATGTTCAGGGGTAATTTTCCCAGTACCACAGGTTCACTCGTCAGTAGCGTAGCACATATCTCAGTGATATGAAAAATATATAGGTGGTTATTTAATCGATAGAGAGGGTGCTGCCTAGCAGAGTGTCTAGTGACATGGCTCACAAACCAAACATGCATATATTCGGATTCAACAGAGCAGTGCCCCTAATAAATGTATTGTTAGCAATTAACGGTAAAAAGGTGATCCCATAGCAGACACTGCTGTTGGGGATGAAGTGTTAGAGGCTTTATTATACAAGACCATAGGGTTGTTTATGAGGTTGGGTAGTCAGTTTCCTTCACCACTGCATTTCCTTCCGTATCATTAAACCAAGTACCCATTTACAGCTGAGTCGACCGACACGTGACAGTAAAGCGAGTTGAACCCCATACCTTTTGCCGTGAACAGCGAATATTCCACCACTACGATAATCAGAAGTAAGCCACCTTTTATTTAAAATTCGTGTTTGCAATGACTACACTCGTCTGTGAAGCGCAAAACACAGTAGAACCCAATCCGCTTTGGGAAACAAAAACAACCCCCTAAAATTGAAGAATAAACTGCACATTTATGAGAACATTACGAAATAGATCCCGGGATGGATATGTGAGGGATAAACTATATTGCCACACTAGAAGCAGATCGATAATTGTATGAGGAAAATAGAAGTGGCGATTTAAGAGTTAACGACTAGGAGCAATTTGTCGTAAACATACAAGAGTTGCTAGGCAACACAAAGCTTTCCGTCGGCGGTCCAGTACTTCAGGTATCGTTGCGTAACTAATACGATTGCTACCTTCCACGCACGCTATCGGATACCAGCAGATGAACTGGTCGATACAATCGTACAGCTCTACACGGCCCATTGAATGAATACCGATTGATTATGGATGAGGCTAATTGTCGGAACTCTCCTGGACTGAGTGCAGAATTATGTTCTTGGACTTTAACAGAGCATGACAAATTGCGGGGGCAGGTCATCGTGATCGTTGCTGTATAGCCTAGCATTTCAAGATCAGTGTCGCATTTACGAGCACAATATCCACAATCACGTGTATCCCCCAACCATCAGTCATAAGGGAACAAAATACAATAACGTTCAGGGGCAATTTCCTCTTCTTCCTCCGACATTCAAGGTCAAACTACTGGTGTTGTGTTACGCAGCATGTAATGCACACAAAAAGTACGGAATAACAGAAATATATGTATGTATGTATTTATTTATGTATGAACGTAAGTACCTACATACCTACCTACCTACCTACCTGTCTGTCTGTCTGTCTGTCTGTCTGTCTGTCTGTCTGTCTGTCTGTCTGTCTGTCTGTCTGTCTGTCTATCTATCTATCTATATATCTATCTATATATCTATCTATCTGTTTATATTTAGTCCACTTGTGTCGTTAGACGTCGAGGGGCGGTGTGACCTTCTTTGTTTGATTTTTTTTTTTTTTTTTGACAAGCGAAAATACGCTGGTAAACTGACAGGTCATTCCCAGTATCTGGGATATACAATCGCCGTTTTTTGGGACAATTGGTGGTGGAAGCGTAAATTAGAGCAAAGTAGACCCGCAGCCTGTTGGGCGCCATCTATGCCGCTCTGCGAACCATATAACCAAGATCTGAAGTTAAGTCACACAGTTGTATTTTTGCGACATATTCTCTGTGCGGCGAGAATCCCTAGAATAATTTGAGTATATTTTTAACTTGAATTGCCCGACCAGCGGCCGTTAAGCCTAATCTTTCCGATTTCTAACGCCACTGAACACGAATGTTTGATCTCACTAATCAGAGATCAGGAGAATTTTTACAGGATGATCCACGTGAGAAAATCCCGGTCTCCACCGTGATTTGAACACGCGACCTGCAGCACCTGAGACGAACACCTTACCTCGAGACCACTGGGTATGTATTACTCTAAAAAATAAACTGAAATGTGCATGTTTAGAATTCATATTTCCAAGAACAATTCAGCACCAGTAGATTCTAAACAAATATATCGCACTCTGCTATATATTATATCAATTTGATTCGCGTTTTGGCTTGAAGTGAAGAATAGGGTCACCCCTACAGCTGGCAACTTTACAGGACGTCTGTATCAAAGTACTTGCAGTCGCGGCTTCAGAGCAATCGATAGAATTGCTATCTCACTGACCAACTCTCGTTAGTCGCCTTATAACATAATTGGCGGGGAGGAAGAATGAAGTCTAGTCACGCACAATATACTGATCAGACATTTAAGTCAGGTCAGGCAAGATATGCTGGCCAAGACCCTCACCTTGGCTTCCCCGTAGTCCTCCATGGCAACGGATTATTTTCACGATAGCCTGGCTAACAGAGCGAGGAATCGACGTGATCCCCATTGTAGTCAGCGACACGCAGATGAAGCCATGCAAAGCACAACTGTCTGGATCATCCCGGTCCACCTTCGACAGCACGCTCGGGATGTGAGGAAAGCTGCTGCAACCCGCCACTTAACGTCTTTTTCAGGGTGCCCAAAAGAGTAAACCTGCTCATTGTGGGCATTCGAAACAACGAAACAACAAAGTAACCAGAACCAACAAATATAGATTCACATACAATAATAATATTATTGCTGCGTTTATGCACATTGCTGAGGCGTGTCGGAAGGGTGATAGAGCTGAGGAAAAACTAGCTGTTCCTACAGTAGTCACGCAGTGTAAAAAACAGAGTACTGTTCCGAGCTATACAACTATGAATGGCGAAACAAACCTGAGAAAACATTCCCCCCAACTCCAACAAATATAGAGGATATCCAACCAATAACGAAGGAAGAGGTAATTAAAGCGGTAAAGACATTGAAAAGAGGGAAGGCGGCCGGCGTGGACAATATACCAGCAGACCTCTTACAAGCAGTTGGAGAGGTAGTGGTGGACGGCCTGACATACATCTGTAACAAAATATGGGCGACAGGAAACTGGCCGGACTTATGCACGAAATCAATAGTTATACCGCTACATAAGTCTGGAAACCTAAAGCTGTGCCAAAATTACAGAACAATAAGCCTCATTAGCCACCCTAGCAAGGTCATGCTTAAATTAATCCTAGACCGATTGAAACCACAAACAGAGAACATTATTGCCGAGGAGCAAGCAGGGTTCAGACAGGGAAGAAGTACTACAGAACAGATATTTAATTCAAGGCTGCTAAGCGAGAAATATCTAGAACAGCAGCAAACACTGAATCATGTGTTTGTGGATTTTAAGAAGGCGTTTGATAGGGTATGGCATAAAGCGCTTTGGGCAACCATGAGGATGTATAATATCAACGGAAATATTATAACGGTCCTTGTGCAGTTCTTGTGAATCGGAGACGAGGAGACTGGTTTCGCACATCAGTTGGTGTGAGACAGGGGTGTACACTCTCTCCAACTCTTTTCAATATATTTCTGGAAGGAATTATGAGTGAGGCACTTGGAGGTCACGTTGGTACTGTCAAGATAGGGGGCCGAACGATTACCAACCTTCGTTTTGCAGATGATATTGACGGGTTGGCGGGTTCAGAAGAAGAACTCCAGGAATGGGTCAGAAGGCTCGATGAAACTGTTCGTGACTATGGTATGGAGATAAACGCTGGAAAGACACAACTAATGACAAACAACGCTACGGGCTTCAACAGCAAGATAAAAGCTAACGGTCAAGAACTCGAAGTAGTTGACCGTTTTAAATATCTTGGGTCGATTGTCAGTGATGAAGGATCAAAATGTGAAGTATTGGCCAGAATAGCACAGACAATAGCGGCGCTTGCACGGCTTAACAAAATCTGGCAAGATAAACGGTTAGCACTACGCACGAAAATCAGATTAATGCGTACACTGGTCCTGTCAATATTTCTCTATGCGTGTGAGACATGGACAGTTACAGCTGACCTTCAACGCAGGATACAGGCCTTGGAGATGAGATGTTTCCGAAAACTTTTAAATGTCACGTACAAAGATCGAGTTACAAACGAGGAAATCCGAAATAGAATTACAACGGCAATAGGGCCTTTCGAAGATCTCTTGGCAACTGTCAAAAGAAGGAAACTCACTTGGTACGGTCACATATCGAGATCAAATGGTCTTGCAAACACAATCCTCCACGGGAAGGTGCATGGCAGAGACGAAGAGGCCGGCCCAAAAAGAGATGGGAGGACAACATAAAAGAATGGACCAGTCTCCGACCAGAAGAGTCACAGGCAGCGGCATCTGGCAGAGAGGGATGGCGTGGAGTTGTGAGGATGTCTTCATGTGTGCCCCAACGACCTCACCGGTTACGGGATGACCTGACCTGATTCCTTAAATTGAATATGTGGTCCCGGGTCCCTCTGTCTTTCCTAAAACCTGTCGGGATTACGTGAATTTCAGATTCAAACCTTTTCTCTTTCCTTCTTAATAGGATTCGCAAGAGTATCTTGCTAGCATGGCTGATCAGTGCGATAGCTCGGTAGTTCGTGCACAGCTTCATGTTGCCTTTTTTGGGGAGGGGAATATAAATTGATTTCTTCCATGCTTCTGGCCACTCTGCACTGTGCCATATCTGTTTACACAGCTTGTGATAGACTCGAGCACATGCCTCTCCTCCTGCTTGTATTAGCTCTTCTGGGATATCATCGCATCTTGGGGACTTTCCCTTTTTCAGGCTTTCAATTGCAGTGCGTACTTCTTCCAATGTTGGTTCAGGTTCTTTCTCATCCTTTGGTAGGATTGTAACTGAGCGCTTTGTGCTATCTCCATACATGGTTCTGCAGTACTCTCTTCATCTATTCAGTAACTAGATAGATATAGAAGGTATATAGATAAGATAGACAAGATAGATACGTGTACGCAAAAAACTCTACCACGTGCTCCTCTTATATTAAGTATTGGACAGAGCGTCTGATTAGCGGAGTGCACGGCAGAGCTACATGGTTTAACTCCCGCTTCCCACCCTATTCGATCAATCCAGTTTTTTACATGAATACCTGGATTTACTGTTAAGGAAGGAAAGGCAGCAAGGAAGAGCACTGGTCACCCCACATCATCATAAATAACCTGTTTCCTCGAACAATGAAGTCCGTAATGCGCCATCAATGACAACAGTGTCTGCTATAGGACTACTTAGACCATTACCTGTAAAAGCTGAAGTAAGTCCTTCAGCAGACTTTACGGCTGGCCAGGTATGTAGTGTTAGAGACTTCAGTATACTAAGCTACGGCTTGTGTGACCAGTTCCCTTCCTCGCTGTCTTTTTTGTTCCCTAACTGTAAGTACTGCAGAGTAAATGCCTCGACTCATCAATGGATTTTGATGACCGGTTTCTCGGGGGGACTTTTCTCGGGGGGACTGAGACGATAGACCGGTCAGGTACAACATATGACCAGGAAATCGCGTCAGCGTCAGGCCCAATATACTGACCAAGACCACTATTTCTCTTCCATGTAGCGTTCCCTGGAAACATACTGTTATCAAGGCTGTCTGGCTGACGAGATGTGGATCGATGTAATTCCCGTAGTAGTGAGCGTCACGCAGGTGAAGACGAGCATAGCACAACCGCCTGGAGGACCGGGGTCCACCTTCATCAGCGAGATCGGGATGTGAGGAAAGCTACTACCAACCGCCACTTAACGCCCTTTTCATGG
>JAVGWX010000002.1:96698371-96968371 GCA_036924085.1 Ariolimax columbianus
GACGAATCAGCGACTATTTAGCATCATGAATGTGTAATCACGTCTTGTACACCGGATGACTTCACCACTTGAGACCCGACCATATTAGTGCATCGGTTTGGTTCGTTCTCAATCTCCAGCTACCAAGCCATGAAAAGAGCTTTGCAGTGACAAGGATGTTGTCCGGAGAACGGAATGCGTTGTATCGTAGTTTACAGCTCTACTGTGATATTTGCACTATTCGGTTCGACACATCCGATTTCAATAGGAATTTTTGAGTACCGGGTTAGCTTTCCCTTTTCTATCCCTTCTCCTTAGCCATTCTGCTCTGTTGCAGCCTGTTATCAAGGATTACTGCGTAAAAGTGTAGAAGGGTCTTGGCAGATCTGGTTCGCTGGTCCTGACGCTAACAGTCAGTTATGAGTAACTGGCCAGTCCAGCCCATGCACTGTTAGGCATCATGATCCACCTAACCATTTTGATATACGGGGAGTAGAGAATTTACAAACTGCAACCTTCTGCAGTGCCTAGATTCGTCCCTAATACTAGAAACATCCTCACACACAACTGAACACAACAGTAAACACTATTGCACAGTTCATAAAACAAGCTAATGGGCAAGCAGCCTGTGACTCTTCTGGTCGGAGATTGGTCCATTCTTTTATGTTGTCCTCCCACCTCTTATTGGGACGGCCTCTTCGTCGTCTGCCATACACCTTTCCTTGTAGGATGGTATTTGCAAGACCATTTGATCTCAATATGTGACCGTACCAAGCCAGTTTCCTTCTTTCGACAGTTATCAAGAGGTCTTCAATAGGCCCTGTTGCTGTTGTAATTCTATCTCGTATTTCCTCATTTGTAGCTCGATCTTTGTACGTGACAATAAGAAGTCTTCGGAAACATCTCATCTGCAATGTCTTTATTCTCCGCTGAAGGACAGCTGTAATTGTCCATGTCTCACAAGCATAAAAGAATGTTGACAGGACCAATGTAGGCATTAATCTGATTTTCGTGCATATTGCTAACCGTTTATCATGGCAGATTTTGTTAAGCCATGCAAGCTTTTTACTGCAGTGATAATAATAATAATAATAATAATAATAATAATAATAATAGCTGTCCATCGTTGTCGATGAGGACCGCCGACGTCATCCTTGTTACAGATTTCCCTGTTGGGTGTGGGTGTGCATGTGGCTGAACAGGCCAATGCGGGCACGAAATCATCTGCTACATAACGGGCACACGAGGTTTGTAGAGGATGATGGTGTTCCCGCTGCTTGTGATTTCCTGGTCTCACGTCAGCGCTGGGCTTTCACAACGCGGTGGACATCGCTGCTTGCTACACCCGCTTCGACTGCTTCCCCAGTAAGATCTGTTTTGCGCAAGACATTCCCATTTGGTGAATCTATCTGGCAACTTTTCAGTGAGTTCCTCACTCTCTTTAAAATGTTTCTTTCCGCCCCCTTTCTCACGCTATCCTACTCTCAGTTCGCCGTAGAGTAGCTTCTTTGGGGGTCATTCGTCTGATATTCGACGAGGTATCCGGCCCATCCTAGATTAGGTGTTTTTGCTTAGCAGTGCAAGGGATATAACAATTATATATATCTCCATCTTTAAGGAAAGTATGATTACTTCCCATTCGTTTGAGAAATTGTTTTCTTAGTCCCAAGTACTTAAGTCTTCACTCGTGACGCCTTTTCTGTTGATGAAAGTGTCTCTATTTACATCCAATATGGTACTGGAGAAATTGTATTTAAGTCCACTCGCTGCAGTGGGAATTTCTAGCTTCTCAACGATGGGGATTACAATGTCGATAACTATCCCGTTGATCAGGTGCTGTTACACTTGAGCTATCATGCAGGTTCACAATATAAATGAAAATAGTGTTTGTTAAATATAGGAGAAAATCAATATACAACAATTTGAACATGCATGATCGTTCAGGGGCGGCTCTAGGACACACTTGGATTTGCAAAGGCCGATTGAGGACAGGGTCATATAATGAGAAGCTTGATGGTCTAGAGTCAGACGTATTAAAGATTGGTAGTCCCAGACTCAAACGTAAAGAAGTTTAGTAGCCCAGGGCCAGACGTAGAACAGTTTGGTAGTTCAGGACCAGACGTAAAGAGGATTGGTAGTCCAGGACCAGACGTAGAGAAGTTAGATAGTTTAGGACCAGACGTAGAAATGCTTGCTAGTTTAGGATCAGACGTAAAGAAGTTTGATAGCTTAGGACCAGACGTAAAGACGTTTGATAGCCCAGGACCCAACGTAAAGACGTTTGATAGCCTAGGACCAGACGTAAAGACGTTTGATAGTCCAAAACGAGACGCAGAGAAGTTTGAGAGCCCAGGATCAGACGTAAAGACGTTTGATAGCCCAGGACCAGACGTAAAGACGTTTGATAATCCAGGACAAGACGTAGAAAAGTTGCTTCTTCTTCTTCGTACGCTGTCAGACGTCAACTTGAATTTGTTCGAAGAAAGCAGCAGTAGTCATCCTGAGGCTGTCGACACTGCCAAATAGCTTGTCTAGTGTTGGCACTGGTGATGGCCACATGTGCTTTCTCTGGTCCTCGTACGTCAGGCAATTTTGCAGCAGATGTTCAGCGGTCATTTTCTTTGTACCACAGGTGCATTCGTCAGTGCCACATATCTTCAGTTTATTGAATAGATGGTACCTCCGTCTGTTGTGGCCTGTGCGGAGTCTGAAGACGACGACTAGCTCTCTTCTGTTCTTTTTTGTATAGCCAGTTTGCTCTGTTTCCAATTCGGCAACGTATCTGGCCCTAATAAATCTTTTGGACTCTTCGTAGGTGACACTAGAATCTGGTTGTGGTAATCTTGCACTTTCTTTTGCCAGTCTGTCTACCTCCTCGTTGCCTTGGATGGTACAGTGGGATGGAACCCACTGTACCACTACTCTTTTTGGTGCAGACTGCTGGCATAGTTTACAAAGTACTGCTCTTAAATCATTAAGTTCTGAATTGTTCTGGCTTTTAAGTTAGGTAACCACGGATAGGGCATCTGTAAACAGGACTATCTGGCTTTCATTGCTTTCGCCTGTCAGCATTGCTTCTACTGCAGCCGTCAGTGGCTTTGCCTCAGCTCTGATATTGCTCGAGAATTTTCCAGTTGCCACTAACAGTGTTATTGTTCTACCATTTGTTAATCACAGGAATACCCATCCCCCTCTATTCTGTGTTGTGTTTTTTACAGAACCGTCGGTGTATGCATGGGTCCAGTCCATGCTTGGGTAGTTTTTCGCTATGTCTGTTCTTGTTTCCCATACCTGGTATATTTTCTACTATCTCTAGAATGATATGCTGCTTCCAGGTGGGTTTGCATACAGTAGTGATGGGCTTTGGTGTTGTTACAGTGTCCATGTGGTCTTCGCTCATCTTTGCTTTGGCTATTACTGCAAAGTTTCTACGCTTTAGTTTCCCTTTTCCAAATCTATTTAGTCTCTGATGCAATGGATGGTCTGTCAGTCTTCTTAGTTTCTCTGCTTGCTGCTGGGCTCTGCTGTCGGTCATGGATTGCAGATTTGAAATCTTTTCAAGTTCTACAATTGGCATTGATTTCATGCCGTCTGTTATAACTCTCATGGCTCGGTTTAGAAGTTTGCTGATTTGATCAAAGTTCGCTTTTGCCGCTGTTGCCCATGCCTCAATGCCATACTGGAGAACTGGTCTCACTCTTCCAGTGTACATTTTCTTCAGTATTCTTTCGTCTGCTCCCCAGCTTGTACCAGCAAGTTTCCTCATGATTGCCATTCTTTGCCATTCACTAATGTCTGTATGCCTTTCCGTAGGGATATCAATGAGGTTTGCTCTGGCATAATGTTCTATAAAAGCGTTTGCTGCTTTTTTCAGTCAGCATGTTGTCACCCTGCTTGATGGTAATTTGTTTATTTGATGGATTTTCGTCATTCATGGCTCTGACTAATTTCCATAGTTTGTTTCCTTCTTTATCTACATTGAGGCTTTCTGTTTTTTTCCCAACTGTCTCTTGTTATTTGGTTCAGTGTTCTTTTGTATTTCGCAGTGGTTGCCTTGATGGAGATATTTTCTTCAATAGATTGCTCTCTCTCTCTCTCTCTGCCGTGTTCCTAGCGTTTGAGACTTCATCCTCAGCTTTCTGCAGTTCATGATTCTAATATGACTTATAGTTTTTCCTTGCCCCTCTTGGGATAGTCTCGGTGGCTGCTTGCAGTATTGCTTTGCTTAGGCTTTCCACCATTGGTTTCCTATTGTTTTTTCGTGTGTTGATAGTTTGTAGAAAAGTTTGAAAGTCCAGAGTTAGACGCAGTAAAGTAAATTGCCCAAGCGAATACTGCTAGACTGAGATACCAACAATTCCTAAATGGAGTATTCCTAAAATTATATGTTGAGTACTGAAAAAAAATTGTATGTTGTACATTCTCTTCCATGAACTTTGTAATATAATTGTTGCTACTTAATGAGTATCTCTCGTAAATAAATAGGAAGAAAAGACGTTTTAAGCTTTTTAAAAGTGTTACAATCGAAACATGTTTTCACTTGAGCTGTCTGTGTATAGACTATTCAGGGTCCGATTGCAGGACAAAGGGGCTTAACTCTGAAAATCTTAGCAAAACTTACATGTTGAGCATCCAAACACTTCTTCGAATGGCTCAGTTAAAATTGGATTGGAAATGTCTTTCGCATGCCAGATAAGCGTGTTCCAAAGCAGCTGTTATACAGTGAGAGGTTCACCCGGCAGACGCTCAACAAGAGGGCACAAGAAACGCTAGATATATTTTGACAATATCTCTGAAAATATTAAATATTGATGTCACCTCCTGAGAGATGCTTGCACAGAACCGAACCAACTGGCGTGCTAGTATCACAGAAGGTGCTCAGATCGCAGAGAGACTAGCCATCGCGGAGGCTCAACGAAAGCGTGCTGCCAACAAATACTACATGCACGACGAATCCATACACCTGTGTCCTCAATGTGGCAGGGTATTGTTTTTCAGGATTGGTCTTTACAGCCACCAGAGAGCATATTTCAGTCGTTTGAGGGTCGGGTTAGCTCAGTGTATAGCGAGCAATTCGCTGTTGTCTGTGGTAACAGAGTGCGCCGGTTCGAATCGGGTCCGAGGACTAAAAAAATCAGGGTAGTGATTTTAATCGGGGACCGCTTCTCCAGTCAACCCAGCTGTAAATGTGTACCTGACGCATGAGTTAGAAAAAGCAAAAACAGCAAAGTAAGTGCACTGACCAGCCCACATCTCTCCGGCTGTGGTTTAGGACAATGGAATCTTCAAAAACTCAATTTCCAACCAGCGGTTAATTCTGCTGAATGTCCGCTTTACTTGACTTAGTCTGATGATATCGCTACCTTCGCCTGCAGTGCGCAGCTTTCTATTATTACTATTGTAAGCAGTCGAATGCGAGCTGAATATAAGAAGCGGTAGTACGAGAAATACACGATATAAGGATACATATACAGCTAACGAAAATATTTTAAAATGTAGATTGTCTTGCTTTTGTCACGAAGGTGAGACACAAAGTTGCTCTTTTGAAAATACGTAAACGCAAAGTTCCTGAAATAGAGAAAGTGGTCGTTCAAATAACAACTACATCACACAGGTGCAGTAGAACACCGAGATGTACACACATTTGCTGACCTGGAGAGACCTGACGAAAACAGATGACAATGGGGTGACATGATAAGACGACTTCAACACCAGTCTCCGAGTTGACTAACTTGATGATGATGAATAGGTGCCAACTGTAGACAACAGTAGGACGTTATGGAGTTATTAAACATTTGACCAACCTATGTAGAAGTGTCTATGTAGATACCTAATGTACAGTATAAACATTTGACCAGCCTATGTAGAAGTGTGTATGTAGATGCCTAATGTACAGCATAAACATTTGACCAACCTATGTAGAAGTGTCTATGTAGATACCTAATGTACAGTATAAACATTTGACCAACCTATGTAGACGTATTTACGTAGATACCTAATGTACAGTATAAATATTTGACCAACCTATGTAGAAGTGTGTATGTAGATACCTAATGTACAGTATAAACATTTGACCAACCTATGTATGCCCATTTATGTAGATACCTAATGTACAGTATAAACATTTGACCAACCTATGTATGCGCATTTATGTAGATACCTAATGTACAGTATAAACATTTGACCAACCTATGTATGCCCATTTATGTAGATACCTAATGTACAGTATAAACATTTGACCAACCTATGTATGCGCATTTATGTAGATACCTAATGTACAGTATAAACAAACGCAGGATATTCAGACACATGCCATATTTGATTGGGTGTACGACAAGAACAGTTTGAGCTGCGCTTGATTAGCTGGGTTTGATTTGCTGAGCTTGATTAGCTGGGCTTGATTAGCTGGGTTTGATTGGCTGAGCTTGATTAGCTGGGCTTGATTTGCTGGGTTTGATTGGCTGAGCTTGATTAGCTGGGCTTGATTAGCTGGGTTTGATTGGCTGAGCTTGATTAGCTGGGCTTGATTTGCTGGGTTTGATTGGCTGAGCTTGATTAGCTGGGCTTGATTAGCTGCGCTTGATTAGCTGGGCTTGATTAGCTGCGCTCACGATTAGCTCCGAAGTTTGTGTATGTTTCGGATGTTCTCAAGATTCTGAACAGATTAATATTTGCACTGATCGCTGCGCTGCAGAGCTGCTTTACCATGAGAGTGTCTTTGTTCATCTGAGGGGTGGATTTTGGAAATGTCGATGCATTTTGTTTGCGGTCTTTGCATTGTCTAGTAAAAATATATGGCCATTTTTGGTCGTATATCGCTCAGCTCACAGATGCGGAAATCGAGGCCCACATGAAAAAACTCGTTCCGCTTGACTGCTTCCCAGCGTGAGGCAAAGAAAAGATGCGATATACAAAGGCTCTTTTTCACAGCGTGATGTCAATTTTCACTCGCTCCGCACCAGAGACCCTGGGCATTCTCTTTCTCTGTTTTCTAAACGGAGAAAGAATTTCATCGCCTTGCAGGAGGAAAACATTCAGAGATTGCAGAGGTGGAACTCGAGAACGGGAGATGACAGACTCTGACACCGGGGTCGACACTCAGGAGAATTAGAACTCATACTCCCTCCTCGCGGCCCCCATCCCAAGGGCAGCAGACTACCCGGCTCCTTTCCCCAGGAGCCCACAAAGATCGCGGTCGACAACCCCACCGCCAAGTCGAAGGTGGCAACGCTTCCACTGTCCCCGCCACCCGGGATTGCTACAGACGAGGTCTGGCTGAGCACCGTTTTAACTAGTCCTGGTGGCGTCCGATCGACGCAACGGGCCTTAGATGCCATGGCGAACTTTATTATTATACGGCAAGGTTGCGTACTATCTCCTTTACCGTTTATCCCACACGTAGACGCAATATGTAAAAAAAAAAGCCAAAACTAGTGAAGGAAACAACCTCAGTGGTCATATAAATCACCTTCTCTTTTCTAATGACCAAACACCAATAGCAACCTCAGTGGTCATATAAATCACCTTCTCTTTTCTAATGACCAAACACCAATAGCAACCTCAGTGGTCATATAACTCACCTTCTCTTTTCTAATGACCAAACACCAATAGCAACCTCAGTGGTCATATAAATCACCTTCTCTTTTCTAATGACCAAACACCAATAGCAACCTCAGTGGTCATATAAATCACCTTCTCTTTTCTAATGACCAAACACCAATAGCAACCTCAGTGGTCATATCAATCACCTTCTCTTTTCTAATGACCAAACACCAATAGCAACCTCAGTGGTCATATAAATCACCTTCTCTTTTCTAATGACCAAACACCAATAGCAACCTCAGTGGTCATATCAATCACCTTCTCTTTTCTAATGACCAAACACCAATAGCAACCTCCGTAAAACAACTGCAGCAACATATCAACAATCTTAATGAGGTCTGTACAGATCACAGTATGAAAATCAAAATTGAGAAAACCGAAGTTTTGACGATTGCAAGAAAAGAAATGGAAACAACAATATTCATAGAAAACAAATTAGTCAAACGGAGCAAAAATTATACGTACCTGAGTAACATAATTTCATCAGATTGAAAAGGCGACAAAGAAGACTAAAAACTGATGTAATAACGCAAATCAAATTATTGGGCAAATGTCCCTGGTATTACAATGTAAGTACGTGGCAATGGTTAACAAACAGAGCTATACAACACGACATTTCTACCCACATTGTGCTATCATTACCAAAATTGGACATTAATAAATAAAGACAAAAGACGCATCGTAACAACAGAGATGAAATGCCAGCTATGCATGCTTGTATTAACATGAATGGATAGAATCAGAAACGAATGTATTAGGAGACACGTAGGTACATCACCAGTGCTAGACCTCATGAAAAACAGCAAACCAAACGGTTCGGCCACGTGACACATCAAACACCAAATAGTATCCCTTAGAAAGCAATACAATACATATACAATGGATACAAAGCCAGGTCCGACCACGCAAAAGATCAATAGCAGAAACAATAGAAGAAATACAGTTCCCCGTATACGAAGTACATACTAAGACACCGTCACAAAAACTGTTTTCATAACCTAATGCTGAAAGACACAAGCAGGACAACAAGCGAAAAGAAGTAAAAGATGACACGTATTGGTAACCAAGTTACGACTCAATCAATTACTTGTATCAATCTTGTCAAAAAGAATTCTACAGCTGTTTAAAAAGTTCAAATCATCTGTATTAGTTTCCCCACAAGAAAAACACGAATCAATCACCGGCATATGGCGCCACAAATCGATACTAATGTCAACTGTAACACGTCACCCGATTTGACAACACAAATCTGAGCCACACGTTTTCAAATCCGTATTTTCAATATTCCAACCTGCGTCATGTTACCAGTTTGCCAGTACACTCTAGCCGAAGTAGAGGTTAAAGAACTGATATCTTCAACCGCGATACGTTTAACTCTTGTGCCATTTCTGACTTAACTTAGTTCTCGTTTATCCTGTTTGTGAGTTGGAACGTTGCTTGGGTAAGTTACTCTATGTGAAATATAGTAATGACTCGTCCATTTTAAGGAAAGTGTGTTTGGAGAGAAGATTATCGTTCCGTCAGGCAAAACATACTGATCAGACTATATTAGACAGGGTCTGGAGAAACATACGGACCAGCCTATGTTAGTCAGGGTCTGGAGAAACATACTGATCATACTTTGTTAGTCAGGTTCTAGTGAAACATACTGACCATACTTTGTTAGTCAGGGTGTGGTGAAACAGACTGACCAGGCTATGTTAGTCAGTGCCACGTGAAACAAACTGACCAGACTATGTGAGCCCAGGGTCAAGTGAAACATATTGACCAGACTATGTTATTCCAGGGTCAGGTGAAACAAACTGACCATACTATGTTTGTCTAAGGTCATGTGAAATAAACTGACCATGTGATGTTAGCCAGTGCCATGTGAAACAAACTGACCAGACTATATTAGTTCAGGGTAACGTAAAACATACTGATCATACTATGTTAGTCATGGTCAGGTTAAACATACTGATCATACTATGTTAGTCATGGCCAGGTTAAACATACTGATCATACTATGTTAGTCATGGCCAGGTTAAACATACTGATCATACTATGTTAGTCATGGTCAGGTTAAACATACTGATCATACTATGTTAGTCATGGTCAGGTTAAACATACTGATCAAGACCCCCGCCTCACTTCCAATCAGTTTCTCTGGAAACAGTCCGATTCATGACAGTCGAAATGGGGATCGGTACTGTCATCCCCATAGTGGTGAGCTTACTGAAGAGCCTAGCATTGATTGTACTACAGTCAGGAGGACGACAGTCGACCTACTTAAGTACGCCAGCGGGATGTGAGGAAAGACACTGTAACACGCATTACCTAACTCAAGCACGAGTAACACTAGCAACAGAGAAAGAGTATCGCAGTAGTTGAGTAGTAGAGTCCACGCCTTACGCGGCGAAGGTACTGGGCATGATCCTCATTATCGACACACTCTAGATGATCCAGATGGAATACCTCGTTTACTTTTAAAGCAATGAAAAGCAAAGAGGAAGGATCTTCAACCAATATTTGTTTTTAAACACGTTATCATTTCGTTGGGTATCTCCATTGATAAGGCGCACAAGTATAATTTTCACGGTTCGTGAGTAAAGTCGGATTACCAGTACATTCGCCACGCACTATACACGCTAAATTAAATTCCCCTCTAATGTTTATTGAATAAAACCAATTCCTTACCAAGGGTTTGAACTTGGTGATCAAAGACAGGCATTTATCGGCGGGACCAGCCGCTTCTTCGGCCATCCGAAATCATCACGAGAACTCTGTTACCTAGTACAGTAAAGTCTTTAACACTTCATCCCGAACAGCAGTTTTTCTAATAGATCTACCTTTACATGTGACTTTAAGAACAGATTTGCGATCCTGTTTCCAATTTGTCTCTAGCAGAGCATGCATAGAGTCCAGACTGCTGTTTGGTTATTACCAAAACCTGGGCTAAATCGCTATTGTGTGTCTTTGTTTTGTCCGTCTTTTAATTTATAAACAAGGTCCGAAGCAATTTTCATATCATTGAGCCTGCAATGTCCTGTTCTGAGTTTGAAGATCAATGTCTATCCATCTGTGCTAAATTTGTCTATGCTATGGTTTTCTGGCTTGCATTCGTTGTGTTGGTCTGTCCATTCGTTGTGTTGGTCTGTCCATTCGTTGTGTTGGTCTGTCCATTCGTTGTGTTGGTCTGTCCATTCCCTTATAATGGACTGTGTGATGAGTGTAGCTGATTCTTAATATCTCTGTTGATGGCGAGTCTGTATGCCGACACTTTTGGGTTTTCTGAGGTGATCAGCCTTCTCGTTTTCCAGGATCCCACAGTGGGCCGGAATCCACTGGTAGACTAGATCTGTTCTTTGGGGGGACAACAACCCAGAGAGGGCTCCTGCTGTCGTTGTGTATGATAAGGACAAGAATAGCACAACTGTCCAACAGAGAGCATGTCGTAAGAGACGTCTGACTGTGTGACATGGTTTAACACGCGACCACGGTTGCGCTGTTTGTTAAGAGCAGCATAGATGGAGCCTAACAGGCTGCCGTCTACCTCGCTCTAGTGTTTGAGTCTATTGCGATGAACTCGCAGATTGGTTTACCACCCTCCATAGCACTTTGGGGATTCCGTGGCGAAGTGGTTTAGCCGTTGGCCTCATGATCAGATGGACTCCGCCGTCTTTTTCACGGGTGCTTGATGCGAAGTCCCCTGCATCTCGTAGCCACATCATAGTCGTCTTGTCCTTGACTTTCCACTGGGGTCGGGCGGCTCGAGACGAGAGAGTGAGAATAAAAAGTAGCGCAGTTAATCCGTACTAAAAATAGCTCTAGCTAAATAAATTATGCCATCATCGTCTACTATGGACGGCGGCCTTTGCCTTTGCCTTGGCACTTGCCCCAACGCAGCGGAGTAATAAGCTGCTCGAGCCTATCCCGCTAAGCAGGTTAATCATCCACCCGGCTACATCCAGCTCATAACAGATCTGGGACCTGCAAAGGGACATCTGCCCCTGTAGAAGAACAAATGACGAACCCATTGTTATATTTTATAACAAACCAAACCACACAAGGGGAAAATAGCTCGAGATCAACACGTTAGGAACCATGAAATATGTAAACTGAACTTTAACGGACGGCCAAGAACAGGATGACCTGGCGTGTGTAGACTGAAGGTCGGTACTCTACAGGAAGCTGAACGATTTTGATGGTGTGCAGGTTGTAGTGACATGTTTATGTCTTGAGTTAAGGAAGGTGGCGTTGTGCCATCCTCGCTCTAATGCAATACAATGCTTACTAACAAATGGACATTGTGACTCTCTATATGTAGAGGCTTAGTTAAGGCTACAACCACAAAGGTTCAACTCCACTAGCCCTATTTGGCGAGATAAAGAAAACCACTCCTTCTATTATAGACAATTTGTCATCAATTCTCTGTATCTTCCTTTAATCAATTCTTTTCTTCTTATTTCGCTCCATCTCTCTCTCTCTCTCTCTCTCTCTCTCTCTCTCTCTCTATCTATATCCCTCTCACTCTCCTTATCTCCCTGTAATCAATTATAACCTTCAACTCTCTCTCTCACTCACTCTCTCTCTCTCTCTCTCTCTCTCTCTCTCTCTCTCTCTCTTTATCACCCTTTAATAAATTCTACCCTTCCACTTTCTCTCTCTCTCTCCGTAACTCGCTTTAATCAACTGTACCCGTACTATCTCTCCGTATCTCCCTTTAATCAACTACCCTTCCCATCTCTCCTTATCTCCATTTAATCTTCATCTTCTTCTTCGTTCTCAATCTCCCACTACCAAACCATGAAATGGCTTAATTAGCAGAATGTAGTCCAGAGAACGGAATGCGTTGTGTCGTAGTTGACTGCTTGGCTGCGATATTTGCACCTTTCGGTCCAACACATCCTGGCATCTGGAAGAAAAACGAATACTAATTCCACAGCAAGCCGGCTTTAAACAGCACAGATCCACTGAGGACCAGGTCATCCTCATAGCCCAGGAGATAGAAGATGCCTACCAGGCACAGAAACACACAGTAGCTGTTTGGGTGGATCTGGAAAAGGCATTTGACAAAGTCTGGAAAGAGGGACTTAGAGTCAAGCTAAGAAGAAGTGATGTCTGTGGGAAGATGTACAAGTGGATCAACCACTACCTCAAACAAAGAACGGCCAGAGTCCAAGTACAAGGGCAGATGAGCAAAAAGGTGACACTCGAGCAGGGAGTACCCCAAGGGGGAGTATTGTCACCCACACTCTTCCTGGTATTTATAAACGATATTACAGAGAATATACCAAGAAGAGTCCATAGCTCAATGTTTGCAGACGATCTGGCTATGTGGACCTCTGAAAAGAATCTCACCATAGCAAGAAATCGGATGCAGACGGCCCTAACATCGCTGGAAGAGTGGGCGAACTCATGGCTGGTCAAAATAAACGAGGAGAAAACCACATGCACAATGTTCTCGCTTTCATTAAAACCCCAAAGTACCAAATTAAGTCTAAATGGCAAAATCCTGCAGCCAAACGACAACCCAACCTATCTGGGAGTCACATTTGATCGGCGCATGACATGGAAAAGTCAGATTGAGAGAAACCGAATGAAAGCCAGAGAAAGAATGGCAATCATGAGGAAACTTGCTGGCACAAGCTGGGGAGCAGACGAAGGCATACTAAAGAAACTGTATACTGGAAGAGTGAGACCAGTTCTCGAGTATGGCATTGCGGCATGGACAACAGCAGCGAAGGCGAACTTCGATAAAGTTAACAAACTTCAAAACCAAGCCATGAGAATTATAACAGGTGGCATGAAGTCAACGCCAATTGTAGAACTTGAAAAGATTACAAAACTGCAATCCATGACCGATAGAAGAGACTGCAGAGCCCAGCTGCAGTCAGAGAAACTCCGAAGACTGACGGACCATCCAATGCACCAGAGACTAAACAATTTGGGAAATGGGAAACTAAAGCGGAGAAACTTTGCAGAAATAGCCAAAGCAAAGATGCACGAAGATCCCATAAACGCACTAACAACACCAAAACCCATTACTACTGTACGAAAACCTACCTGGAGGCAGGATATATTTCCAGAGGTGGTAGAAAATATACCAGGTATTGCAAACAAAAACTGCCAGACTGAAAAAGAAAGGAGAGATACTACCCTAAGCTTCATAACGAAAAGCTACCCAAGCATGGACTGGACCCATGCATACACCGACGGTTCTGTAACAAACACTACACAGAACGGAGGGGCAGGAGCATTCCTGAACCTACCAAATGGCAGAAAAATAACACTGTCATTCGCTACTGGTAAGTACACAAGCAATTTCAGAGCGGAGGCAGAGGCACTGAGGGCGGCAGTGGAAGAAATGGTGACACACAGTGAAAATGAGAGCCATATAGTCCTGCTGACAGATGCTCTCGCCGTAGTCACAGCGCTAAAAAGCCAGAAAAACACTGAGCTTAATGACTTAAGAGCAGCACTCTGCAAACTGTGCCAGCAGTCCGCACCAAAAAGGGTAGTGGTACAGTGGGTTCCGTCACACTGCAACATCCAAGGCAACGAGAAGGCAGACAGACTGGCAAAAGAAGGTGCAAGACTACCACAAACAGATACCAGTAAGACGTACGAAGAGTCAAAACGGCTTATCAAAGCCAGATACATGACCAAATGGGAAACCGAACATACTGGTTACACCAAAAACGATGCCTATTACCAATTGAACCGAAGAGAGCAGGTCGTTGTATTCAGACTTCGCACCGGCCACAACAGACTGAGGTACCACCTATTCAACCAATTGAAGATAGGGTGTACCGACGAATGCCCGTGCGGTACTGGTAAAATGACCGCTGAACATCTGCTGCAGTACTGCCCGACATACGAGGATCAGAGAGAGCAGATGTGGCCATTACCAGTGGAACTGCAAGACAAGCTCTATGGCGGTGGCGAGAGCCTCAGGATGACCGCCGCTTTTTTCGAAAAAATAATGGTTACTGTCTGACTGCGTACGCAGAAGAAGAAGAAGAAGGTCCAACACATCCGACTTCAGCAAGCACTTTTTGAGTACCGGGTTAGCATTCCCTCTTCGATCCCTTCTCCTTAGCCAGTCTGCCCTGTTGCAGCCTGTTATCCAGGATCACCGCGTGGAGGTGTAAAAGGGTCTTGGCAGTTCTGGTTCGCTGGCCCTGACGCTAGCAGTCAGCTATGGGTCGATGACCACTGCAGCTCATGCGCTGCTCAGCATCTTGATCCTATCTCCATTCAATCAACTCTACCCTTCTCCTCTCTCCTTATCTCCCTTTAATCAACTACCCTTCTCCTCTCTCCTTATCTCCTTTTAATCAACTACCCTCTCCATCTCTCCTTTTCTCCCTTCAATCAACTACCCTTCTCCTCTCTCCTTATCTCCCTTTAATCAACTACCCTCTCCATCTCTCCTTTTCTCCCTTCAATCAACTACCCTTCTCCTCTCTCCTTATCTCCCTTTAATCAACTACCCTCTCCATCTCTCCTTTTCTCCCTTCAATCAACTACCCTTCTCCTCTCTCCTTATCTCCCTTTAATCAACTACCCTCATCATCTCTCCTTATCTCCCTTTAATCAACTACCCTTCTCCTCTCTCCTTATCTCCTTTTAATCAACTACTCTCTCCATCTCTCCTTTTCTCCCTTCAATCAACTACCCTTCCCTTATCTCTTTCTATGGTTTCCTGTCGTTATGCCTATTAATTTGTATTCCTCTCGGAAATCGTTTGTCGTCTTATCATCTCACTATTTTTTTCTTTTTGGTGCTTCTCCTGCCTATCTTCCACTGCCCTCTTACCTGTTTTTGTTACGTCCTAAATTTCAACTGCTACGCTGAAACTGCCACGGTCCATCTGTCACGCTCTTTGTCTCTGGCTTGATATGTGACACTCGATATTTTCCGTTTTATCTATATCGGTCCATAGGTCATGCTCTATTTGTCAAGCAATGTCATACTACATCTTTCATGCTCCATATGCCATGCCCGATCTGCTACGCTATGTTTGTCACTCTCCATCTCTCACTCTTCATCTGTCAAGCTACACCCTTCATGTCCTATCTGCCACTCTCCATCTCTCACTCTTCATCTGTCAAGTTACACCCTTCATGTCCTATCTGCCACTCTCCATCTCTCACTCTTCATCTGTCAAGCTACACCCTTCATGTCCCATCTTTCACTCTCTATATCGTCAACATCGATCTCTCATAATCCTTTTATGACGCTCCACCTGTTACTTTCCATACGTCTCGACTGACCTGCCACACCCCATTTGTCACTCTCCATCTGTTTTTTCTATACTTCACGACCGAAATTCTCCACTCCATTTGTCAAGCCGCATCTGTTTTTTCCATATTTCCCGACCCATCTGCCACACTCTATCTGTTTTTTCTTTACCTCACGGTCCATCTGCCACGCTTTATTTGACACTCTCCATCTGTTACTTTTCCCACGTCTTGACCAATCCGCCGAACTCCATTTCTTATGCTCTGTCTGTAATTTGTTACATTACACGAACCATGTGCAACAATCCATTTCCCACACTCCATATGTAACTGTTCATACTTCTCGACCCATTTGTCACACTCCATTTGTCACACTCCATTTGTCACACTCCATTTCCCACGCTCCATCTGTAACTGTTCATACTTCTCGACCCATTTGTCACACTCCATTTGTCACACTCCATTTGTCACACTCCATCTGTCACGCTCCATCTGTCATACTCCATCTGTCACACTCCATCTGTCACACTCCATCTGTAATACTCCATCTGTCACACTCTATATAAATCTCCCTATACTACGGATCGTCTACCAGGTTCCGTGTGGTACGCTCTACCTGTACCCTCTACATCTTTATCGTCCTTCTTCTTTTCTCTGTCGTTTATCTTTTATCAATCCCCTGCCTCATCCTCCCGTACCCGTTATCGTTCTCTGCATCACTCCATATGTTTCTTCTCTCCACGGTTCTCTTTCAACTTTGATCTTTCCAGTACCCTAACCACTTTCCTGCTCTCGCCACTAAAAAATTATACAAACGAAGTCTAAAAATAATCCCCACCATCTCTCTCCACAGCCGTGTTTGCCTGGCGAAGACAACACGTTATTTCTGTAGTGCTGGATGCCTGTTTTCTACAGAAAATGTCCAGTATACCATTCTTCCTTGCCGTGATGGTATGTTGCTCACTAGTCGACTCAAAACCAACGAAAGACAACGGTAAGTCCCCACAAGGATTTGTCTGTTTTAGTGTTTCTTTTACTTGTATTGTCTCGGTTTTGGTTATTGGTAGATACACTCGCTTTGCACAAACCAAGTTATGGGGTCAACTCCCACTACTTGTACGCTCAAGTCAGCCTCGCTGTATATTGGGACGGCTTACTGTTAGTGAATGAGCGGCAGCAAGGAAGGGATCTTGCAACCCACCTCATTAACAAATAGTGGTCTCGTGCAATTAAGTCTCTTCATACTTCATTCCCCACATGGCATACATTTTTTGGAAATGTGTTTGTTTTTCACGTTTCTTTATTCTGTCTTTAAAACCTTCACGGCGCCGGAGTCGTACGTCAGCCACGCATCCACCCTTCACATTTCATTCATGAATAATTAAGCACGGAGATCGTATAAATAGTCATTATTTTACTGCTGAATACACTACAAACTTCTACACAGGTTTTTGCTGGATGAAACATTATATGTTCGATTACAAATGGATTTTGAACGATTTATCTTCTAATTACGTGGATTGGGGCCAGCCGATTCTTTTGGGGAGTGGGGAAGTATGTTGTTGTAAAAGATTTTGTAAGGTAGATCTATATATTTTGATCATTTAGATGTAATAAAATCGTTTGAATTGGATACTAACAGGTATGTCGATATTATAAACACAGTATCGATAATGTGTTGAGGTTTCCATGGATTTCTATCTTAACTTAACTTAACGTCTTTATACTGGTTTAGAAGACCCTGCAGAGTCTGTATACAACCAGTTACATTTACATCACCTTGCTCTAAAAGCTATGCGAATCCAATTTATTCTTAAATGCATTAACTGTCCCTGCCTCCACTACCTCCCCTGGCAATGCATTCCAAGCAGACACCACTCTCTGACTAAAAAACAATTTCCTAATATCTAACCTGGACCTCTCTTTAATCAGTTTGTAGCTATGCCCTCGTGTTATTGTAGGTGGCTGTATTTTTTTAAAAACTTGTTACAGTCTAATTTATCGATTCCTCTGATCATCATATAAACCTGTATTAAGTCACCACGAATTCTTCTCTCTTCGAGACACTGTAGGCCGGTTTTTCTGAGTCGTTCCTCATAACTGTAATTCTGGAATCCCACTATCATCTTTGTCGCTCTTTTTTGTATTCTTTCTAGCAAGTTTATGTCCCCTCTATGATAAGGACTCCACACCTGTACACAGTACTCCAATCGAGATCTAACTAAAGTATTATACAGTTTGACGATCACTTCCTTGCTCCTATGTTTAATTTTTCTTTTTATCATACCTAACATTGCATTTGCCTTTTTCACTGCTACCTTAACTTGCTCACTCACCTTTCCTGTATGATATATTATAACCCCTAGGTCCCTTTCCTTATCTATCTTTCTAATATTGTTTTCTCCCATTCTGTAATTATGTTCCATATAGGATCTACCCATGAGGATGACTGTACATTTATCTACATAAAACTCCATTTGCCAGCTTACAGACCATTCTCGAATTTAATCTAAATCCGACATCAATATATCCACTTCCGCTTTAGATGAGACACTACTGCATAGTTTTGTGTCATCAGCAAATTTTGCAATCATGGATCCCATATCAATGTCCAAATCATTTATATTTATCAAGAACAAAATTGGTCCCAAAACCGAGCCCTGTGGCACACCACTTTTCACTTCACACCACTCAGAGTACTCCTTATTTATGCCCACCCTCTGCCTTCTTCCAGTTAACCAAATTTCAATACATTTGGCAACTTCCCCACCTATTCCATGTGATTTTAACTTTCGAAATAATCTTTGATGAGGTACTCAATCAAAGGCCTTTGCAAAGTATAGATACATAACATCCACTGGCTCCCCTTTATCTATGATTTTAGTAACCTCCTCCATGAATTCTGATAGATTTGTTAAGCATGATCTCCCTCTAGTAAACCCATGCTGACTATTTCTAATTAGATTAAATTTGTCTAAATGCATTACAATGTTTTCTTTGATTATTGACTCTAACAATTTACAGACTATGCTCGTTAAACTCACCGGTCTATAATTCGCTGGATCTGATTTTTTGCCTTTTTTGAATAAGGGGATCACTCCTGCATCTTTCCAATCCCGTGGAACAATCCCTTTTGTAAGTGATTCAGAACATAATATAGCCAATGGTTTTGCTAGTTGGTCTCTAATTTCATATAGCAATTGTGGATGAATACCATCTTGACCTGGACATTTATTCACTTTCAACCCCTCCAATTTTTTAAAAACCATTTCCTCTGTAATACAGATTGATCTTAATCCCGCTGTATCCATGCCTCTTTGAAAAATATCTATAGGCTCTGGGATCTTGGAGCAGTCCTCTTTTGTGTAGACTGTGCCAAAGTACTGATTGAGCAGATTAGCTGCCTCCCTATTCTCACTTATTATTTTCCCTGTACTGTCTATGAGAGGGCCTACTTTGTCTTTAATTCTTTGTTTATTTCTAACATAAGAGAAGAAGCTTTGACTGTCAGTCTTGATCCTCTGAGCAAGTTTTATTTCAAAGTCTATTTTTGCTGTTTTATTCGCTTTCTGAGATATGTTCTTCTTGTCCAAATATTTTACATATTTTTCTTTTGATTTACCTGCCTCTATATAATTTTTCCATGCTTTATTTTTTGCTCTTCTACATTTCACTACAAATCTAGTTATCCACTTTTTACGCTTGGGGTTTACCTCCATACATGGAACACATTCCTCTTTTAGCGTTTCTAGAACTGTTTTAAAACTTTCCCACACCTGTTCAACATCTGTTCCTACGACAATATCTTTTGATTATGCATACCATGGCTTTAGCGGTCGAGGCAACAATTTTGTTAATTGTTTTTGCAAATCTTCACCTTCATCTTCTTGTATCTCAGACACACCAAATACACAACAAAAACAATAACACCAACAAGTTCGTTAATCAATTGTGTCTTTACGCTAAACAAAATTATATTATAATGACCAACAAACAGAAAAGTCACAGGTTCTGAAAGTGAACAACCATGGTAAATATGAAATGTTTAAATTTGTGAAGAAATATTGCGTGATGTGAATTATGAAAATGTGTGCTTTCTTTTGGAAGGACACGTCTTTCCATCTACACGGGGAGTCCTCTCGGGTATATCATGTCCTGTTTACCATTTTAGCTAAGGGCTGGAATACTTTGTTATATATTGTACCAATTAGTATATTAAAAATGAGAGAACAATTTTAGAAAGATAGATAAGGAAAGGGACCTATGGGTTAAAATAGATCATACAGGTAAGGTGAGTTAGCAAGTTCAAGTAGCAGTGAAAAAGGCAAATGTAATGTTAGGTATGATAAAAATAAATATTAAACATAGGAGCAAGGAAGTGATAGTCAAACTGTATAAAGCATTAGTTAGACCTAGATTGGAGTACTGTGTACAGGTGTGGAGTCCTTATCACAGAGGGGATATAAACATGCTGGAAAGAATACAAAAAGAGCGACAAAGCTGATAGTGGGATTTCAGAATTACAGTTATGAGGAAAGACTAAAAAAAAACCGGCCTGCAGTGTCTAGAGGAAAGAAGAATACGAGGTGACTTAATACAGGTTTATAAGATGATCAGAGGAATGGATAAATTAGACTATAACAAGTTGTTTTTAAAATACAGCCACTCACAAGAACAAGGGGGAAAAGCTACAAATTAACTAAAGAGAAGTTCAGATCAGATATTAGGAAATATTTGTTTAGTCAGAGAGTGGTGAATGCTTGGAAAGCATTGCCATGGAAGGTAGTTGAGGCAGGAACAGTTAATGCATTTAAGAATAAATTGGATGCGCTTAGCTTTTAGCGAATGGTAATGTAAATTAAACTTGTTGTATACAGACTTTGCAGAGTCTTCTAACCAGTATAAAGACGTTAAATTAAGTTAAAACGTATGTAAAATCACTAACAAAATGGCAAAATGTGCGATCCTGAGAACTCACATCTCAGTGGCAACGTGCATATGCGCTCCTGGCATATCCATATGTGCTCATTCTTTATCAGCGATTAACGCAAGGTGTGGATGACGACGGTCGCTGTAGCTCGCTGGTTGTACACTCTCTTGCTCCGTCCTCTAATACGCCCCACTCCGCTCGAACCTAGCGTAACGTCGAAACTTTGCAGTTTGTGGATTGCCGCTTCATTCACTGTGGTCACTGATTGATTTCAAAATGGTATTCCTGCACATCACTAACGTGCCGATGATAGTAGCTTGCAGAGCCAAGAAAACAGCTCTTTCGTTGCCCTGAACCCCAGCATGACCAAAACAGTAGAGTCATGTCACCCTTAGAGGATTGATACCTCAACAGCTCCTATCCACTAGTAGAGTCATCCCGTATGTTCCTTCTGAAGTACGGCTTGCGCGTATGTCACAAAGACTGCCCTTGTTATAGAAGTCTCATATATTCAACTCAGCGCTGAGGTCACTGCTTCCATCTCTATTCTCAAATTGAAGGTTGTTTATGCCCCACTAGGCTCGACAACGATATGTCCTCTCACTCTAGCCGAGAATCCCAAGCCTGATGTTCCGCTGCTCAGATATGATCCGTCGATGTATATGACGGCATCACTCTCCTGCGTGTTCTCAGTTTTCAGCTGATTCACCTCGTGCTCTGTTCTCCCGTTTCTCCATTCCCTGCATACCTTGACTAAGATCAAGTACTGCACGAGGGTGCACGAGGGTCTTGCACGAGCAAGAACAACGCAGAAAACCATATATGAGTTTGACAAAGAACAAAACAGGTTAATAAACAACGTTACACATATGAAATGAACATGCTTCGTCCACATCAAACATCACAATGGCTTAGAAAGAACGATACTGGATGGTGTGGTACCTGGCAATAGAGGCTGAGGCAGACCGACGAGACAAGGGACATAACGATAGTTCTGGGGTTGGCAGTGACAGAGACGCTGTGACAGAATGTCTTACAGATTGGATGTCATGAAAGAGACAATCTGCAAGGGGCATGCTGCATGATGATGATGATCAGTACTTTTGTATTGATGCTAATTTAACTGTTATTATTTTACTGATATTAATTGTAAGTTACTACATTACACTGTTCTCAGTATGATGTTATTAGTTTGTTATTACTTTACCGCTATTACTTTACCGCTATTACTTGACCGCTATTACTTTACTTTTACTCGTTTAATTTGACTAATTTACTGTTATTAGTTCATGTTTACTACTAGACCATTTTTGTTAGTTTACTGTTATTAGTTTAAGGTTAGTGCTAGACCATTTTTGTAAGTTTCATGTTACAGTTTACAGCAAATTCGGCCCATATCGCGTTTCACAAAGCCTTGGTCTGACAAAATAGTCGGTCATTTGGCATCTTCCAAAGCTTAGGTCTGACAAAATAGATAGCCATTTCAATTATTACAAAGTCTACGTCCCGAAATGCAGACGGCTCATTTCCCATAATTCCCCACTAAAACTAACCCATTCACAGGGGAGTTGTAGCCTAGTGTTGAGTATGGCAGTTTAATAGATATGGTATTTACTAGCACAATGCACATCCTTCAGCAACGTCATCATCATGTAGCATGTTCTTTGTAGAACGTCGCTTCCATCAAGTCTGTCTGAAAGAAACTCGTTCTCTTGCCAAAACTCTAGCCTCCGCCACAGTCAAATTCAGGCATTCCTGGATATCTTGGTGCCATCGTCTTCTTGGTCTACCCCTTCCTCTTTTGCCTGGCACCATACCTTCCATCACTGTTCTCTCAAAACCGTCGTGTCTCTTGATGTGACCAAGGTCAGCAATGTCATCATTGACAAATGATAATGGAGGAAAGCAATGTTTCTGCCAGAGGAAACTAAAAACAAAGCAGATAGAAAACACCAAAACAAAACTACGTTTCTCATTAAAGGATATTATTTACACTAACACTTTTCTGTTTTTGACACTACAAGATATAGTTATTTTTTTTTTTGGGGGGGGGGGGGGGGGGGGGGTGTTTCTTTTGTGTATTGGTGTATTGGTATATTGGTGCTTTTGGTAGATCATTCAAAGATCCGTTAAAATGTGATAGATTAACATGTCGCATTAGCAGACGCTGTATACCCAATTTCAGCTCTCTAGATTATGAGGAAGTTGGTAAAAATAGGAGAAATAGACGTCCACACAAACGGGCAACGGTCATGTCAGGTTAAATAAAACTGTTGCATACATATGACATCATTGATGACGTGCTAATCAGAAGCACTTACATCATCTTAATTTAACTTAACCTCTTTATACTGGTTTAGAAGACTCTGAAGAGTGTATATACAACCAGTTCCTTTTAGTTTTCCTTGCTCTAAAAATTATGTGCATCCAATTTATTCTTGAAAACATTAAATGTTCCTGTTTCCAGTACCTACGTTTGTAATGCATTCCAAGAATTCACCAATTTCTGACTAAAAAATATTTCCCAATATCTAAACTGGACCTTTCTTTATTTAATTTATAGATGTGCCCTATTGTTCTTGTGGGTGGTTGTATTTTGAACAAAGATTTAAAAAAACTTGTTATAGTCTTATTTATTCTTACCGTTGATTTCTTAAAAACCTGTATTGTCACCTCTTTTCAAATGTTCTCTTTTCTAGACACTGTAGACCGGTTTTTCTGTCCTCATGTCATTCAGGAATTCAACTATCAGTTTGGTCATTCAGCTGAACCCTTTCACTAATGTTTATGTGCCCTCTACGATATGGAATCCACACATGTACACAGTACACCAATCTCGTTGTAACTGATCCTTTATAATAATCATGGGATCACATGTTTGATGCTGGCACCGTCAGACGAGATCCCATGATGCTCTCGTCCGGCGTTTGGAGCTGATCTTCAACTCTGCACAGTTTTGAGTCTAGTCTTGCATTGTTGGGCCAGTGTAACTTCCATTATTTGACAGTACAATGGACATTCCTGTAATGCGTACTCAGTTGTTTATTCGTTCAGTACACAACCTGAAATACTCGTTCATATTCATCATTGTGTTCGTTCAGTACACAACCTGAAATACTCGTTCATATTCATCATTGTGTTCGTTCAGTACACAACCTGAAATACTCGTTCATATTCATCATTGTGTTCGTTCAGTACACAACCTGAAATACTCGTTCATATTCATCATTGTGTTCGTTCAGTACACAACCTGAAATACTCGTTCATATTCATCATTGTGTTCGTTCAGTACACAACCTGAAATACTCGTTCATATTCATCATTGTGTTCGTTCAGTACACAACCTGAAATACTCGTTCATATTCATCATTGTGTTCGTTCAGTACACAACCTGAAATACTCGTTCATATTCATCATTGTGTTCGTTCAGTACACAACCTGAAATACTCGTTCATATTCATCATTGTGTTCGTTCAGTACACAACCTGAAATACTCGTTCATATTCATCATTGTGTTCGTTCAGTACACAACCTGAAATACTCGTTCATATTCATCATTGTGTTCGTTCAGTACACAACCTGAAATACTCGTTCATATTCATCATTGTGTTCGTTCAGTACACAACCTGAAATACTCGTTCATATTCATCATTGTGTTCGTTCAGTACACAACCTGAAATACTCGTTCATATTCATCATTGTGTTCGTTCAGTACACAACCTGAAATACTCGTTCATATTCATCATTGTGTTCGTTCAGTACACAACCTGAAATACTCGTTCATATTCATCATTGTGTTCGTTCAGTACAGAGTCTCAAGCTTGTACATGGGTGTGGTCCATCTGGTGTGACCTGTCGTCAGACAAAGACTATTGATCTTCTTCTTCTTCTTCTTCTTTCGTTCTCAATCTTCCGCTACCAAACCCTGAAAGGGTTAGTAGCAGAATGTAGTCCAGAGAACGGAATGCGTTGTGTCGTTGTTTACAGCTTGGCTGCGATATTTGTACCTTTCGGTCCAACACATCCGACTTCAGCAAGCATTTTTTGAGTACCGGGTTAGCATTCCCTCTTCGATCCCTTCTCCTTAGCCAGTCTGCCTTACTGCAGCCTGTTATCCAGGATCACCACGTGGAGGTGTAGAAGGGTCTTGGCAGCTATGGTTCGCTGGCCCTGACGCTAGCAGTCAGCTATGGGTCACTGACCATTGCAGCTCATGCGCTGCTCAGCATCTTGATCCCGACTATTGATCTGAAATGATTGACTAAAACTGAGTGTATTGAAATGGTACAAGGGAGGGAAAGAATAAGGCCACTATAACCTGTCAAACATGTTGTAAAATGGACTAGATAAGGTTGTGCATGGAGCTAGCAAATGCATCATGTAAACAAATTGCTGAAGAAACGACATCTTTAAGATTACATGAGGTTTGTTACTGGTTACCTGTAAGGGGACAACTACAGTTGTGGCCCCTTGCTTCTTTGGGAGCAAAATCAGGTAAGAGTATAAAACATAAGAAATTAGTAAAGTTTATCATCCTCACGCTTTGTCTGTGCTTTTATTTGTCTAAATTAGGTGTGAAACAACAAGATAAAGGTGACGGCGTAGTAGCCAACATGGCGGTCAGTCAGGAACAGGAGAAAGAAGAGGCACGCCCTTCAGAAGTAAACACAAAAAGCGATGACGTAAATCACATTCCGGAAGTTAAAGAAACATTGAACCCGCAATCCGACCCTGGACAAGAAGATGAAGCCAGACAAGAAGATGGAGGCAGGCAAGTCGACAACAACCCTGCAGTTAAAAAAGACACAGGTCCTGTGCATGATGATGATGACTACAAGGCAGAGGTGGAACAAGACTCTACAAAAAAAGAGCACGCTGAACGTGAAGAAGTGAAGGAAGACATTGATTGGGGGCACGGAGGCGAAAAAGAAGACATGTTGGCTGATTTAGATTTGGGCAGTGCTATAAAGCAGAAACAACAACAACACAAAGAACAACAAAAAGAACAGAAACAAGCCCAGGAAGAACAACAAAAAGATCAGAAGAAAGTACAGCAGAACGAACAGCAAATAGTAAAACAAGAAGAACGATTTCAACGTGAATCAGAACAGAGAAAAGAAAAGCTGAACGAGCAGCAGAAGGAACAAGAGCAAGAAGAGGGGGAGCATGCAGTTCCATCTCATGGTGAACGAAATCAGGAGCATGGGGATCGACCACAAGGAGATGGTAATTACAAATTGGAGTAAAAGAGAGGGATGAAATAGAGAGAGAGTGAGAGAGATAGAGAGTGATAGAGAGAGATAAAGAGAGAGAAAGAGAAAGCGAGAAAGGAATAGATGGAGACATTAGAGAAATTATGCCACAAGGAAGAGGCACCCAAATGTATGAACCGATTACTGAGAAGGGTAGATAGAAGAGCAGAGATTAAAGTATTTAGTATCAACGATTTGTGATGAAAGAAAAAGGGGAAGAGAGGGGTAGAGAGAAGGTAAAGTATGGATCATTACAGAGAGAGAGAGAGAGAGAGATAAAGAGAGAGGGAGAAAGAGAAAGATAGAGAGCAGTGGAAAAAGAGCGATTCTTGGAGCGATAAATAGAGATGGAATGGAGAGGGACAGAAAGAAGGAACGAGAGAGAGAGAAAGAGAACATGTGTGTGATTAGGGCTGGGGTGGTGATGGGCGATGTTGAGCAAGAAAGGTAGAAAAGTAATTAAATGAGAACAGAAAATAAGAAACAGGGTTGAAAAAGATGGATGGGAGAAAAAGAAGCAAGAAGCAGAAATGAGAAGACGATGCGAGTATTGGGAAAAGAGTAGAAAACTAGAAAAAGAAGAAGAGAAATAAGAAGAATAAAAATGATACAAATATTATGAAGAAGAAGAAGAACAAAAAGGGGAAGATAAAACAAAATGTGAAAAAGAAAATAAAAAAGTGGAAACGAATTACAAAGAAGGAGAATGAAAATTGGGAGAACAATGAAAAAATAGAAGAAAATGAATACTAAAAAGTCAAAATAGAGTAAGTAGAAAAAAACTTAGAAGTGGACGAAGAAGTCTAAAAAGCAAAAACAAAAGAAGAAGAAGAAGAAATATAATAATAAAGAATGAAAATAATACATTTTCTGTTTTGTTTTTTGTTTAAATGTTTGCCTCACTAGTTTCTACTGGCGGAGGCGCGCCATTTTCCACCCCAGACCGTAGTCCATTGGGCGATATCAGGACGCATAAACCAGTGCTTGGATGCATGTGTGCATCTGTATGTACCTATGCTAGGTTTGTGGGCCCTCAGAAGCTAGCCCAACCAAAGTGCAATGGAAGGGCCTCACCATGAGGGCGCGTGTGAAAGTTGTGCAAGGGTGTGACTGTGCGACAGAGTCAAATGAAACAGAGTGAGGTGAGAAGAGAGAAGGGAAGAGTGGCCCCCAGGGTGAGGCCCTGAAAATAATAAAGAAGTCACACACACATATATATATATATACACATGTGCTCAGAAAAGTGTCATCTTGTTATTAATGACACTTGTTTCTTTCCTTTTACCAATATTTCCATGTCTAAACAACACAATACTCTCTATGTACAACATGTGACAGCTCACGAGACTATTGGAGTTATGGAACCTGAGCATCTTATGCATGGTGATGAGGTGCATGGAGATCCCCACGAAGGAGTCAAGGATGCTGCAACAATCGAGTAAGATATATCCGTCAATAACAATCTAAGAATCTTTCTCATTTATTGTCTTCATATTCTATGAAAGTAAAAGTATCCATGTAGTCAGGGATGAAGCGTTAGTGTATGTTGAACTAATTCTCAGATTATGCTGAGATGAAGCTGGCCAAATCTCTTCTGCATTGCATTCCCTTGCCTGACAGGTAACTTGGTACCAATTTGTGGCATACATTTTTTGTGTGCTTCAATAATCATGTATGCAAGTAGCTTTCAATAAATTGACTCATTTCCAAACAAATCGATATTTCCATGTGTAAATTTATCGGTATTACTTAGAGGTAAGGCCGTTTTTATATTAAGAAATGAACGGGAAAAGTTTCGAATCCGCTTCAAGGTCTTATGGGAGGTGAAACCATCGTCTAGTCATATTGGAGATTGATAAAAATCACGGAGGTTCCCTGCACACACAGTCCCCGTAAAAGAACCCTTACAGTTGATACTGAGAGTATGTCGTTGGAGGCGACTAATTCTGTGAAATGGTATAACATCGGTCACAGGCAGTTTGTAAAGAGCAGCATAAATGGTGCGTTACATTCCTAGTTTCCTCTAGTATTTGAGTTGATTATCGATTTACCACTCTCCGCTGCACTTGTCCCAACGCACCGAAGTAATGAGCTGCTCGAGTCTAGCCCGCTAAGCAGGAAATCTTCATCGTAGCTCCACTCAGCTGACGTCAGAGTTGAGACCTGCACGTGTAGAAGTACATTTCTTCTAAGACTAAGACAGTTCATAATACATACACAAAAATCCGTTGGTCGCTTTCCGACAAAAATGTAAAATTAAATTAAATTCATACGCAATCCTTAAACTAGCTTCTTGCAGGCCTAGTAAGTAACATGAAGTAAACATTGCAAACAAGCAAAAAACGCACTATGAATATCTTCGGCTACCTGGCATCAGGTGTAACATGCCTTTTTGAATACCAGATTCCAAGTATTTCAAGTAAGCGAGCAAATTCAAATTTAAGGAATATATACATATGTGATTAAAGGTATTGTGCAATGGCAAAAGAGTCAGGGGTAGACCAAGAAGCCGATGGCACAAAGATATCTAAGAATGCCTGGTTATGACTCTGGCAAAGCCTACAGATTTGGCAAGAGAAAGAGTTTTTGTCACACTGTGATTAGAGCGACATTCTATAAAGGACATGCTACATGATCGTGATGATACATATGTATAAATATTTATATGTATATATATATATATATATATATATATATATATATATATATATATATATATATATATATATTTATATATATAAATATATATATATTTATATATATATATATATTTATATAATAACGAACTGTGGTAAAGAACTGGTTAGTGTACTCACTTCACAACCAAGCAATCTAGATTCAATCTCCATTTAGTGTGGAATAATTTTTTTATTTTCAATCACAAACGGTGCAGGGGTCGTCCTAGTGTAAACAAATTGGCTACCAGAGCAAGACTAGGTAGTAATTGCAGATACATATTCACATGTTACCAGTTCTTCATGTGACATCTTCGCATTTTACTAGTTCTTAAAGTGACATCTTCACACTTTTGCCAGTTCTTCAAATGACATTTTCACATTTTATCCGTCCTTCAGGTGACATTTAACAATTTTACCAGTTCTTCAAGTGACATCTTTACAATTTACCAGTTTCTCAAGGGACATCTTCAAATGTTTTCAGTTCTTTAAATGACATCTTCACATTTTATAAGTTCTTTAAGTGACATCTTCATATTATACCAGTTCTTCAAGGTACATCTTCATATTTTTCTAGTACTTCAGGTGACATATTCACATTTTATTAGTTCTTCATGTGACATTTTTAGATTTGTCTTGTTCTTTAAGTGAAATCTTCATATTTAGCCAGTTGTTCAAGTGACATCGTCACATTTTACCAGTTCTTCAAGTGACATCTTCACATTTTGCTAGTTCTTGAAGTGACAGCTTCGTATTTTACCAGTTCTTCAACTTTGCATTGAATGCAAAAGAGCGACCAACTCTGAACACAAACAACAAACCAAGTATGATAATCGATGGATAAATCCATTGATCAATAACTATCATGCATACCACTAACAACAGCGTGTCATTGACAATGTGGTAGACTGCTTGTTCCTAACAGCAAGGATGCTAGGTTCGATCCCCGTTGCCGAAACACTAAATTTTTACGATGTTATAAATTAATGCATGTTTTACTGTTGGGTAAGGGGATAGGAGACTAACGGCTGGTCAGTCAACACGTACTGATCAGACATGTTAGTCAGGGTCAGGTAACACATGCTGATCAGACATGTTAGTCAGGGTCAGGCAACACGTACTGATCAGATATGTTAGTCAGGGTCAGGTAACACGTACTGATCAGATATGTTAGTCAGGGTCAGGTAACACGTGCTGATCAGACATGTTAGTCAGGGTCAGGCAACACGTACTGATCAGATATGTTAGTCAGGGTCAGGCAACACGTACTGATCAGATATGTTAGTCAGTGTCAGGTAACACGTACTGATCAGATATGTTAGTCAGGGTCAGGCAACACGTACTGATCAGATATGTTAGTCAGTGTCAGGTAACACGTACTGATCAGATATGTTAGTCAGGGTCAGGCAACACGTACTGATCAGACATGTTAGTCAGGGTCAGGTAACACGTGCTGATCAGACATGTTAGTCAGGGTCAGGCAACACGTACTGATCAGACATGTTAGTCAGGGTCAGGTAACACGTGCTGATTAGACATGTTAGTCAGGGTCAGGTAACACGTACTGATCAGATATGTTAGTCAGTGTCAGGTAACACGTGCTGATCAGACATGTTAGTCAGGGTCAGGCAACACGTACTGATCAGATATGTTAGTCAGGGTCAGGTAACACGTGCTGATCAGACATGTTAGTCAGGGTCAGGCAACACGTACTGATCAGATATGTTAGTCAGGGTCAGGCAACACGTACTGATCAGACATGTTAGTCAGGGTCAGGCAACACGTACTGATCAGACATGTTAGTCAGGGTCAGGCAACACGTACTGATCAGATATGTTAGTCAGGGTCAGGCAACACGTACTGATCAGATATGTTAGTCAGGGTCAGGTAACACGTGCTGATCAGACATGTTAGTCAGGGTCAGGCAACACGTACTGATCAGACATGTTAGTCAGGGTCAGGCAACACGTACTGATCAGATATGTTAGTCAGGGTCAGGCAACACGTACTGATCAGACATGTTAGTCAAGGTCAGGTAACACGTGCTGATCAGACATGTTAGTCAGGGTCAGGCAACACGTACTGATCAGACATGTTAGTCAGGGTCAGGTAACACGTGCTGATTAGACATGTTAGTCAGGGTCAGGTAACACGTACTGATCAGATATGTTAGTCAGTGTCAGGTAACACGTACTGATCAGATATGTTAGTCAGGGTCAGGCAACACGTACTGATCAGACATGTTAGTCAGGGTCAGGTAACACGTGCTGATCAGACATGTTAGTCAGGGTCAGGCAACACGTACTGATCAGATATGTTAGTCAGGGTCAGGTAACACGTACTGATCAGACATGTTAGTCAGGGTCAGGTAACACGTACTGATCAGACATGTTAGTCAGGGTCAGGTAACACGTACTGATCAGATATGTTAGTCAGTGTCAGACACAATATACAGGCCAAGATCCCAACTTCGACTTCCCCGTCTCCATGGAAACGGGCTGTTCTTTTTAGCAGTCTAGCCAGCGAAATGGTAGATCGACTTGATCTCCGTACTAGTGAGCGACACGCAGATGACGCCAAGCATAGTACAACCGACTGATGGACCCCAGTCCCCTTTCATCAGCACGCTCATGATGTGAGGAAAGCTACTGCAACCATTAACATAACATTCTTTTCAGGGCACACAATACATTAATCTTAGCTAGTATTCGCATCTCGTAACATTAACAGCCGTAAGAGATAGAAAATAAACAGCGACGAAGAAAGTTTCCTCCGTCGCGCAAAAACAACCTATACTGAAAATCTAACACTTCAGCTCTGACGACATAACCGTAGCGCTTTATCACAAACACAGAGGAATGGTTCTTTTGGATGTTTGCCTTTAGAATGATTTAGATCTTTGGTCTACATTTTGATGTATTTACAGTAGGAATACAGGCTTAGGAACTCGATTATTAAAATTGATTTACTGTAAGAGTTTAGATACGGAAATCGATAGACATTGGAAAATACAGATACCGTAAGATGCAAGCAGTTTCTTGACCAAGTTAAACCGGGATCAAAATCACAGTAATACAGTTATACGTATGATTATTGAATGCCAGAAGTAAAAAATGGAAAGCAAGCACAGTGTGTAGCTAAATCACGAATTAGAGACATTAATTGCTCAGGTCGGATTCATGCACTGGGATTAAGGTCTTAAGGGTAGGTTCAACGTGTTTTACTATTTATAGTTTATCCAAATATGTTGATAGTTTACACAAATATGTTGATAGTTTATACAAATATGTTGATAGTTTTCACAAATATGTTGATAGTCTACATAAATATGTTGATAATTTACACTAATATGTTGATAGTTTACAAACATATGTTGATAGTTTACCTACATATGATGCTTATTTGCACACATATGTTTATATTTTACACAAATTTGTTGATTGTTTGCACAAATATGTTGATAATAATTGCAGAAGGATGTTGATAATTTATACAAATTGACAGACGTATAGATGGATAAGTGGATAAATATGTAGATATATAGATAGACAGACAGACAAATAGACAGACGGACGGACAGACAGACAGACAGACATATAAACAGAGACAGATATAAAGATGAATGGGTAGATAGTTGGCTGGAAAGATAAATGCAGAAAAAGATGGACACATTGCATTAAAGATGCTCTGAAGATATTAGGGACAATGCAGAAGAGCTGGTTAAATGTCGATAGTCCTACAACTAGGCTGAGATGAAAGGGACGCTTTGCAAAATATAAGCTGGTGACGTATCTGTAGCTCTTAGTTTGTTTATAGAGAAATTACTGCCGTGAGAGTCATCTTGTGAGTTACCTGCTTAAATGAGAGGCATCGGGAGTAAAGCCTGAAGACATTTTGCGTCCCGAACTATCTCGAGCCATCTCTTAACTTAACTTAACGTCTTTATACTGGTTTAGAAGACCCTGCAGAGTCTGTATACAACCAGTTACATTTACATCACCTTGCTCTAAAAGCTATGGGCATCTAATTTATTCTTAAATGCATTAATTGTCCCTGCCTCCACTACCTCCACTGGCAATGCATTCCAAGCATTCACCACTCTCTGACTAAACAAATATTTCCTAATATCTAATTTGGACCTCTCTTTTGTCAACTTTTAGCCATGCCCTCTTGTTATTGTTGATGGCTGTTTGTTTTTTTTTAAAACTTGTTATAGTCTAATTTATCCATTCCTCTGTTCATCTTATTAACCTGTGTTAAGTCACCACGAATTCTTCTCTCTTCTAAACTGTGCCTTGCCTCCAGATTAAGGCAGCGGTAGGAAATTGGGGGACAGGGTTGCGAGAGAATTAAATTGGCGTCGCAAAAATATTTCTCATTTAATCATTTCAAGCGCAAGTAACAGCATCAGACGAACTGAAAAAGAAAATATGGGAGAAAATGAAGGCTTCTAGAACATCACACAGAACATGCCGGATGTTTTCGCAATCTCTGTTGATGGATAACTATTATTATTTTTGTAAAGAAACTAGTCCATATCAAACTAATTCAGACTTATATAGTCCTTCCATGATCCCCATTTCTCGCCCTCAGAAAAGACCAGGCTGAGAAAGACAGACAAGCCCAACTGAAATTCGAAACAGAGCAGAAAGAGCTACAAGACACATATCCCAAGATCAGCGGAAATGTGCACGATGGAACAGCCCGAAAGGTTGCCGAGTTCATGAAGCACCAACAGTTTGGGCCTAACGATGTTGAGGAGGTAATCCATGGAGGAGGACATGTGCATGAGAAGGACCAGGATGGTAAACCGAAAGCAGCTCAAGCTGGGGATTTAGGGGCTCTGACCCAAGGGGCGGCAGGAGCTAACGATGGCCATGGCGGTCACGAGAAAGATAAAGTAGGTCGACCATTTCTTCAGTTCTGTTATTAACTTAATGTCTCTATACTATTTCAGAAGACTGATAAAAAAAAACACATTGTGTATCCAATCTATTCTTGAATGTATTATTTGACCCTACCTCCACTATTTCATGTGACGATGTATTCCAAGCATTCATTGACTAAAAACATATTACCTAATATCTCATCTAGACCTTTCTTTACTTAATTTGCTCGTGGACCCTCTTGTTCTTGTAGGTGATTCTATTTTGAAGAAAAAAAACTTGCTATAGTCTAATTTATCAGAGTAGCGCAGTGGTTAGTGCACTGGCTTCACAGTCAGACGACCAGGGATCAAACCCCATATATATCTTTCCTTTGGTGTTTCACTTTCTGTAAATATATATCTTTCTCTTTTGTCCATAAAACTCAGTGTTATCTTCTTCTCGCCCTGCATATACATTGTTTCCCCTATTTTTATCGAAATATTTATGTAGCTATTATATACTATCGTTCTCTCCTTTTATACCCAAAGTAATGTTGGTCTTAAATGTATGGTATTATTGTCTCTAAATATCTTTCCAAGTGTATCTCTTTCTAACTTTCTTTCTCTCCATATCCTATGTATCTATATATCTATCTATCTATCTATCTATCTATCTATATATCTATCTATCTATCTAACTATCTATCTATCTATATATCTATCTATCTATCTATCTATCTATCTATATATCTATCTCTATCTCTATCTCTCTCTCTCTCTATCTCTCTCGCTCTCTCTCTCTCTCTCCCTCCATCCATCCATCCATCCATCCACCCACCCAACCATCCATCCATCCATCCATCTATCCATCCATCTATCTATCTATCTTTCGCTCTCCCAATTACACACTCACTAGAGATGGTTCGCTCAGTTCAACATTAATTATGTTTCCCTATATAATTTCCTCAAGCTGTTTCACCGAAGGATACATAGACCATGGGTTGTGACCCTGTTTATTCCCATTCACTATTTTCACATCATTTATGAACGTCAATCCCCCTACTTTAAGATTGTCTAACTCAAAATGTGCACTCCCAAATAATATAAATACACTTTTAAAAGCCATTTAATTTGTTATAAATTAGTATACCGACTGAATTCATACAAACAGGTGGAGAGGCCAGCGTCAAGTTCTACCATGACCTATTTAAGAAAATCTTGCACAGCTGAACATAGCCACACAAGATAAGTCGTTATCCGATTTGAGCCAAAGGGCAGGAGCCCATAGGCCGCTGGATCAATAACCAACCATCAAGCTCATAAAGGCCGATTGATCTCGTTTGGGTTGGCTTCGTTCGTTCTCAATCTCCCGCTACCAAACCCTGAAAGGGCTTAAGTAGCAGAATGTAGTCCAGAGAACGGAATGCGTTGTGTCGTAATTTACAGCTTGACTGCGATGTTCACAATTTTCGGTCCAACACATCCGACGTCCGCAATCATTTTTTGAGTACCGGGTTAGCATTCCCTCTTCGATCCCTTATCATTAGCCAGTCTGCCCTGCTGCAGCCTGTTATCCAGGATCATCGCGTGGAGGCGTATTAGGGTCTTGGCAGCTCTGTTTCTCTGGCCCTGACACTAGCAGTCAGCTATGGGTCGCTGACCACTGCAGCTCATGCGCTGCTCAACATCTTGATCCCGGCTGATCTGAAGTGATGCACTAACTACCGCACCACCACTATAATTGGTCATCCTAACAAAATTCTCCTCCAGATATTTATGTAAAGGTTAGAAAACAAACTCTGCGAGGAAGTACATATTGGTCCAGCAGGTTTCCGATACAACAGAGGCTCGTGAATAACATTCTTAACAAGCAAAATGTGCAGAGAAATCAATGTCGACTACACACCTGCTTCATAGAAGACTATTCCAAGGCATTCAAAATCGTACGATAGGAAATCTACTGGAACATCATGACAGACATGGGGTTCACGAATAGCCTCATTCGACTGATCGAATCATTTTATAAGGGACAACAATCAACGGTCAGATTAGCAAGAGAGACATCAGAGAATGAAAAGATTGAACCAAATACCAGAACTAAGTTATGCAAATGATTCAGTTGTCCTCTCGGAGAGCGCTTCTGGGCTGGAAAAGATTATTCTGTCAAACGACAGAGCGAGGAACACAATTTATTCAAAAACAGGACTAAGACAATGAGCATTGACAAGGCGAACACCAGACCTAAAGCTATCCTAGAGAAGAAAAAAGTTCAGAGTGTGACGAGTTTTGAATATCTCGGCTCGACTCTAAGCAACAATTTAAATTGCCCCCAACCCCAAATCCTCCAGCCCACACCCTTTCCCCAAATACAAATAAAGAGAAGATTGGCCATGGCTCCACAGAGGTTAGATAAATTGACAAGCGTATGGCAGAACACTAACATAATGGCACAAATAAAGATCCTTGCATCCTTCCGATGGCAACCAACAGATGCGAAACATGGTCAACCACACAAACCTTATGGAAGAGAATTGCATCCTTCGAAATAAAATGTTATATGAGTGCTCAAAATACGATGTATAGCGAAAAAGAAAAACCCACAAGTCCTACAGGAATTCGGTTTTTAGAACAAAACTGGACAGTAAACAACATTACGTCTAGGAAACCAACCTACTTCGGCCACATCAAACGTCAGAATGGCCTTGAAAGAACGATACTGGAGGGTATGGTATCTGAAACAAGAGACAGAGACAGCCCGCGGCTCTTTGGTTGACTCTGGTGGAGGGCAGAGCTGGCCAAGGATCGGGTGTCTTACGGGTGTCATGAGAGCGACGTTCTGCAAATGATATGCTAAAAGGCGATGATTATGATGATGATGATATTAGTACATAAACATTTTCTTGAATTATCGGGAATAGTGGTTTGCAATAATAACAATCACACATATTGATTGCTTTAAAAGAAACGTTAATAAAGTAATTTATACATACATATTTTCATATCTATTTACTGAAGTCCAAACTGAAGTCTAATGGTCCTTTTGAAACTCTAATATAGGCCTCGGGAGGGAGGGGCGAGGGAAGGGGGGGGGGGAGGGGATGAAAGTTCCCAACTGGTTGACGATCCCTCGTCTGTTCTCCGACAGAAATGAGTCTTCTACCACTAAGATCATTATAATGATCTCCACAAGATACGTAGAATGCGGTAATGTCAATCACATTCTCGTTCTGGCTACAGGTTCCACATGCCCTTGACCCAGAAGAGATGATGCATGCTGGCCAGGGAATTGACCATGTTCACGATCAGAAGCCTGAACAAAGTGAGTCAAATGTAACCATTCTGTAACTATTGCATCATTCTACCTGCACTTATTTAAACATGAATGTGTACATTGGTCATGTCAATATTCCTCTATGCCTGAAGACATGAACAATTACAACTGCCTTGCAGCAGAGGATACAGACCTTGGAGATGAGATGCTCCGAAGACTTCTGAACGTTACGTACAAATATAAAGCTACACATTAGGAAATACGAGGAAGAATTACACCAGTTTATAGCCTTTTGAAGATCTCTTTGCTAAAAAAGGAAACTCGCTTGCTTCCGGCACATATAAGGATTAAATTATCTTGCAAATACGATCCTGCACAGAAAGGTGCATGGCAGACAACGACCAGGTCGTCCCAAAATGAGGAGGGACGACAACATAAAAGAATGGACCAATCTCCGGCCAGAGTAGACACAGGCAGCTGTCTGACAAAGAGTGATGGCGTGGGCATGTGTGGATGTCTTCATGTGTTCCCCAACGACCTCACCGGTTACGGGATGACTAGACCTGACCTGGCAACAAATTGACTCAAACCCTTTTCTCGACAACGATGTGCACATGAAAATAGTTTGTTAATGGCAGCTTGGCCATAGAGGTCAGGATTGACAATACACGCTGTTGTGAGGATGTTGAGAAGACTACCATAAAACTACATTCAAGATGGCCTAAACTTACCTATTTAATATATTCCATAACAACTGAAGAGCAACTGCAATCTGCTACGAAAAAATGTTAATAGTAAATAACTCAGCGTGTGTAATTTCCAACAACAACACAAAAATATGCGCATACCAACATTGCATCTAGCAGAACAGAATCATCCTAATGGGTCTTTATCAACATTATACTAAGGAATAACGCATCATTCTAAATGCCGTTATGACAACATTATGCTCGGGAGTATAGCATCATTCTAAATGGACGTTTAATACCATTCTTCTAAGACGTATATCATCATTCTAAATTGACGTGTGATACAATTCTTCTAAGGCGTATATTATCATTCTAAATTGACGTGTGATACCATTCTTCCAAGACGTATATTTTCATTTTAAATAGGCGTATAATACCGTTCTTCAAAGACATATATCATCATTCTAAATTGATGTGTGATACCATTCTTCCTAGACCTATATCATCATTTTAAATTGACGTGTGATACCATTCCTACAAGACGTGCATTTTCATTTTAAATTGACGTGTGATACCATTCTTACAAGACGTACATTATCATTTTAAATTGACGTGTGATACTGTTCTTACAAGACGTATATTATCATTTTAAATTGACGTGTGTTACCATTCTTACAAGACCAATATTATCATTTTAAATTGACGTGTGATACCATTCTTCCAAGACGTATATTTTCATTCTAAATAGGCGTATAAAACAATTCTTCCAAGATGTAAATTTTCATTTTAAATAGGCGTATAATACCATTATTCCAAGATGTATATCATATTTCTAAGCGGGCGTAAAATATCAGAAGGAAAACATATACCAGCAGACAGAGATACAAGATACCGATTTACATAAACACACACACATTGACTCACTAATACACACACATACACCGATTTTCAAGCACAAACGGACAGACAGAGACATATATGAACATATTTAGACAGACAGGTAAAAAAATGTACAAACTACACAGAAACATATTGTTCCTTCATACTCAATAATAATTGTTACCCGTGTCAAGCAGTGATGGATGCAGCGTTAAACGTGACTCAATACAACATCACTAGAATATGAGTGCGATAAAATGTAACGCAGTTGGGTAACATTTGTACGGCGTCGTTAACTGGGCTGTCTTCCTTTTCGGTTTTTTTCTGGAAGATTGTATTTTGTGTTTTTATTGCGCTGCAGCGATGATTCCATACTCATCGATGCGAGCTCCATGTGTGACAGTAATACGCCACACTGAGCGGTCGTGAGTATGCAGTGCTCATGATGTGATTTCAGTGAGGAAGCTGTTCAGAGATATTGCCAGGGAGTTTTTATATCGTCTCCTATGTCCATCTGATAAGCTCTTGCCTGTTCAACAGTTGCGTAGCAGAGCGTTTATCGGGAATTCGAAAAATTATGCGGAGTTCATTTGATTTGCTCTCTCTCTCTCTCTCTCTCTCTCTCTCTCTATCTCCTTCTTTCTGCAACAGTGTATGGATGTTCCCTAAAGCCTTACACTGTTGATGACTTCATTATTGGGTAATCAATCCTGTCGGCTGATTGCAACCAACGTATGGAAACATCTCATGTGGAAATGGTTGAGTTTACTGACATGTCAACTAAAGATTGTCCTTGCTTCGCAGGCTTACTGATGGGTCATCAGCACTACAGCACGGTTTATCTAAATCATGATGGCAGCATCAATTCATTGCCGGCCACAAACATTCGCTAGTAGTGTAATTTCAAAATTTGCCTTGATAATCATGCTGTGGACCTCACGGCCAATTCATTCACAAAACATTTGTTTTTTTTGTTTCACATTTTAGATGTCTTAACGGGAGACTATCCAGTGTCGGGAGCACTTTTAAGAAAAGTGTTGAAGTTGTGACTTTGAAGTTACTTCCCATTATTATTTAACACCCACCAGAGGTGCACAACATCTTATTTGTGTTGCAGTTCACTTAAGAAGTAATAGGAATGATTTCAATTAACATGTGTTTACTAAATAATGAATACGGATGATTGTGGCTAAAGTGGTTGAACATTCGCTTTTAATGGCGAAGGTACGGGGCTCAACTTCCAGTCTAACCAGCTGTAAATGGTAACTTGGCTGACTGCTAGAGAAAGGAAAAGCCAACGAGAAGTCGAGCTGTCCAAGCCATCTTACAAAACTGTGGCTCAGTACATTTAAGCATCATATGCTTTACAACCGACGTCAATGTCAAATATGGGATTACCTTGACCTTTCTTTTAAATATTAAAAGAGATATTCAGACCTGGGGACTATATTTTACAAAATGTAACCCGCGGTGGTGACTATCCGCATGTTCAAGGTGAAAATATATTTGACAAGATATGTAATACCGCAGCACTGCTAAGGTAAAGTAAAGAGGCTAGTCCCTTACCACCTTCAACTTCCGTAGCCGCCTCCACCTCAAGACTTCCGTTGTCCCTCCTCCCCCAAATACCGTAGTCCCTCCACTCCCAGCTCCCGTAGTCCCTCCACGTAGTTCCTCCTCTCCCAACTCCAGTAGTCCCCTCACTACTAACTCGCATAGTCCCTCTTCCTCCAACTCCCGTAGTTTCTCCTCTCCCAACTCACGTAGTTCCTCTTCTCCCAAATCCCGTAGTCTCACCTCTCCCACCGGTAGCCCTCCACCTCCGACTCCCCTAGCCCATACACTTCTGACTCCTGCTGTCCCTCCGCTTCCAGCTCCCGTAGTTCCTTCACTTCCAGCTCCCGTAGTTCCTCCACTTCCAGCTCCCGTAGTTCCTTCACTTCTAGCTATCGTAGTTCCTTCACTTCTAGCTATCGTAGTTCCTTCACTCCCAACTCCCGTAGTTCCTCCACTTACAACTCCTGTAGTTCCTCCACTTCCAACTCCTGCAGTCCCTCTACTTCTAACTCCCGTAGTTCCTCCACTTCCAACTCCTTTTGTTCCTCCACTTCCAACTCCTGTAGTTCCTCCACTTCCAACTCCTGTAGTTCCTCCACTTCCAACTCATGTAGTTCCTTCACTTTCAACTCCCGTATTCTCTCCACACCAAATTCCGTCTTCTCTCCCTTGCACTCCCCTGGTCCATTACCCAAACCCACACTGACCCTTCCTTTCCTAAACACCCAATTCCTCTAACCCTGTCGGAACCTCACATTTACAAATATATTGTCATCTTCTAACCTCATACTAAATATCTGTCAATTTCACATACATAATGCTTCATGTTCTCATAAAATATGTTCATATGTCTCATAATACGTGTCTTGAATGTTACAACAGAGAAGACAGCTCCTGGCGCGAAGACACCTGTGGACACAATAACAGAAGATCACCGCCAAGGCGTTGGAATTCAGAACCAGGTTTAAGCATTACCATCTCCCTTGTCGTTAATGTTATTCAATCTCATAATTCTAATCAATTAACATCTTTGTCGGTGTCTGTCCTGAATAGGAAAAGGATGTTTTGTTATGTCGTGCCGTAGTTTACAGTGAAGCTGCGATATCTGGGTCTTTCGTTGTGACACATCTGATTTCAGACCAGCATTTTTGACTGACTTTACCTCGATCCCCATTTACTTAATCGAATATTGCAGATGTGCAGCCCGTTTCCAGGGCAGCCACGTGGAGGTGTAAGGGGGTCTTGGTCATCTTTGATTCACAGACTGACGAAAGCAGAAAGCAGTGAGTCGCTGTCTACTCTCATCTCATTCATTGTTACGTCTTCAAGTACATTGCTATTTCATCAAAGGAAACAGACACAATTCCTATCAGTCAATCAATTAATTAATCAAACAATAAATGGGACCTCCACGGCAAACATGGACACTCACGAAAGAGATGGAGTCCAAACTCAGAGTGACCCTAGCCTCCCTCGAGAGACGCACGGTCGGCCTCACGCTTCATAACCTGCACACAAAAGGTCTTCATAACTCAGGCATACACTAACTGTCCCTGTTGAATGATGCAATTATTTATGCAGACAAGATGAAACATCGCTGGGGGTGGGGGGCACATACATCAAATAACTGACGATCGATGGAGCACAGCGACATCAATATGGTACATTAGCGACAAGACACGACCATGGGGACGACCACCAACACGTTGGTCCGACTCCCTTGCACCCCTTCAACAACATTTACAATGCCACAGATGGGCGACTCATTATCCACTGGTCCACCGTGACCCAAGACAGAGACCGTTGGAGGAGAAGTTGGGACCCGCAGCGGTGTAACCCCCGTTGAAGAGCGTGTCGTCCAATAATCCAGTAATCCAATAATCCAGTAATCAATCAATACGGTTTCAGCTCCATGTGGTGCATATTTCTTTAACAAATACATACCAAGTCATCAAATGTTGACCAGTCTATACCTGATAAACTTTTTGCTGCTTGAACTGTCTACAGGATGCGGTAGCCAACCTCATGCCCAACATTACTACGCCGTTTTTTACAACAAATCTGGCAGGCTGCAGTATTAATATTCATTGCTCACCTCTTGGACTGGAGTAACATTTAAACCTCGTAAAAAAAAAGCATCATAAACGACGAAAAAGAAAGGTAAAAAAACGACAAGAATTAAACAAGCAAAATCACATTTTCAGAGGATATGAAACTTCCTCCTTCTTCTTCTTCTTCTTCTTCTTCTTCTTCTTCTTCTTCTTCTTCTTCTTCGTACGCAGTCAGACAGTTACCATTATTTTTTCGAAAAAAAGCGGCGGTCATCCTGAGGCTGTCGACACTGCCATAGAGCTTGTCTTGTGGTTCCACTGGTGATGGCCACATCTGCTCTCTTTGATCCTCGTATGTCGGGCAGTTCTGCAGCAGATGTTCAGCGGTCATTTTCCCGGTACCACACGGGCATTCGTCGGTTCCACCTATCTTCAATTTGTTGAATAGGTGGTACCTCAGTCTATTGTGGCCAGTGCGAAGTCTGAAGACAACGACCTGCTCTCTTCTGTTCAGCTGGTAATATGCTGGATATGAAACAATACAGCAAGCTCCAGACAAAGATATATGTAAAAAGAATCTTCCAGTGTTATCATGGACCATTATTGTTTTGTTGAATACGATTCTGGGCAATGAATAAGCATAGAATTCAATGACAGCGACAGGAATGTAGTTCCAGACTTTGCCTGTTACATTTTAGTCGTAGTTTTAGTTGACCTGTACTTCTACAATGACTTAAGCCCCTGTGCAGGTCCCATATCTGGTGTGCGGTGGATGTAGCCAATGAGGAGGATTCCCTGCTGAACGTGCTAGACTCGAGCAGTTTGTTGCTCCACTATGGAGCAAATCCCTTCTCAAAGCTTAGTAGCGGCAGTTAGAGAACGAATGACGAAGAAGAAGAAGAAATGCCACAAGATAAAAACCAAAGTTAGAATATTCGACACCTTTGTCAAGTCGGTGTTGCAATATGGAGCCTAAACATAAAGATCGACCACAGACATACAACAGAGACTCGGGTTGTTCGTTAACAGTTGCTTAGGAAGGATAATGGACATTCAGTGGTATGACATGGCGAGGAATGCATATTGTATAGACAACGAGATAACAATAACCAATGGAACAACTAATTCAGCGAACAACTTTGAGCTGGTAGAAACCGAATCACCGCTTGCTGATCAACTCTGGACGGATTCCGTATTACAGCCGTCTGTTTTCAACGATTTGCTGATGAAACTATGAGTCAGAGGATAATGACATTTTTCAAATTTGAAGGCTGGTATGTGGTGTTTGCACCAGAAGTAACGTCATCATCGTACGTAAGTTCACTTGTTGCAGTGTGGTCCGGTTTCATTTGAACACGACTCGTATGTATATATATATGCGTGTACAAGTACCCCAAGCACTATCAGCATGGCTTGATAACACATAAGAAATCTAGCATGGGTATCAACACCATTGAGACAAAAGTAATGACAAATAACAGAAACAGAACAAACAACTAGAACAATAATATCCAATGACAATATTGGGACAAAGGGACAAAAGCTTTAGACAGTTGCTCTATAATATCTAAGAATTGTATATTACGGAAGAGAGATTCAAAACAGAACTTAAAAAAAGAACATCTCAAACAGTAACAATTCTCACCCCACTGACGCCATGGTTGAAAGTTCAGAATACATCGCTTTTAAAACTAAGATTAGTTGAACATAAACATTGATCGTCCTTGTGTATCTATATGATTGTGAAACATGCACATTGACTGCCTGTTTGGGTCGAAAAATGAACGAAGTGGAGATGCGATGCTTCAGACAGATCACAGCAGTAACAAATGGATCGTGCCACATATGAACGCAGTACAATCCAACAGTTTGCTGGACAATATCAAGAACTCACATCAGTTGGGGATCAAGATGCTGAGCAGCGCATGAGCTACGTCCGTCAGAGACCCATAGCTGATTACTAGCGGCAGGGCCAGCGAACCAGAGCAGTCAAGACCCTTCTGCACCTCCACGCGGTGATCCTGGATCACAGGCTGCAACAGAGCAGACTGGCTAAAGTGAAGGGATCGAATGGAATGCTAATCCGGTACTCAAAACATGCTTGCTGAAGTAAGATGTGTTGGACAGAAAGGTGCAAATATCACAGTCAAGCTTTAAACTATGACAGAACACATTCCGTTCTCTTGACTATATTCTGCTACTAAGGCCCGTGTCAGGGTTTGGTAGCGGGAGATTGAGAACGAACGAAGCCAAGCCAAGCCATATCAGTTGTAAGAAATTGAAGCTCCAATGGAACGGCCATTTTCTACGCTTGAGTGATATGTCTGACATGATACTCCAAGGCTCACTTCCTGTCAAGTGTGGATCGTGTAGCCTAGTCGACAGTCAGCTGGATGGTTAAAACGGGATTACAGCGTGTTAGGGCTTGAGATCACGGATGTACAGAAATAAATTCGGACCGTGGCTAGTGCCTGGTGCGCTCGCTTCTCCAGTAGATCCAGCTGTGTGTGTTGTTTATGAGTTGAGGACGGTGAAAGGAAGGGAACTCACCACCGCGAAGGATGTGGCTTAGAACATGAATAATGATCTTCAATAGCAATTGTTGTCGTGTGGTTGACCGTTAGCTTTTCCCTGTAAAGTAAACGAGAATCATCATTGCCTGTTTTCGTCTTGTCAGACGATAGTAATCGTGCTATTAGACCAAATCACGGGCAGAAATATATAGGCAATATGTTGCCCATGCAGTATGTTCCCTCTCTTTCGGTCTGCTTTGTTTTCTCCAAGGGAAAGGTATTACCAATGCATTTGGAAAAAAACCAAGCTGCAGAGGCTGCCAGATCAGCAGATCAATGCTCTTATCTGTTCGCCTGTCGGGGCGTCACTCCTAGACCAGCCGCCAACCAATGCCAAGGGTCGGGTTTGCCCTGCCACAACACTCAACTGAGGTTGTCTTTCCTCGGTCTAGGATAACGCATTGTATCCTCTTGCGTGTGCTCCTTCGCATATCGTCGGTTGTCAAGGTTGGTAGATGCTGACCAACTTTCGGAGTTTTCAGAAAACAGGTATCTGACAAAACCTGACAAGATACGCCAGTATCTTATCTGCAAGGATGGTTTAAAATCAGAGTTTTCCTTATCCTAGATGAGCTGCAATCCTAAGATTTCAAGCCCCATCTGCCCAAAACTACTGACTGTAAGGCGCCAGTGATTCTCCTTCCGCTCCTTCTCTTTATTGGTCACAACAGTTCTGCCACACTGTAAGATTATTTTACAAGGCGGCTAACAATATGGTTTCAGAATTGTTTACTTTATTCTTCTAGGCTGAGCCAAACGTTGAGCCAGTGGGTCCGGACTATGAGAAAATAATCCACAATGGCAAGCACGTCCATCAGACACTGCCTGATGACTATAAACCTGCACACAGGGTTAGGTACCAGGACATCCTTGACTTGGGCCTAGACCAGGAGTTGTTGAAAGGTAATGCTGTTATTGCTGTTGCCTTAATCAATCTCCATTGTAGCGATTAACGCTTGGCGATTTAGATAATAATTTATGCCGAAGACGGATGTGTCGGACCGAAAGGTGCACATTTCGCAGTCAAGCTGTAAACTAGCGACACAGCGGATTCTGTTTTCCTGACTACAGCCTGCTACTTGAAAAGACTTGTTCAGGTCTTTGTGGCGGGAAATTGTGAACGGATGCAGCAGAAGAAGAAGATAATTATATTTTATTATATAAATCGACGTCACTGCACTCCGGGCAGACCCATAGAAGCTGAGTTCTTTTCATCATATATTGAAGAGTGTAGTTTTGATGGCGTCTGTAGCTCGCCGGTTGTACGCACACCTGAGCTGTCCTATCAGGCGCCCTTCTCTGCTGGACCAGTGAATGATTTTTAAATACTGCAATCTGTGTAACGCTAATTTACAATAAAAAAAGAAAATTATGAGAAATGTATACTTTTCTTGCCATCTCGGGCAGAAAGAAGACAAATTGTGAATCACCCCCAAATATATATATATATTTAAATAAATGTGCAAGGCGTGTTCAAATAAAACCGGATCCAGTGGCTTTATTACAAACGTATGAAAGATACATCATCTGGTGTGAGAGAATTAAATACATCGTCTGTTAAGAATCAAATATGCCACTGGGTTAGGTAGAAAACGTCGCCATAGGCATTCAGACACGCGTCCCACTGATCGGGTAGACGACGGATGCCGTCCGAAAAAATGACTTTGTTCTTTGAACCAGTTGGTCACCAAGGCCATGACGTCTGCATGGGAGTCGAATATTTGTCCCTTTAGAAATTTTGTTAAGGGCCGAACGAATGGTAGTCACAAGGGGACATATGGAGGCTATATGATGGGTGTGGCAGTACTTCCCACCTTTTTTGTGCTAACGCTTTCTGAACAATGCTCGCGACATTTGGACACGCATTGTTGTGCTACAGAAACACACCACGCGAAAGCATGCTGGGTCGTTTATTCTTGATTGCTGTATGCAGCTTGCTTAGTGAGTCATTGAAGCGGATAATATTGACGTTCACGCTTGGCTCTATAAAGTCTACCAAAGAAAAAAACTCCTTCATTGTCAAAAAACGCTATCAGCATAACCTTACCAGCGGAAATGTGTGACTTGAATTTGTTTGGTTTTAGTGATCCTGAATCTTTCCATTGCATGCTAGCAGTTTTCCTAACAAAAGAAACGAATGACCCTCCTCTTCGTATCACGGCAGTTGGTTCAAACTCCATTCAATGATTTCTTCCCAAGGTACCCTTTGTGAACACACCTTCCGATACTTCAGTTTCTTGCTAATCACCATTTGAACTGTCCCTAGCGATACAGTTAATTGCTCTGTTAGCGAACGTAACCTGACGGTCCACCGGAATTGTTGCATCACTTTTGCCGATGGCATCTTCTGACATAACACTATGCCCCTGACCTGGTCTCGGAAGATCTTTCGTTAACTCAAGTCCTTCTTTAAACATCGTTGTCCAGTTCTTCAGTGTTGTCGTCGACACTCTTTTGTCACGATACACTGCCTGCATTCTGCGATGAATGTCAACTGGTCGACATACTTCAGCTGTTGGAGACCGAATCACCGCTCGCTGATCAACTCTGGACGGATTCCGTATCACCCGCCATGTTTTCAACGGTCTGGTGAGAAAACTATGAGTCGGATGATAACGACATGTTGCAAACTTGACGGTTAGTATGTGCTGTTTACATCATAAGTGACGTAATCGTGCACATCGTACATATGTTCACCTATTGCAGTTAGGTCCGGTTTCATTTGAACACGCCTCGTGTGTGTATATATATCTCTATATACATTGGAAGAGCTGCTATCATGTCCTTTTGTCTTACAACACGTGTCTGGGAAAACCTCAAACTTACAGCCAAGACCAGGGTCCCGGTCTACAATGTGTGTGTCGTCAGTATGCTTCTATATGGCAGCGAAACATGGACAACATACGTCAACACCTTTCACCTACGGCAAATGAGATCTATCCTTGGAAATGCATCTCATAGAGAGACAATGATACAAATGTCGAGGTGCATTCTCTCAACAATCTTCCAATTATGTACACCCTACTTTGCCAAAGAAGACGGGGATGGCTTAGTCATGTTCAGTGCATGGAAGACGGTCGCTTCCCCAAAGATATTCTCTATGGACAGCTGGCGTGTGGCGAACGAGCAGCTGGCCAACCACATCTGCTGTTCAAAGACGCATGTAAGCGGGACATTAAGGCTCTGGATATGGATCTGACATCTAGGGAAGCCGTAGCTGCAGACCTATCCAAATGGATATGTAACCTTCTTCTTCTTCTTCTTCTGCGTACACAGTCAGACAGTAACCATTATTTTCTCGAAAAAAGCGGCGGTCATCCTGAGACTCTCGCCACTACCATAGAGCTTGTCTTGCAGTTCCACTGGCAATGGCCACATCTGCTCTCTCTGATCCTCGTATGTCGGGCAGTTCTGCAGCAGGTGTTCAGTGGTCATTTTACCAGTACCGCACGGGCATTCGTCGGTACACCCTATCTTCAATTTGTTGAAGAGGTGGTACCTCAGTCTGTTGTGGCCAGTGCGAAGTCTGAAGACAACGACCTGCTCTCTTCGGTTCAACTGGTAATAGGCATCGTTTTTGGTGTAACCAGTATGTTCGGTTTCCCATTTGGACATGTACCTGGCTTTGATAAGCCGTTTTGACTCTTCGTACGTCATACTGGTATCTATTTGTGGTAGCCTTGCACCTTCTTTTGCCAGTCTGTCTGCCTCCTCGTTGCCTTGGATGTTGCAGTGTGACGGAACCCACTGTACCACTACCCTTTTTGGTGCGGACTGTTGGCACAGTTTGCAGAGTGCTGCTCTTAAGTCATTAAGCTCAGTGTTTTTCTGGCTTTTTAGCGCTGTGACTACTTCGAGAGCATCTGTCAGCAGGACTATATGGCTCTCATTTTCACTGTGTGTTACCATTTCTTCCACTGCCGCCCTCAGTGCCTCTGCCTCTGCTCTGAAATTGCTCGTGTACTTACCAGTAGCGAATGACAGTGTTATTTTTCTGCCATTTGGTAGGTTCAGGAATGCTCCTGCCCCTCCGTTCTGTGTAGTGTTTGTTACAGAGCCGTCGGTGTATGCATGGGTCCAGTCCATGCTTGGGTAGCTTTTCGTTATGAAGCTTAGGGTAGTATCTCTCCTTTCTTTTTCGGTCTGGCAGTTTTTGTTTGCAATGCCTGGTATATTTTCTACCACCTCTGGAAATATATCCTGCCTCCAAGTAGGTTTTCGTACAGTAGTGATGGGTTTTGGTGTTGTTAGTGCGTTTATGGGATCTTCGTGCATCTTTGCTTTGGCTATTTCTGCAAAGTTTCTCCGCTTTAGTTTCCCAGTTCCCAAATTGTTTAGCCTCTGGTACATTGGATGGTCCGTCAGTCTTCGGAGTTTCTCTGACTGCAGCTGGGCTCTGCAGTCTCTTCTGTCGGTCATGGATTGCAGTTTTGTAATCTTTTCAAGTTCTACAATTGGCGTTGACTTCATGCCACCAGTTATGATTCTCATAGCTTGGTTTTGAAGTTTGTTAACTTTGTCGAAGTTCGCCTTCGCTGCTGTTGTCCAAGCCGCGATGCTATACTCGAGAACTGGTCTCACTCTTCCAGTGTACAGTTTCTTTAGTATGCCTTCGTCTGCTCCCCAGCTTGTGCCAGCAAGTTTCCTCATGATCGCCATTCTTTCTCTGGCTTTCAATCGGTTTCTCTCAATCTGACTTTTCCATGTCATGCGCCGATCAAATGTGACTCCCAGATAGGTTGGGTTGTCGTTTGGCTGCAGGATTTTGCCATTTAGGCTTAGTTTGGTACTTTGGGGTTTTAATGAGAGCGAGAATATTGTGCACGTGGTTTTCTCCTCGTTTATTTTGACCAGCCATGAGTTCGCCCACTCTTCCAGCGATGTTAGGGCCGTTTGCATCCGATTTCTTGCTATGGTGAGATTCTTTTCAGAGGTCCACATAGCCAGATCGTCTGCAAACATTGAGCTATGGACTCTTCTTGGTATATTCTCTGTAATATCGTTTATATATACCAGGAAGAGTGTGGGTGACAGTACTCCCCCTTGGGGTACTCCCTGCTCGAGTGTCACCTTTTTGCTCATCTGCCCTTGTACTTGGACTCTGGCCGTTCTTTGTTTGAGGTAGTGGTTGATCCACTTGTACATCTTCCCACAAACATCACTTCTTCTTAGCTTGACTCTAAGTCCATCCTTCCAGACTTTGTCAAATGCCTTTTCCAGATCCACCCAAACAGCTACTGTGTGTTTCTGTGCCTGGTAGGCATCTTCTATCTCCTGGGCTATGAGGATGACCTGGTCCTCAGTGGATCTGTGCTGTCTAAAGCCGGCTTGCTGTGGAATTAGTATTCGTTTTTCTTCCAGATGCCACATCAGTCTGGTGTTTATCATCCGTTCCATCAGCTTGCCGACACAGCTCAGTAGGCTTATGGGCCTGTATCCATTCGGATCTGTTTTGTCCTTTCCTGTTTTTGGTACTGGTACCAGTTTTGCATCTTTCCATGCCTGGGGTACAATACCCCTTTTCCAGCTTTGGTTCAGGACTGACAGTAGTTTTTCCTTCGCTGTTTGGCCCAGCCCCATCAGCATTTCGTTTGTTATCCCGTCTTTTCCGGGAGATTTCCTTCTCTTTAGTGTTCTCATAGCCTCTTCCATTTCGCGCATTGTTAGTTTGGCCATCATGTGCTCTTCAGGAGCCGTATTTTTGTTTTCGTGCCCCTTTAGCTCTTCGCTAATGTCTGTATGCTTATCTGCAGGGACCTCGATGTGGTTTGCTCTGGCATAGTGATCGACAAAGGCGTTTGCGGCTTTCTTACCTGTGATCAAGTTCTCGCCTTGCTTGATAGTAATTTGTTTATTTGACGGGGTTTCGTCGTTCATGGCTCTGACTAGCTTCCATAGCTTGTTCCCTTCTTTGTCCAGGTTTAAACTTTCCGTTTTATTTTTCCAACTTTCTCTTGCTGTTTGCTTGAGAGTGTGTTTGTACTTCGCCGCGGCGGCTTTGAGGGCGATGTTTGCCTCCACGGATTTTTCTCGTTCTGCCATGTTTCTAGCATTTGTTACTGCATCTTCCACTTTCTGTAACTCATCATTCCAGTAGGGCTTATAGTTTTTCCTAGCTCCTCTTGGGATGGTTTCAGTGGCGGCTTGCATTATTGCCTTGCTTAGGCTCTCTACCATGGGCTTCATTTTGGTGTTTCGTGTGTTGATGGTTTCACACAGCCCATCTGTCAGGATTGCAAATCTGTCCCAGTCGGCTCGTTTGTAATTCCAACGTGGGAGCGGTTTTGTTTCCTGTGGGCCTACTTCCATGTCAATGGTTAGCCTGATCGGCCTGTGGTCGCTACCTGCCAGTTGGTTTAGCACATGGCGGTCTATTTTATAGTGTATGTCCTGTGTGGAGAAGGCCAAATCTGGAGTCGAGGTGGTATGCCATGTTCTTGAATAGAAGCTAGGGCTATCCTCCGGCCTATTGATTAGGGAGAGATTTGCATCTATCTCCCAATCTTCCACTTCGTCACCTCTGCTGTCTGTGTCAGAGTATCCCCATCTCTCCGAGTGGCTGTTGAAATCTCCAACCACTATGCAGTTGGAGTCTCTGACCTCCATACTCGAGAGCGATAGGTCTCTGTTTGGTGGTCCGTACAGATTGAAAATGCGGAGCTTCGTCTCTTGAGCCATTATGTCAACTCCTACAATTTCTGCTTGTCCGGTGTGATTGACAGGTACCGCGCTACTCGGTATGCTGTTTCTGGTCAGTATCAGGACCCCTCCTTTGTGGCCTTCTCTATCTAGACGGAAAGTCTGGTATCCTCTGATTGAGAATTTATGGTTATTGTTGAGGTGCGTTTCCTGGATACATGCCACGTCAATCTTACCTTCATGCAGGTGATGTGTTAGGGAAAGTTTTTTGTTAATGACTCCCTCCGCATTCCACTGTAATATTCTGAGGGTCTTGAAGTTTTGGCCAATAGTCGTTTCCCCATAGCCATGTGCCTTGACTCCACGACACATGGGTGGGTGACCACCAGTAGCCAAGGGTGGGCCCCTTCGAGGCGTGGGGCCCGGCGCTATCGCTGCCTGGCGGGTCTCCTCAGGATGAGCGCCATACGTTTTTCGAATAGGTTGTGCTGCCATCATACTGTGATTTACGTTGCACTGTTTTGTTAGGCTTGCGGCCCCGTGCATCCGATTTCAACAGGCGTTTCTGTAGGGATGCCCTCCTTAGCCTTTGGCTGTCCCCAGCCTATCTGCAAGGCAGCAGTTGTTTACGATCAGAGTTTTCTCTCCTATGGAAGTTGTCTTACCAGACTGTCGAGTCTTCACTACTCGTGTCTATAGGGTGCAATGATGGTATGTGATATATGAGATGGACTGGTTTACCCGGAAGAGAGGCAGTCCAGTGTGTCTGTATCCCAGGATCGTCACGTCCTGCCAGAAACGTAGCATTTGCATGTGAGTGGGGTATCTCTTTTTCCCTTTATTTTCTTGGCTTCTATGCAGGGATGGTACGCCTAGCATTCCCCGCCACCTGGGGTGTTGACACAGTGGGGCAGGTGTGCAATGTCCGCTGGTCTGCATCTCTTCTGCGTCCAGCATGATAGTTATGGCTGATAACGTACAGAGGTAGATATCGTAACCGGAGTGCATTTAGCCAGAGGACAAGCCTGGTAATGTCACAGAGATGTTGATCGCCTGGTGTGCGGACAACTCTCATGGTCAGTGGTTGAGTCTTGACAGTTCACAGTGTGGTGGCTGCTCTACTGTTTTCGACACCCCGACCAGGTTCTAAGTCTTTGGTTGGTGTTTTTCGCACCCCATCGCCGTATAGGGTGAGTATCAAGCAGTTTTCCGCCCGCTTTGATTTGCGGGCGGCAAGGACCTCTTACTGTGGCTCTACCTGATAGGGCTGGGGCGCAAGCCCCAGGTCCCGAGCATGTAGGAGCCTCCCATTGCAGTGGTGCTGAGATTTTGGGCGGGATTGCGGCTTTCAAGGGTTCGGCCGTAATCCCCCACATGGTAGCCTCGCGCCCTTGGCTTATCAGCCTGGTACGTGAACCAAAGTGTCTGCGGCTCCTCTCGATTTGAGCTGGTTTTCCGTAGCAACGCCCTGTCATTTGTAGGGTAAAACTGACCTGTCTTCAGATCTATTTCCAGCACCCGTTCACTATTTTGTCAGACGAATTTATTGAGGGCTTTTGTTTGTCAATGACCAGGTATTTGAAATCTGCAGAGTTAAACACGATTTCCGTAGCGTTCTTTCATTTGAGCTGACTTGTCGTCCGTGAGTCTAATACCAGCGTACGTTCATTATTAGACCCAAACGGCAGTGCTCTCAATTTGTCAGTTGTTCTACAGTATTGGCGTGTTCAGTCAAATTAAGCCGCAGGTTCCACACCTGGTGGTGCCCTTCCGTCAATTCCCTTAGCGAGACAATCAAGTTTCTTAAAGGGTAGCCCCAAAGATTTTCGAGGGTCTAATTCCAGCACATGTTCTCTATTAGACCCCACTAAGGTGTACTTTTTGATAGTCATTCTGCAGTATTGGCGTGGTAAATTAACTTAGGTCTCAGGCTCCACTCCTGATAGTGCTCTTCCGTCAATTCCTTTATCAAACACTGGATGCAGACAAAACCGAGCCACAGGGGACATAACCCCAGATTTCTGGGGGTCTAAGTCCAGCACCAGTTCCATATTAGACTCCAGAAGAGTGGTCTCGGCATGTCAATCATTTCAGTGTTGCCCGTGTTGAGTCAAATTAAGCCGCAGGCTCCACTCCTGGTGGTGCCCTTCCGTCAATTCCTTTAAGTTTCAGCTTTGCAACCATACTTCCCCCGGAACCCAAACACTTTGGTTTCCCGGAAGCTGCCCGCAGAGTCATCGAAGCAACTCCTGCGGATCGCTAGTCGGCATCGTTTATGGTCAGAACTACGACGGTATCTGATCGTCTTCGCGCCTCTGACTTTCGTTCTTGATTAATGAAAACATTCTTGACAAATGCTTTCGCAGTAGCTCGTCTTGCGGCGATCCAAGAATTTCACCTCTAACGCCGCAATACGAATGCCCCCGTTTGTCCCTGTTAATCATTACCTCCAGTTCCGAAAACCAACAAAATAGAACCGAGGTCCTATTCCATTATTCCATGCACCATTATTCAGGCAGCAGAGGCCTGCTTTGAACACTCTAATTTTTTCAAAGTAAACGCGCCGGCCACCCAGGACGCTCAGCGAAGAGCACCCGTGGGAGAGAGCCGGCAGACGGTAGGGCAGGAGACAACGGGCAGTGAACCGGCGCGAGCCGGACCGCCCGCCTGCGCCTGAGATCCAACTACGAGCTTTTTAACTGCAACAACTTTAATATACGCTATTGGAGCTGGAATTACCGCGGCTGCTGGCACCAGACTTGCCCTCCAATAGATCCTCGTTAAAGGGTTTAAAGTGTACTCATTCCAATTACGGGGCCTCGAAAGAGTCCCGTATTGTTATTTTTCGTCACTACCTCCCCGTGCCGGGAGTGGGTAAGTTGCGCGCCTGCTGCCTTCCTTGGATGTGGTAGCCGTTTCTCATGCTCCCTCTCCGGAATCGAACCCTGATTCCCCGTTACCCGTTACAAACATGGTAGGCATGTCACGTACCATCGACATTTGATAGGGCAGACATTTGAAAGATGCGTCGCCGGCACATGAGGCCATGCGATCAGCACAAAGTTATCCAGAGTCACCAGTGGGGACGCCGCAACCCCGCGAGGGGAAACGACGATTGGTTTTGAACTAATAAAAGCGCTCTTTCCGCGAGGGTCGGAGCTTGGTAAGCATGTATTAGCTCTAGAATTGCCACAGTTATCCAAGTAGGATCGTGTCATCTAAGGAACCTCGACTGATTTAATGAGCCATTCGCGGTTTCACCGTGAGACAGTGTGAACTTAGACATGCATGGCTTAATCTTTGAGACAAGCATATGACTACTGGCAGGATCAACCAGATATCTGTCGGAGACGTACGTACTGCGCACACCGGTCGGCGGAGGAAGGGTGTGTAAAAAGCCTCACTGGGACGGCCGCAGGGACCGACTGACGGGACGGACGGACGGTTGTTCCACCCGTCCCTCACTCCGTCGACCTAGGACCGCCTGACAGGGGCCTCCCACACGCACCAGACGACCGACCGACCGGGCTCGCTCGAGGAGGGATGGCAGCGCTCTGTGCAGAACGGATCCCAACGACCTCGGCGACGAATTTCACTGGGACTAGAGACACAATTTGGCCTGCCTGCCCTTCTTCTCCGTAGGGAGAACGCAGGGCCTCGAGGCAACGATTCCTGCTTTCCATTTGCCGGTCACAAGCTCTTTGCGAGAGTCGGACCACCAGCGAGACGTACTGTCGAGCTCTGCTATAAGCCTTAGATAAATCACCACGGACGGACCACGTTTCCTGATACGGACCAGACTAGCGCACCTCGGTGGAGGAGCCACTACCACAAACCGCACCCAATTCGCACTACGGGGAAAGGCAGGCGAGCGTTTTCCGCAAGCCCGCGCTATCGCTCCGCCTGGCGGGACTGAGATCGCTTTACGAACACTGGTTGAAATTGAGTCGCCGCAGCGAGACAACTACCCCAGATATGTAACCTGAAGAGCCACTTTAGGCTGGGCGTAGATAAGCTCATGCAACATAGGGAAGTGAAGAGACCACACCGAAAGGAAATGGAAAACTAAATCTCAGTAGAGAGTTGCTACTCGAGAGTCGCATCAACCTATAGTCAGACATGGCTGGAAGGGGCTACTACTATTATCATCAACAGCATCATCATGAAGCATGTCCTTTATAAAACGTCGCTCCCATCACAGTTAGTCTGAAAGAAACTCGTTTCCTTGCCAAAACTCCAGCCTACTCCACAGTCATACCTAGGCATTCCTGGATATCTTGGTACCATCGTCTTCTTGGTCTACCCCTTCCTCTTTTGCCTGGCGCCATACCTTCCATCACTGTTCTCTCAAGACCTCTGTGTCTCTTGATGTGGCCAAATTATTTGCATTTTCTAGCCAAAATGGAATTACATACTTCTTCTTCTTCTTCTTCTTCTTCTTCTTCGTTCTTTCTATATCTCCCACTACCAAACCCTGAAAGGGTAAGTTGCAGAATGTAGTCCAGAGAACGGAATGCGTTGTGTTGTAGTTTAAAGCTTGGCTGCGATATTTGCACCTTTCGGTCCAACACATCCGACTTCAGCAAGCATTGTTTGAGTACCGGGTTAGCATTCCCTCTTCGATCCCTTCTCCTTAGCCAGCCTGCCTTGCTGCAACCTAGTATCGAGGATCACCGCGTGGAGATGTAGAAGGGTCTTGGCAGCTATGGTTCGCTGGCCCTGACGCTAGCAGTCAGCTATGGGTCACTGACCACTGCAGCTCATGCGCTGCTCAGCATCTTGATCGCGAATGGCATACTATATATAAATATATTCAAAACCTGCCGTTGCGCAATGTTGAATGTTGAGCTAAAATTCTGCGGAACTCGGGTGAATTTACCACCTCCGTCACCAATATACGGGGACTCGAAAGCTGAGCAAAAGGATGGGAGGGGGTTTGGGGGGGGGGGTGGGGGGGGGGGTTGCGTGTGTGGGTGTTTGAATGAATTCTACACAGGTTCAAAACTTTGATACTGCATTTATATGTTTTCATAGCTGGGGTAAAATGAAAGCCCAATTTACAAACACTGTATGAAAGCAACATGATCAATCGGCCTTTATTCCACAACTATATACATGCTGTCGCTAGACATTAGTAGAATAGACATGTTGGCGACAGGAGGAATAGATTCTACAACAGGTTCTAGTCTCTAATATGTTGTTGTTGTTCCTGTTTTTGCAGATACTCTTGTTCAGCTGAGTTAACACTTGACGACCTGTCTTTTGTAGCAGGTTACAGTGGTCCTTTTCTTAATACCTAACTGTTCTTGAGAAGATGGGCGGGATTCTGTCTGACTGTACTGCAATGCGATGCTCCTCAGAAAGCTCACCACTGTGGGTATTTCAATGCCAATCCCCGTCTCGTTTGCCAGGCTGCACGATTGAGAACACCGTAATCATTATGTATTACCTGACCGTGACTGCTCTTCGCTTCTTGTGGCTCTAATAAGAACAAATGGTTTACAAGGGCCAGTCACTAAATAGATCACACGTGGCTATTTACAAAAAAAAACTGAAAGAGTTACAAAGTCGACAATTATGTATTGCTGCGTTTACACTCTCCTTTATTTATCAACACAATTTCCATCGACATTAACACGCGTATACCATTACTTTATGAGTGTAAGGAGAGACCCAATCTGTTCACTTTTTGTTGGTCAGTCAGTTATCTCAGTACCAATATCGTGAGCAGACTTTTCGAAATCCATCAACTACGACTAAACCAAGCAAATACATACTTGCTGTTCTATCAACTGGTTATCTCTCTTCCTGTTGTAATTTCTTAGCATTATCGAGACAGTATGTCAGACCAGTTATAGCCCATTAACGCGACAAACACTTACCACAGTAAACATGGAGCATTTCCTTTTGAATATCCTTGCAGAAATTGTGTTTGTCCCAAAAGCAACACACACTAGCAGTCTCTTCTTTGATTTTAAATTTTATCAGCACAATCACCATTTTGTATGTGAGCGACTCACAAGCATGCGGCATCTAGCTCTTGTTTCCTTCCTACAGTAAAAGCAAAACTGTATGTTACTTTCACCTAATGATACCCTAAGAAAAAACCAACTATATGTATCAGCTTTCTCGTATCAGTTTGTCACGTACTGACTGACTTATCATTTTTGTATCCGTGTTTATTTCTGAAGGTATCGATCTATCCGGTCTGCTGGAACAAGAAAAGAAAGAAATGGAAGCCTTCCATAAAGACATCAATGCAAAATTGGAAAACAATGGCGAGGCTAGCGAGGATGGCGAGGATAGCAATGAGACGGAAAGAAGCGCTATGTTTTGGAAGCAGGTACGTGACAGACAACATGACCGACAAACATTCCTGTTTTTGTTGTTTAACTAAGCTTATCTCTTAGTGCTGCCTTGGCTTGAAAGGGAATGAATCACTTGTGATGCTGGAATCAGCTAAACGTATCTTAAGAGGTCACTATGGAGAACAAATAGCGATGCCTTGACAAGAAAAGGCATGCGTAGAAAACTGTAAATAGACATAACAATTAGCAATTCAGTAAGTTGGTCATATAAAGACCTCATCTCATAACATGTCCAACACATGATGACTACCTTGTTTGATCGCTGCAATGAGTTCACTTTGTGTTTGTGCCTCTTCGAGTACTATATCATCAATCCTCCTTCCAGTCATAGGATCCGCAGCATTTTTCTGTAAAACTACATCACCATTGCTTCCAAAGATCTACACGCTTGCTTGCTGATTGTCCACGATTCACTGCCATATGTCAGTCTGGTACCATGTCGCATCCAATAACTCTTTTTCTCAGTTCCAGCGACAAGGTTGTGTTGCACAATATTCCTTTAATGGTCTGGGGAGTCCGGTTTGGTATTCACTATCATCACATCCGCTTTCATTTTATTTAAACTGGATTACGGGAAGGTGAAGTAACAAGAAATAGAGCTTGGTCGTTCTAACATAATGAAGCCTCAACACTTGATCCGCAGAGGCAACATCTACTGCTTACCTCACATAAACAGAAACTTCAGACATTAACGTTTTTAATGCTTCACCCATGTCTACTACAGGTTTCAGACGCCTATGGAAAGATGAAGACTTGTGCAGAAGTATATACAAGTATAACGTTTCATTCCCTACCACAGCATTATGAGAATGCTTTTATATCTCAAATATACAATATTATTATAACGACATCATTCATAAAATTAACTCTATAAATTATACCTCCATCACAAAAACACTATAAATGATAGCATTCATAACAATTAACTTTAAAAATAATGCCGTTCCGTAAGATAAAACAAATATAAACGATGTAACGCATGATAATAACAATATGAACAAAATCTATAATATCAGTGGCCTCTATAAACCACATAACTAACACAGAAATGAACGGCATCCCATTTGTCTGTTAACATTATCAGCGATGTCTCTCGTATCTTTTTTTTTTTTTTTTTTTTTTTTTGCGTTCGCCTTATTTATCTATTCCCCAAGGCGTGTGTGCGTTACACTGTGGTTTTTATTTTGCGCCTGTCGGCCCAGTGCATCCGACTTCAGCATGCATTTTATGTAAGGGTCTGCTTCCTCCTGCATTTTCTAAGGGTTTGCTTCCCCGGGGTAACGGCCGGTGCTGTGATGGGGAGCGAACCCAGCACCTTCTGGTTGTGAGCCGTGCCACTTAACCACTAGGCCACGCCGTCCCCTCTCGTATCTTTCAACATTATAAACTACATCTCTAATATTTTTTTAACACAGTAAAATACATGTATCATGTCTTTTGATACAATTCACTACATTTCTCGAATCTGCTAATACTACGAGACGTATTCAAATGAAACCGGACCTAACGGAAAAAGTGGAACATACGTACGATGCGCATTATAACGTCGCTTCTGGTGTAAACAGCACATGCCAACCGTCAAGTTTGCAAAATGTAATTATGCTCCGACTCCTAGTTTCCTCAGCAGTCCGTTGAAATCATCGCGTGTGTGATATGGAATCGTTCAGAGTTGATTAGCGAGCGGTGAGTCGTTTCTAATAGCTGAAGGATGTCGACCAGTTGACATCATCGCAGGATGCAGGCGGTGTATGGGGACAAAAGTGTGTCGAAAACAACAGTGAAGATCTCGATAACGATGTGTAAAGAAGGACGTGAGTTAACGAAAGATCTTCCGAGACCAGGTCAGGCGCATATTGTTGCGTTAGCTCTCGTCCTTCTTAAAACATCGTTGTCCAGTTCTTCACTGTTGTCTTTGACACACTTGTATCACCATACACTGCCTGCATTCTGCGATGAATGTCAACTGGTCGACATCCTTCAGCTGTTAGAAACCGAATCACCTGATCAACTCTGGACGGATTCCGTATCACACACAATGTGTTTTCAATGGTCTACTGCAGAAACTATGAGTCGGAGGATAATGAAACTTTGCAAACTTAACATTTGATATGTGATATTTACATCAGAAGTGACGTCATCATGCGCATCGTTCACTTAATGGAGTTAGGTTCCGGTTTCTTTTGAACACGTCTCGTATAAACTACATCCATCGTATCATTAATACCATACACTACATTTTTCGTATCTGCTAATACTACACACTACGTCTCTCGTTTCTGCTTATAATATAGATTACATGTCTCATATATGTTAATTTAATACTATACACTGCGTCTCAATATGTAAGTACATTTTAAACGATATCTCTAATTTAAATGAACGGTGTAATCAAATTTAATTAAATAAATGTATATTATAAACGATATTAATCCACTAAAAATAATAAGATAAACTATATGTATCACCAAACCATTATTTACAAAACATATCTTACATAAATTAATAAAATTTGCGATATTTTACACATATATCAACATTATAAAAGATATGTCACATTAATGAATAGTACAAATGAAAGTTTTTCATAAATCCATTTTAAAAACCAATATATCTCACGTATTCTTGATAAATGACGAATCATATAAATAAACAATAAATGAATAATTCTTATCTCATAAATTGGGTGAAGGAGATTGATGTTTTGTCAGACAAAACATACTGATCTGACTTTGTTGGTCAGTGTCAGGTGAAACATACTGATCATACTTTTTTAGTCAGGGTCAGTTCAAACATACTGATCAAGACCACCTCGTGTCCATGCACGTTCTATAAATGAATTATTCAATAAGTTATTTAATCTATAAATGAATTATTTAATGTGTTATCTCTATATAAATTAACTATTCAATATTTTATTTTTATATACATGAACTGTTCAATCTGTTCTATAAATGAAACAAAGACTATTGTATATGTTATAGAAATGAATCTTTCAATACCTTATATTTCCTATAAATGAACTATTCAATACTTTGTCTATAAATGAACTATTCAATACTTTATATATCATATAAATTAACTATTCAAAACTGTGTTTATAAATGAGCTATTCATTACTTTATATGTCATATAAATGAAATATTTATTACTTTATCTGTCCTTAAAAAAGAACTATTCAATACTTTATCTGTTCTATAAATGAAATAAACACTATTTTATCTGGTAATAACTGAATTATATCAAGACTTTATCTGTGATATCAATTAACTATTCGATACTTTTGATTCTCTATAAATGAACCTCTACACCTCACGGTAGAAGAGGAGCGACTAAATAAGTATAAATGAACTTTTCGACACGTTATCTGTTTTATAAATGAACTATTCAATACTGTATCTGGTCTATGAAATAGCTCCATTAAATGAAGGTGTGTCTTGTCCCAGCAGGTAACAGATCTACGTAAAAGCTACCTGCAGAAACTATATGCCAAGGTCAGGCACATCACCAACCCTGATCCCGAGCACGCAGAGTGGGACACTGACGTAGATTCGCTTTTGGGCCAGAAGGACAAGACAGATCTTCACGAGGGAGAGAGTGCCATAGAGCATGAAATGGAAATGTGGGCCAGCACCATCGCCAAGGGGAATAGGAAGCCTTTGAAGGTCATGCAGGAGCAGTGGGCAAAGATTAAGGAAGAGCACCAGGGAGGAGAAAAAACTGGGGCAAAGGGTTATAAAGGTAATGGGCAAGAAGGGGTGCAGCAGGGTCAGGCAGTGGATGAAATAAAGGAGGCGGTTGGGGATAGGGACGGTGTAACTGGAGAGGATAATGACGGTAGTACGGATCTATGAGGAGTGAGACGGAAGATGGATAATGAAGATAGTACGGATCTATGAGGAGTGAGACGGAAGATGGATAATGAAGATAGTACGGATCTATGAGGAGTGAGACGGAAAATGGGTCGAAATAGAATTGATTGATAATATATAAATTATGTGTGTGCGTGAATGTATGTATGTGTATGTGTGTATGTCTATGAATGTGTCTGTGTGTATGTCTCTGGGTGTGTGTGTGTGTGTATGTCTCCGGGTGTGTATGTGTGTATGTCTATGGGTGTGTGTGTGGATTATGATAGTCAACGATTTTAGTGGCGCCTCTTGTCTCTATAACGTGTCCTACAAAGCATAGGAGCACCACTGGTGTTGCACTCATACTGAATACAAACACAACTCTGTTGTGCTAGTTTTTGGAAAAGGTTTAAAAAAAATGTATGACGTTGTGGTGAGTCGGTGGGAAGTGGTTAAGATGTTGGCCTTATAACTAAGTGTACATGCGTTCAAAACATTGAGAAGCATTTTGGTGTTTCTCTCAAAGGTAAAATAAAACCGTTACCTTTGCCGTGAGTTGTGCCTGTTGGAAAAAGAGGTCATTATTCCTCGGCCATGCATATCATCCTGTAGACACTACCCGCGATTACAAACAGCCTAGCGATTTTGGTGTGTTCCAATTTTAGATTTGTCGGTACATCGTGCTACCCCGTGTAACGAATATATTTATATTCAGAAAATATAGTGGTTTGCTAATTTCATGCAAATGTGACCTGATCAGCTTCCACTACACGCTTATAGTAGAAACGGTTCTGACTACAGGGCGAATGGGATATAGTATGGACTACATGATATACGAGTAATCCTTCAACAGATTAACGGACTAACAAACGACCAAAGAAAGATGGTTTCAGCTCCCACGCAACTAATTGGCAATAGTAGATTGGTAACTGTAACGATATGTGAGCCAATCATTAGATGCCCTTAACAGCATTCAAGGAACACACACATCTATTTGCACAATACGGGAGAATAGCTATGATCTATTTACGCCTCTTGGAAAGGATAGACAAGTAAAGCAGCATGTCCTTTACAGATGGTCACTTCTTTCAACCGCCAACCTCTTTGGCTGTTATAAGTTTCTTGGCAAGTGTGCAGTACAGTAGGTTGCCATTACTTTTCATAGGTTGACGAGCAATCACCCGAAGAAACAAAACACAGTTTCTGCCAAACTGGACACTAGTGGGAATCGAACCTGGTGCGTTGAGCTTATGAAAACCGAGGGAGTTTTTATCCCTAGGCCACGAAGCCTCCATATTTGCAAAAAATCACTAGACCGGGTTAACACTTAATCGCTGTCATGGAGCGCCCTTCCAAAAAGAAGAAAGAAAGGTCAAAAACACACGGAGAAGATTGAAATAGAGGTAGATCGAGGAAATGCAGCAAGAAACTTGAACAAGCTAGAATGGACATATTGTTCTATTCAACTATAATGTTCTATGTTACTAAAATGTTCAATTTGAAAATAACGTTTGTGATAAGGTAATGTTGTATTCAAATATAGCGTGCGAAGAAGAAAAAGTATTCAAATATAATGATCTCTGTGAATATGATGATCTGTTCAAATATCATGTTTTATGTGAATGTAATGTTGTATTGAAAAATAATGTTATATTCAATATAATGTTCAATAGGAACATTCTATTTTAGAAAAGGTAATGTTCCATGCTGAAAAAGTGGTTTATATTTATGGAGTGAATATATTGTTGGTGAGAATGGGTCGTTTTTTGAATATTTGTAATACTAATAAACACACGTGACTTTGCACGAGACGTTGGCAGAAATTGTTAGTTGTTAAGTTCTTCTAGTGAAGCCTGTAACATCTTTTGCCTGGAAGCACAACAAACATAACGATGTCTATTATTGCATCTATTTAAGCCGTTACTCGAATTTACGAGACATTTGTTCTGTTCTGTTAAGAATCGACGACACTTCACTGTGTGCAAACACATCGGTGTTCAGTCCTAGTACATTAATGGCAAAGAGTGAAGACACCTATAGCGCGATGGCAGTACACACTCCAATTCCGTCCTCTCGGACACCACTAGGCCTGTCTTTGATTTCAAAACCCTACACTATGTGCGTTGATCGTATGTCGACTGCCGTGTATTCATTCAAAAGCTGGCTGCTAATAGATACAACAATTTCACCTCTGTTCATTGTCACAGACCCTACTGTAGGTGCCATTGAGGCCAGAGTGTCAGCTTTGTCATTCCCGCAAACAGGGGACGGCGTGACCTAGTGGTTAAGTGACACGGCTCACGACCAAAATTGCTCGGTTCGATCCCCATCACAGCACCGGCCGTTACCCCGGGGAAGCAAACCCTTAGAAAATGCACGAGGAAGCAGGCCCTTACATAAAATGCATGCTGAAGTCGGATGCACTGGGCCGACAGGCTCAAAATAATAACCACAGTGCAACACACACCGCTTTGGGAATTAGAGAAATAAAGCGAACAAAAAAAACAAAAAATAAAGAACAACAAAAACCCCAGAATGGCCATGGCAGTAGATTTGTATACATTCCCAGAGGTTAGAGTTCTCAATACCCGCTATCCAATCATGCCACATCCAGCATATCCACACATTCTGAAGCAAGGATTGAAAGTCAGAGACGATAAATATTCTCATTAAAAAGGTCCCAGATGCCCACCTCAGAACTGGAGTCACTGCCTCGATCACCGTTATGATGTGACCAATATATTGACTCTATCCGCCACATAGAGAATTCTGAATCCATGGGTTTTACTGTGCTGAGCTTTTACCAGCTGTATTTATCTTGTACTAAAACATTGGCGGAAGAATTCGCATGTATCACTCACCTTAATTTCTGCCTCCATACCTAAAAGGTTCCATCCGCCGTAATTAACAAATAAGAGATTCACGATAATTTCATCTGAAACTTCAGTGATGGATCGCAGGCACCTGAGAAGAGAGAGTGAGGACCATCCCCACCCCACCCCACCCACATCAATGTGGTTGAGTAGGATGTCCCTAGCAGTATTACGCAGAGACCCAGCTAGCATGACTGCTAACACTATACTAAACAGTGCAAGAACACAGCCTTTCTCCACGTCACTTGTAACTGAGTCACTTCTCTGGAGTCAATAAACTGTTATGGAATTGGTCCACCGATTTCAAGAGTTGTCTTTGACGATTTGCATGGACGGTTACAGTTGCTCTTTTCTTATCAAACAGGGTATTTCTTCTTATTCTTTTTCATCTTTTTCTTTTTCGTACTATTCTCTTGTCTTCTTTTTTATTCTTTTTATTCTTTTTTTCTCTTCTTTTCTTCTGCTTCATCTTGGTTTTCTTCTTATTTTTCGTCTTCTTCTTCTTCTTCGTCTTCTTCTTCTTCTTCTACTTCTACTTCACTCATTCTCAATCGCCCGCTACCAAGTCCTGAAAGTGGATTTACAAGAAGTAGGATGCTGTTCAGAGAACGAAATACGTGGTGTCGTGGTTTAAAGTTTGACTGAAATATTTATACCATTCGGTCCAACACATCCTATTTCAACAGGCAATTTTGAGTACTGGGCAAACCTTCACTCTTCGATGCCTTCTCCTTAGCCAGTCTGATCTGTCGCAGTCTGTTATCCAGGGCCATCGCATGGAGGTGTAGAAGCGTCTTGGCAGCTGTAGTTCGATGGTCCTTAGCAGTCAGCTATGGGTCGCTGGCCGCTTCGGCGCATGCACTTCTCAGCCTCTTGATCAAACCGGGTACAATTCATGTGTTATCAGCCAAAAGGAAACTCTTACATTTACAGGGAAGTAACCGTGAAATACCCATATCCTGCGTAGATGTTAGTCCAAGAGTTATCTTTCAAGGGAGGTAATTGTTAACAACGTATATGCAATAATCGTCGATAATTAAGCTTATGAGTCACCAACCGCATGTACTGAGGATGATATACTGTACAGCAGGTGGTACGTGGACGGGACCATGACGGAGAGGGTTGCCACCCATCCTTTATGTCATGGTCTATTTGTGGAGCTGGTGGACGTTCGCACCCTCGGCAAGGCGGGTCATATGTTCAAAAACAGCCAAACAGCGACGGTTAAGCATGCTGAGTGTGCTCTGGAGGTCTGCCCGTCTGGTGATTCCGTCGTTTGAGACCCAGTCTTACCAGTGAATCGTAAGTATCCACTATGAATGGGTATGTAGAAGACGTCAATGTATTGCACGTTTCAAACGTACAGCTGGATGGAGGACATATAAGTTATAATAATTGTTGTTTGGTTTCCAGTGGAAACCTCTGTTGGATCTAGACTCGATACGATGCCATATAAAAAGGGGTAGTCAGATTGACTCTTAGAATGATGTCGGGGCTACTTCGTGCGTTGTTACTTTGTTTCCTATCCAGGTAAATGAAACTCTCAGTGGAATTCGAAAACGGTTGCCATTGACAGCAATTCCTGCTGATGTGGGGTTAGATTCAAAGTTTTGAATCTAGGTTATTGCCCATGTGATGTTGAGGTCTAATCTAGATGATCCGTTTTCTAGGTTAGCCGATCGTTTAATCAGTGTCTGAGGATGGGGGTCTGTTATGACTACGTCATCTGTGTAGTGGAGGTCGGTAACACGCAGCAGACGGACGGTGACTACTACCTGCACATTTCGAGCTGAGCGAGGATCCCGCCCAGACGGGACAGAACAAAGCTGAGGCTGGTCAGGCAAAATATACTGATCAGACATGTTAGACAGGGACAGGCAAAATATATTGATCAGACATGTTAGTCAGGGACAGGACAAATATACTGATCAGACATGTTATTCAGGGCCAGGCAAAATATATTGTTCAGACATGTTAGTCAGGGTCAGACAAATTATACTGATCAGAGATGTTAGTCAGGGTCAGGCAAAATATACTGATCAGACATGTTAGTCAGGGACAGGCAAAATATACTGATCAGACATGTTAGTCAGGGACAGGCAAAATATACTGATCAGACATGTTAGTCAGGGACAGGCAAAATATACTGATCAGACATGTTAGTCAGGGACAGGCAAAATATACTAGCCAAGACCCTTACCTTAGCTTCCTTGCAGTCCTCCCTGGAAACGGGTTATTCTCATGGCAGCCTGGCTAACGAGGTGGGGGATGGATGTGAACCCGGTAGAAGTGACAGACACGCAGGTAAAGTCAAACATAGCATAACTGCCTGTAGGACCCCGGTTCATCTTCATCAGCACGATCGGGATGTGAGGAAAGCTACTGTAACCCGTCACTTAGTCCTATTCAGAGCACACAAAAGAGAAGACCTACTCATTGTGGGCATTTGAAACAACAACAACACCCATTTATATATCTGCAAGGAACAATTCAAACTCCTCATTGTTGGTTTAAATTAGTTGTAGCATTAGACTGTTTTGTTCATATTGATGAGACTATATATATCATTTGCAATTTGAAGTTTATGGCGTGTGTTTCGATACAGGGGGGTCTGGTCTAGTTGATGTGCAAATGTGTTTGTGTTCTCTTTTTGAATAAAGTGTTTTGGAAATGGATGGGGAATTAATAAGGTTGATATTTACGTCCCAATACATAGTGTTGGGTGTAAAGTAGGAAGACTATCGGCGGCTGGTAATTGAGCTCCAGTCTTGTTAGTTCATGTTAATGTCTTGTCGACTTCAATCAAAAAGATGAATCCAAGAATTGAAGTTACCGACATTATGATCCATCGCCAGGTATTGTTTGAGAAGCAGTTGAAACCTAATAAAGCCCCGATCATGAGCAATACAATCAAGAGCATCAATGCAATCTAAGGACATGCACTACATACCCAGCTAAATCATGATTTATATGAGGATTATCGGATTACTGGATTACTGGACGATCCGTTCTTCAGCCCGGCTGCACTGTTGTGGGTCCCAACTTCTCTTCCAACGGTCTCTGTATTACACTCAATTTTGCACAGAAAATTAGAAAGTGTGCATCTGCCAAGAGTTGTTGTTGTTGTTTCGAATGTCAACATTCTAAATCTGACCACAACATATCCATTTCTACTTTAGATAAGAAACTACTGCATAGATTTGTGTCATCAACGAATTTTACAATCATGGATCTGATATAAATGTCTTTTGTCTTACCCTGAGTAACATCTCTGAGCTGGATGTTTTGCCTGACCCGACAATAATCTTCGTCCGCTCAAAATAATGAAGGCAAACGATTTTGCTTATCTAATGTTCCATATAATTTTGATAGTTGTCTATCTTTGTACAGAGCTGTAACAAAAAACACAATAAATATGTATCCGTATTTCTTTAAACACCAGGAAGGTGGAGCACACATAAAGATCTGATTTCCATCCCCTCCTCCACATATTGCATTCCCTCAACCACAATCACCTTCCCTACACCCACCCACGCCACCCCCCAAAGTGATTTGGTGGACCCACTACAATATCGCTCAATCCTAACCCCTCCAGGCTTTAACAGTGTGAGATAGGTGTTGAACATTTTTGAGATCAATACAATTTAAAATGTATGTAACTATTAACCTCATAAAATGAAATACCGATCATCTCATATTTTATTTCATTTGAAATTATCTTCTTATTTCATCTTGCATCACGGGGAGGAAAACTAACATCCAGTCAGGCAAAATATACTGATTAGAAGTGTTAGTTAGGATCAGGCAAAACCTACTGACTAAGACCCTCACCTCGGCTTCCTAGTAGCCTTCACTGGAAACAAGCTGTTCTTATGGCAGCCTGGTTAAGGAGATGAGAGATCGATGTCGTCACCGTAGTAGTGAGCGAAACACAGATAAAGCCAAGCATAGAACAACCGACTGGAGGACCCCGTTCCACCTTCATCAGCATCCTCGGATGTGAGGAACGCTACTGGAATCCGCCACTTAACGTCCTTTTCATGGCGTACAAAAGAGTAACCTATCCATTGTGGGCATTCACAAACAACATCCTACATCACACAAAGATTTTGATTAAATTTGCTACTATTGTTATATTATTGTTTCAATAATAAATAATTAAAAAATAAAAGTTAAGATATAAATACATCCTTAAATTATTAATGAAACATATTATTTATAATTTTTTAATGAGAATGTCATTTAATTTAATAAGATGTAACATTTATTTTTATTTTGCGCAAATTATCAAATTGATATGTGGAACAATATCCGATTTGGGGTTACATTTCAGAGCATACGTTCACATTTGGCAGCACACATTGAAACTTTAAATTTAGCCATTTCAGCTATAGGAGCAACCAGTATTGTTTTCTGCTCGCTACCCGCCTAGAGTGTGCCATGGTATTGTACGTCTGCTGTCAGGTGCACCATTTAGCCCAGTCTCTGTCTGCTCTACGACACAAACGCTTTAGGTGTGAGCTGATTCTTCCCTATATGTTACATACTGAGAGCAGAAACGAGAGGCAGAAATTGCATCAGGTCGAAAATTAAAACCTTACGTCTTCATTACACAGATTCCAATATGTACGTCGTTATTGTTAATGTATCGTGCTATAGTTCACTCGTTCTTAGTATTTTACCTGTGTGAGTCGAAAGACGCACAAATTTGAACCACTCTCACTCCAATTTTTAATTTAGATAACTATCTTTTTCTGTTTAGTAATTTAATTGGTTGTGTCCCTTGCTATGATGTAGGAAACACTCTTATGGTAAATACGAGTAGTAATTAGAAGTGGAATATTAAACGATGGATCTCATTTCAATCTTTAACACAGTTAATGTGGATTTTACATGATATGTCAAAACAGACCCGACGAAGTTATGTTACATACAACTAACATCACGAAATTATCAGAACATTAATGTCATGATGGAATAATTGTTCCGTGAAGTGTGGTCCCTATATAGGCATGGCAAGGTACTAGGAATCACATATGCAATATAAATATAAATGAAATGCATTGTACGCCTCCAAACATAATGTACATTATGCATATATACATGTACATTATGCATATGACGTAACGTCGTTAGAGCAGCTGCTTCTCACGCGAAGGTACGTGGTTCGTTCGATGTCAGCGACATTTTCTAACCAATCCAGCTGTAAATCCGTATGAGTTTCCTTTGCAGCAGGCATGACAGATCGTAAAGACACTTGTTCTTCTAAACGATGATGTCTCTAACAATTAGGTCTCTAGTGTGTCATCCCTGACGGCAGTGGTTGATATGGTACTGCATATACCTGTCTGTGGTTTAAAACAAAACAGCGATGCGGAGAGCTAATCACCCACCAACTAATATATAAGATGAGACATCTTACAGTGAAATCACTAATACGTCATCCCAGATTGCAATTTGTGTTATGTTGAATTCAGTTCAGCTCAAGCGCCACTCCACACCAAATGTCGACTGCAATGAATCTCCAGTGTACTCCATCTCTTGCCATAATGATGAAATCTAACAGGCTTTTTCCAGTCCATCTCCTGATGCTATCCACCCGCTTATAACGTCAGCCTATCGAACGACTGCCTTCCACCATACAATATAGTATGGTCTTCAACAAGGAGGTATGTTTTGTTTTTCTTAACGTCATTCGTTCTCAATATCCCGCTACTAAGTCCTGCCTGAAAAGGGCTTCAGTATCAGAATGTAGTCCAGAGAACGAAATGCGTTGTGCCGTAGTTTACAGCATGACTGCGATATTTGCACTTTTAGATTCGACACATCCTACATCTGCAGGGTATGTTTTATTTAATTACGGATGTTTAATTCGATGAATCCGATTTTATGTTCGCATTTTAAAGTTGAACATTTGTAATTAAATTTCATATTAAGAAATTAACTTATATACATTATAACAGCATATTAAGCTATGCACGTTTATATATTGGAGTGTGCATGTTAAGAAATGCAAGTTTATACTTTGGAGTTTGCATGTTAAGAACTGCAAGTTTATACTTTGGATTATGCATGTTAAGAAATGCAAGTTTATACTTTGGATTTTGCATGTTAAGAACTGCAAGTTTATACTTTGGAGTTTGCATGTTAAGAAATGCAAGTTTATACTTTGGATTATGCATGTTAAGAAATGCAAGTTTATACTTTGGAGTTTGCATGTTACGAACTTGGTTATGTTGACACATTCGTGTACATTGGTGATTATTCCTGGTGATTATACCGGGTACCTCATATAATCTGATAAATCTACGAATGTCGAAAAGTTGTTATTCCTCCAACATTGTCCTTGACACAATTGTTAATACAATCAGTGGCAGTTTGTTGCGTGGATAGTCGTTACGGTTGGTAGTGGGTCAGGTCGTGTTGTTTGTTGTCCGTGAGCTTCGCTCGTCTGTGTTTTTATGTTGTCCCTTAACTAGTAGTAGACGACGAACATTAGAATGTCATAGATGACCTGAATAGTTCATGTTTTTCTCGCAATATTTTGTAATCTAGACTGATTGTTGAGCTTACAAAAATACAAACGGATTAAGCTTGTCATATGTGACCATTACCGCAAGATATAGAGTACACTGGAAATTCATTGCAGCTGATCTTCCATGTGGGAAAGCGCTTGAACTCAACTGAATTAAACAGACGTTGCAATCTGGGATGAAGTATTGGAGACTATACTGTAAGATGTCTCAGTTTATATGAGGTGGTCGATGTTTTCTTTTAAACCACAGACAGGTATATGTAGTACAATTAAGTAGACAGTGAGAGAGAGAGAGAGAGAGAGAGAGAGAGAGAGAGAGAGAAAGAGAGAGAGAATGTGTGAGAGAAGAAACAAGTTGAGAGACACATATAGAGACACAAACAGATGCACACATGTTTAAAGCTAGCGGTTGTAGAGATTGGTTGTGGGGATTCCGTGGCAAAGTGGTTAAACCGTCGGCCTCGTGATCAGATGGTGCGGGTTTGACTCCGTTCTCTGCCGTCTTTTTCACGGGTGCTTGATGCGGAGTCCCTTGCATCTCGTAGTCGCCCCCTAGTCGTCTTGTCCTTGACTTGCCACTGGGGTCGGACGGAACGAGACGAGAGAGTGAAGATAAAAAGTAGTGCAGTTAATCAAGCAAAATAAATGATGTCATCACCGTCTATGATGGACGGCGGCCTTTGCCTTTGCCTTTTTGTAGAGATTAAAGAAGATATGAGGTAAATAACTATGGCGTGAAACGTCAAATGTAATCACATTATAGTCATTGTTGTTGAAGATGATGTGGTAGAGACCACTCTGTTCTAGGTTCCAGTGTTTATTAAGTGCGGTAGACAGCTCCCTTAATCATCACATTTCGTTGGTTGTCAGTGTCATGTACCAATTTACAACTTAGTAGATTTTATAACAGAGATTATTTCCGATTCATTTTCTATGTGGATTGAGCGCTCTACCGCTCTGCCACTGGGGCGCTCTAAATTTAGAAAAATAATAATAAACTAGGTACTATTGAAGAGTGTAGAGAACCATGGATGGTACCGTAGAGGTATCATTCGTGTGCTTATTTGGTGGAGGGTAAAGGGAAGCAACATTGACGCAAGTTATAAATAAGTGAGTTGTAACCAGTACTGACATATGGCAATGAATCATTTATCTTTAAATATACGCAAGCTCATATATCTTTGAAAGCAACGGAGATGTAGTTTTACAAAAGAATGCAGCGGATTCCATGAACTGCAAGGAAAACTAATGATGACTCGAAGTAGCACAAACACAAAGACAACTCATTGCAAAGATCGGAACAAGACAGCCATCATTTTTTTGTTTATTATGTTATGAGAAGAGATGATTTGGAGCATGTTGTGACCAATAAAATGATAGGAAGAAAGATAAACGGTCAGCACAGAGAGAAGAGGTTGAACAGTCTGAGAAAATGGCGCGGAAGACAACGAACAACACAGTTGGTAAGCGTGATAGAAGTGGATTATGGTACATAATAGCGCCAACCGGCAGGACACCTGATGATCACGATGATATAGAAACATCAAACATAATCTCTATGGGGCAGAGCTGAGAAAATAATCTCTATGGGGCAGAACTGAGAAAATAATCTCTATGGGGCAGAGCTGAGAAAATAATCTCCGTGTGGCAGAGCTGAGAAAACAATCTCTGTGTGGCAGAGCTGAGAAAATAATCTATGTGGCAATTTGAGCGACTACCATCCAGTTCGGTCTGCCCATTCTGCTGTCACACTACTAGCTATCTCTTCCTATCAGATCACTGTCACACCGTGAGCTACTAGCTATCTCTTCCTATCAGATCACTGTCACACCGTGAGCTACTAGCTATCTCTTCCTATCAGATCACTGTCACACCGTGAGCTACTAGCTATCTCTTCTTATCAGATCACTGTCACACCGTGACCTACTAGCAATCTCTTCCTATCAGATCACTGTCACACCGTGACCTACTAGCAATCTCTTCCTATCAGATCACTTTCACACCGTGAGCTCCTATCAGTGATAAGTTAACCCTGCCGGGGTAGAATAACCGATATCTGTAACAGAGATGAGAATAGGATCACTGCCACAATGAGAACATGTCACAAATGTTTCAATGCGTCTAACCCTGGTAGAATAATCTCCAGCTCACGGTAATTGTTCGCTACACAATTCATGCATGTAACAAATCTCATCAACGTTAAATATCCTTCTGCGTTTTAAAGACATCTCTAGAAACAATATGCCATATACTAAACAGTGATAAACAAGTAAATAACTCGTTTTTCTTGGGTTAAGAAAAAAAGAAGGGAGCAACAAAGACATAATTAAGAGGATGTTGTTTTCTTTTACACATTTATATTTGTCATTCTGTCTCGCTACATGTTATTTGTGTTCCTTTAAGTTTACATGTTTGCTGTCTATTTAAAATGAGTGATTGTTTCAAGCCGTACCAAATATGTCTATGTGAGCTTGGGTAGACACATGACCGGATTATCTATAGGACAATAATAATATGTATACCTCTACGTGTGTGAGACTTGGACTCTGACGGCTGCACTAGAAAGTAAAATTTACACAATGGAAATGAGATGCTTGCGAAGAATTCTTGGTATTTCATATTTGGATCGCATTACAAGCGAGAGTGTTCTTGAAATTATTAGGAAGTAATTAGACCAGTATAAAAACATACTGACTATAGTAAAAACACAGTGCGGCTGACCATTACCGTCCTGCATGGCATTGTACATGGGAAGCGACGGAGAGAGAGACCAAAACAGAGATGAGAGGACAATATAAAAGAGTGGACGGGAAGTTCAATAGCTGAAACTAATACCCTAGAGACAAATCGAGACGTATAGCTTGAATTGGTTCGACAAACTGCAATAACGGTGCCTCAACGACTTTCTAGATTACGGGACTGATGATGATGAAGATGAATAAGTATGTGTACGTTGAGCCGTTCAGATCCCAATAGACCTCATGATCTTGTACAATTCTCTGATTTATAAATCGTTGTTTTCAGGTAAAACAACAAAAATATATAACTGCGAAACAAAAAGTATCATATTTGAGAAAAAGAGACAGATGGGATAAAATTGTGGAAGAAGGAATCACTAACAGTCCTGATTAACCAATCGTCAAGCACAGTGCCCCCTGGAGGCGTGTGTCCCAGGAGAGAAGTTGTGGGCTCTTTAGAAGATTCGGTTATCGATTTTCTCCTCCTTTCAGATCAGTTCAGATCAGATCATTTGGAATCTCCACATCGAATTTCGGCTCCTGTGGATTTTCCAACATTGTTTCTCTTGCCTCTTTTCTTCTTCTTCTTCTTTTATCTTCTTCTTCTTCTTCTTCTTCTTCTTCTTACTCTTCATCCTCTGTTTCCTTCTTCTTGTTTTTGTTCTTCTACTTCTTGCTCTTCTTGTTTTTCTGCTTCTTCTTCTTCTTCTTCTTCTTCTTCTCATTCCTTCTACTTCTTCTATGTCTTTTCTTCTTATGTTTCTTTTTCAAATTCCTCTTTTTCTTCTTCCTTCTACTTCTTCTTCTTTTTCTTCTGTTCTTATTTTTCTTCTGAATCATCCTTTAACTTCTTCTACATTTTTTCTTCTTCCTATTTCTCTTCTTCTTCTTCTTTTTCCTCATCTTCTTCTTACTATTCTTATTCTTCCTCTTCTTCTTCCTTCTACTTCTTCGACGTCTTTTTGCCTATTGCTTATTCTTTTTCTTCTTCTTCTTTTTCTTCTTCTTCTTCTTCTTCTTCTTCTGCTTCTTCTTCTCCCTTCTGTTTCTTCTACATCTTTACTTCTTCTTTTTCTTCTTCATCTTTCTCTTCTTCTTCATCTCCCTTTTAATCCATGTTTGTTTTATGTTCTTCTTCTTTCTCTTCTTCTTTATCTTCTTATATTTCTTCTTCTTCTACTTCTTCTTCTTCTTCTACTTCTTCTTCTTCTTTTTCTTCTTCTGCATCGTCTTCTTCTTCTTCTGGTCTTTTTTCTTAGTCGCCTTCTACTAAGAAGAAGAAGACTAGAGACCATACTATTAGTCCCTTCTTTCATCATGCTACCAGTGTAGTGTTGGGGCTATTATCGTCTTTGTCTCACACATCTCCTTCTTGTAAACTTCATTAGCAATACATACCTTTCTACAAACGGAAGGACGCTTGAACTGAGTACGCCGTTCACCCGTTCATGCTCTCTTATTACATATGTATCCCCAATAATTAAATTAGCATAGTGCCTGTTTGTATGAAAATTGTGATCGACTTCTCTGATTAGATTTTCGACCCGGGCAAGTATAAAAGTCGGCCAGTGCAACACGTTTTTGTCAATGCAAACAAAGAAAGTCGTTCGGTGCTGATTGAAGCCATTCCTGTTATGTATAATCGAATGATTGATCATCATTACCTTGGTGGTATCCGCAAGTGTTTTGTGTTTGACAGAGACGACAAAAGTTTCATTTGGTGCGAAGAGCATGTTGCAACTGTGGTGTATCAGTCACTATATAAAGCAAAGTATATAGCATGTCGCTTGCAGAACGTCGCTTCTTACATCTTACAACTATCAACTTATGTTGCTGTTATAAATTTATTGGCGAGTGTGCTGTACTGTATGCTGCCAATACTTTAGGTGTGTGGAGGAGCGGGCGAAAAACCCATGTCTGCCAAACTAGACATCGGCAAGATTCGAACCGGGGAGGCTTTGGAGTTATGAAACGAACGCTTCACCACTAGGCAACGAAGAAGCCTGATCACTATATACTCACATTTAGTTCCACAAGAACTGTCTCCAGCTGGTAAGATAGAGTTCCCACTAAGAGTTAATTCCACACGAACCGTCTCAGCAGCCTGCTGGATTCAGCTGGTAAGATAGAGTTCCAACTTAGAGTTTGTTCCACACGAACCGTCTCAGCAGCCTGCTGGATTCAGCTGGTAAGATAGAGTTCCCACTAAGAGTTAGTTCCACACGAACCGTCTCAGCAGCCTGCTTGATTCAGCTGGTAAGATAGAGTTTCCACTAAGAGTTAGTTTCACAAGAATTGTCTCTGCAGCCTGCTTGATTCAGCTGGTAAGATAGAGTTCCCACTAAGAGTTAGTTCCACAAGAACTGTCTCTGCAGCCTGCTTGATTCAGCTGGTAAGATAGGGTTCAATTTCACATTTAGTTCCACAAGAACTGTCTCTGCAGCCTGCTCGATTCAGCTGGTAAGATAGGGTTCAATTTCACATTTAGTTCCACAAGAACTGTCTCTGCAGCCTGCTCGATTCAGCTGGTAAGATAGCGTGCCCAACTCAGTAGTCATTAGCAGGACCTAGCTGTCGAGTATCATCATGTAGCTGCGGATGGCTCAAATCAGGATGACTGCGTACGTTGTTCGCTTGTCCGATAAGCGCTTTCTATACTGCTGTTTGTACAGTGAGCTCAGGACAGGCAAACGCTAGGTGAGTCAGTTAAACTGAAAAAACGATACAAAGATAAATGGAAAGTATCTTAAAACATTTTTCTCACTGGAAGCGACTCTTAGAAGATGATTTGCACCGAACCGTTCATCATGGCGCTCTGTCATTACACAAGGTGCTCACATCTCTGCAGTTCAGACAAATTAAGCAGCGCGAAAAGGCAAAGTGCGTGTAGGTATAAATCACAGACGCTGTCAATGCGTGCACAAGGAGTGCGAGTGATAAAAACGTCTCTACGCTGCCAATGCGTGCCCGAGTTGTGTGGGTGAAAGACATTTTTCTCTCTTTCTCCCCCCCCCTCTCTCTCTCTCTCTATCTCTCTCTCTCTCTCTTTCTCTCTCTCTCTAACTCCATCCATTGTTTCAAACATGGAATGTAAATCTATGAGAATGACGATGCCTAGGCGAACCTGGACCAGGTCTGAAAAGATATTGGACAGTTCGTGACAGTGATTGTTCGCTTCCCGTGAATGGTATAATTCGTCTACATTTCTAGCCGGTCTCCGCTGTTCATCTATTACTTTTCAGGATGCTTAGTACGACTCTTGACTCTTACGAGATATACGCCAAGTTATTCAGTCATGCAAGCGGCTTCCCAACTGTCGGGTGCTATGTCAATGGAATTTAATGAGATCTAATACGTACTTTGAAGCACATCACCTGTGTTGTATCGTTCGCCTGGGTAACCAGTGCTCTTACTACTGAAATACCGGTGTCATATACTTTTTTTTGTTATCCCTGCCTGTACTTAATAATTGTAAATCATGTACATATTTTCAGCAAGGTCAACTGGGACGAATCGATATTTAAAATCCAACCCCGAACCTTTTCCTGCAAGAAGCAGAACTCTTCCATTCTTCTGCTACTAGGTCGATCGAACAAGACAAAAAAGTTCAAAATTGTAAACTCAATCCGGAAATGAATAACTAAATCACTCAAGCACAGAAACGATTGAAATATAGCAAAACTACAGTAGCGGATGTATTTCTTCTGAGGTTTTAAGATCAGACATCGCAGTGCATTCATCAAAATAGCAATCATCAATCAAGCAATACTTCCATCATATATGAATTGATCATCAACACATTAATAGTAAGTCATCAGACGATTATCAATCAATCACTCAGTCAGCCATAAATATATCACGTATCAATCAATTATCATTTAGTCATACATTGATCAACAGTTCAATTATGTGTCAATCAATTAATTTTAAGTCAGCCACAATTCAATAAGTTATATATTCAAGCAATCATTAATTCAATTAATCATCAATCAATATATTATTGTTGTCTTTAAAAAATATTAATTTAATCAATCAATAATTAATTTATTCATTAGCAGGGTATCACCAATCATCTATTAACTCAATCAATCTATTAATTCAATAAATTATCAGTTTCATCAATCAATCATACATTTAATTAATCGTCAATAAATCGATTATCATTGTCTCATGAATCATCTATTAGTTCAATCAATTAATCAATTATCAGTTTCTCGTGAATCAATCACTAATTCAATAGATCATTAATCAATCAAAGCTGCTTCATCTCTCTCACCAGAAAGTCTTCAACAAGTATAGACCAAGGATGCAAATATTGATCTCTCCATAACTATTACAGTGTTTGTTCTTCCAAGTTTCTAGAAGATGTGATAACTCGTCCCATGCCCAGCCTTCTGTTATCGCCTCGTATAAACAAAATATCGGTCACATGGACATGTTTTCATGTGGATAAATCAGTAAAACAGTTGGAAAGATGTCCAGTTCTGTCGACTCATCTAGCAAGCTTCATTCTGGAGTCGGTACCATGCAGTTGTTCAGAAAGTGTCGTTTTGTCTTCTTGAAACGTGCCCAGAACAAATCCAAAAGCAATCTGTTTATAATGAATTCAATTCGGAACTAGTATAGTAAAGTAAGGTAATCCGAGCTGATGTCATTATTTTCCGAGCTAAAATGGAGACAGAGCTTTAAATTTTTTGGAATAAAAAAAAAAATTTTGTTTATAAAAGGTAACCCATAGCATTACTGCTGTAGGGGTGTGAGGTATTAGCGATCTCACATTTCAAAGGCTCGGTTATATGAGGGCGTTAGACATCTCTACCTCGCCGAATTTACTTAAGGCTGGGTCGACCCGGGAGCTGTTGCGATCTGAAAAAAACATGTCCGCTTCAACTGGGGAATGAACCCAGGACAAGTCAGATGCGATACGAGTTTGCTAACCACTGTGCTACACGGCTCCCTAACTAGTATAGATCTTGTGAAAATGTAGGTATATAGCCCGCTTATGCGATGAGGCATCGTCTTCCCAACCGTCATGAGCGCGATAAGTCGCCAAGTCCCAGGCCGAATACATTGAAGGTGATGTATTTCCGATTTAACCTAATCACGTGTTTGCATAGGCTGCCGCATGAGCGGGACCATGACGGAGAGGGTCGCTTCACATCCTTGGTGTCCATAGCCTGTTGTAAGATCTGGTGAGCGGGTACATCTTCGGCAAACGGACATATATCCAAATAGTTCCAAACTGCGGCGATTTAGCATGGTCAACGTTCTCGCGAAGTCTATCCATCTAGTGACTTCGTCGATTGAGACACGCTTATGGAATGTCGGAATTAGCTTATATAGGCTGCGAATCTGGAAGGCTTCCATGCATTTCTGATCGTCCTGCAGAATAGTCCAGATTTCGACACGCTACAGTTGGATGAGGACGACACACATTATGTAAATTCGTTACCTGGTTTTAAATGTAAGCTTCTTCTAGTTTCAGACTGGGTGCATTGCATTCTAGAGGCGACAGTCAAACCGACATTTCGAATGAGAGATATCCAAATGTTTAATTAGAACAAAACATTAAATTATAGCTTTAAAGTGGAGATTAAAAAACAAAACATTAAAACAAAGTATTACAATAAAGCAATTTAACCAAATCACTTAAATAAAGCATTAACATAGAGCGTAAAATCAAGGCACTAAAACAAAACATGAAGATAAATCACATAAATGAATATTAAAACAAAAGTTTGAAAACCAAGCACAAAAACAAAAGTATTAAAACAAAGCTGTAGAGCAGTATATTAAATCAGTGCCATGAAACAGATAAGAAAGCATTAAAATAATGCCTTAAAAAACACTAAAACGATAGAATTAAAACAAATCATTGCTACAAAGAATTAAAACGAATCACTAAAACAAAGCGTAAAAACTAAGCACTAAAACAAAGCGAGAACACAAAGCACTAAAATAAGATTAAAGCAAAAGTATTAAAGCAAAGCACTAAAACAAAGCTTTAAACCATTGCATTAAAACAATGCACTAACACAAAGATTCAAACACAACATTACAACAACGAATTAATACAAAACAATAAAACAAAGCATTAAAACAAAACATTAAGACAAAGCGTTAGAACGGCAAGTCTTAGCGGTTCAATGTGCCAAGGCAAGGTAGATAGACATATTTGTTAGATTGTCCATATCGTTAACATTATTGAGTGTATACTACTGAAGGCTTTGGTTCCTAGTTAGCTAGACAAAGAGGGATCAAGATGCTGAGTAGCGCATGAGGTGCAGTGGTCAGCGACTCATAGATGACTGCTAGTGTCAGGACCAGCGTACCAAAGCTGCTAAGACTCTTCTACACCTCCACGCGGTGATCCTGGATAACATACTGCAGCAGGGCAGACTAGCTAAGGAGAAGGGATCGAAGAGGGAGTGCTAACCCGATTCTCAAAAAATTCTTGCTGAAGTCGGATGTGTTGGATCGAAAAGTGCAAATATCTCAGTCAAGCTGTAAACTACGATACAACGCATTCCGTTCTATGGACTACATTCTGCTACTTAAGCCCTTTCAGGGTTTGCTAGTGGGAGATTGAGAATGAACGAAGCCAAGCCAAGCCAGCTAGACAGAGGCAGATAGAGAAGAAGATGGACACAAGACATCGAGAAGGCCTGAAGATTGAAAATAACAACGACACAGGCGGAAGTTCTGGCTAGAGATCGAGAGCCTTACAGATCAGCTGCTATGGGCGCGACGTCGTTCTGCAAATAACATGCTACATGATGATGATGTATTTTGGTCGACATTTCAAATGGTGATGCTGATAGTCAGAATGGAATTGATCATGTGTTAGCACAGCAGACGATTAATATCTCCGTTGACGAAGCCTCGTTCTTTATTCAGTGGTTTCCTTCGTGGAAGGTCAAGACAGGCGATCGGGGAAAGTTGTGATTAGGCTGGTAGCCTCACTCGCGTAAAATTAATTGCCAATAAAGTCAAACAGCAAACAAGTTCATTCAGGATTTCCGAAAAGCCATACAATGATAATCCAAAAGTAGAGTTGGAGCCATGTTCCGGAAAACATAATGACGGGTTCAATAACAATAGCTTGTTGGTCTTTCCCAGAATGTAGTTCTCAGTTGATTATGGAGTTGGGTAAAAGCAATTGGTTTTTCCACAATCAGGGGATACAAATCAGGGATTCTCTAATGTTCATTCCTCCTGAAAAATATAGGTTACTTAATTTACTTTTAGTGTCCAGGGCACTGCATCAGAGATTTGTTTTCCAATGTTTAGCCACGGGGATGGCCTTGCCGTTCGCCCTGAGCATCCCATCCATATTGCATGTTTCCAGAAGGTTTGGACAGATCATCAGGTGGTGTAAGTCTTGTGTTGCTCCACATTCGCATGTCTTATCATCTCTGGTTCCCGATCTCTGTAAGTCCTTCCTACATCGTGGTACACCAAATCGGAGGAGGACTAACGTCTGGTCAGGCACAACAAACTGATCAGACACATTAGTTAGTCAGGCAAAACATACTGGCCAAGACCCTCACTTTGGCTTGCTCGTAACCCTCCATGGAAACGGGCTGTTATCATGGCAGCCTGGCTGACGGGGTGAGGGATCGACGTGATCCCGACAGTAGTGAACAACACGCAGATGAAGTCAAGCACAACCGTATGTAGAACCCCGGTCTACCTTCATCAGCACGCTAGGAATGTGAGGAAATCTACTGCAACCCGTCACTTAACGTCCTTTTCAGGGCCCACACAAGAGTAAACTTACTCATTTTGGGCATTCGAACAACAACACAACCACGTTGGAGTCTTTTAAGTGATATCCATGTTTTGTAAGGAAGTGGTGTCCCTGCGCAGGTTCCTCTCACAACTTGATGCAAGGGACTTGCGTCTGTGCATTCCTTTTTTCGATGCAGCGCTTTCCAGGAATTGTCCGCAGGTGCTGTGTTGACTACAAGAAACTGCATCTAGATTTCAGTCATGCGCAATGCACCTGGTATCCAAACATATAGTCCCTTGGATCGTTTTGCTGTTTATCTTCGCTTTTTGATGCAACATTTCTTTGTGTCTCAATGTATTGCTAGACCGATTATAGAGTATTAGTTGCAGTAGATTTTAGCCACCCGGTAACTATGTGGCAGCCTCATTTAGTGTTGTATCAGTACCTTTAACATGTTCAGAAGACACAATCTGAGATTGAGTAATACGAAGAACGTATTTAACACCTCATTCACCACTGTATTGTCTTCTTGGTGTACAAGCTTATCTTTATCCCTGTCATTATGCACACATATATAGGCAAACACAAAGACACAAAAAAAGACAACACAATAAATTATGTCACACTATTGCACATGCCCAAGCTGGCAAGTTCTTTTCATGTCACTATGGCTGCAAAATTGGAAAATGTACTGGCACCCCACAGACGCCAGACAGATCCATCACGTGCTGTGATGTTTTCATTACGTTAGGGTCAAATAACGTGGGACCGTCACAGGGACCCGAACCATGGGGACAATTTCCCTTTATCGCGTGAGTTTAAAAACTGTGATTGGTGTCTGGGAGGGTTTTTGTTTGTTTCATCGATGAAACTGTGGGAAAAGTTTTAAGGAGAACGAAGTCTACTGTTGCTAAATTGGTATCTTTATCTTAGTCTTCTTCATCTTGTGCTTTCCTTTCTAACTCTTTTTCTACTTCTTCGTTTGTTTCTTCTTCTTCTTCTTTTTTTTTCTTTTTCTCCTTCTTCTTCTTCTTTTTCTTATTCATCCTCGCGTTTTTTTAAACTTTAACACGGTTATAATCATTATAATATGAAAACGCCGTCGTTCGGTCGCAGCTATTTGCATATATTTACCGTATAAACGTGGCGTGTGTGTGTCATGACTTTCTATGTCAACATATATGGCTTGGCTTGGCTTTGTTCATTCTCATTCTCCCACTACCAAACCCTGAATGGGCTTAAGTAGCAAAATGTAGTCCACAGAACGGATTGCGTTGTGTCGTAGTTTACAGCTTGACTGCGATGTTTGCACCTTTCGGTCCAACACATCCGACTTCAGCAAACATTTATTGAGTACCGGGTTAGCATTCCCTCTTCGATCCCTTTTCCTTAGCGAGTCTGTCCTGCTGCAGCCTGTTATCCAGGATCACCGCGTGGAGGTGTAGAAGGGTCTTGGCATCTCTGGTTCGCTGGCCCTGACGCTAGAAGTCAGCTATGGGTCGCTGACCACTGCAACTCATGCGCTGCTCATAATCTTGATCCGGTCAACATATATGTTATACCTTCACATAACCACATGAATGTCCCTGACACGTGATGGACTGCCTCGAATTGACCTCGTCCCGATACAGTTTGTTCTTCAAATAAATCACACACACACGCACTCGCAAACACATACACACTTAATACGCACACAAATACGAAACACACACACACACACACATATATATATATTTATATATATGTATGTGTATATATATATATATATATATATATATATATATATATATGCACACGAGGCGTGTTAAAAGGAAACCGAAACAACCTGCAACAAGTAAACATACATGCGCTGCACATGTTGATGTCACTTCTGGTGTAATCAGCACATACAAACCGTTAAGTTTACAAAATATTATTATCCTCCGACTCATATTTTCCGCATCAAACCGTTGAAAAAAACCATGTTTAAAGAACGACTTTGTTAACAAAAGATATTTCGAGATCAGGTCAGGTGCATATTGTTGCGTTAACTCACGTCATTCTTTGAACAACGCTGTCCAGTTCTTCACTATTGTCTTCGACGCACTACTGTCACCATACACTGCATGTATTCTGCGATGAATGTCAACTGGTCGACAAACTTAAGCTGTTGGAAACCGAATCCCCGCTCGATGATCAACTCTGGACGGATTCCATATCACAGACGCCATGTTTTCAACGGTGTGCTGAGGAGTCGAAGGATAATGATATTTTGCAAACTTGACGGTTGGTATGTGCTGTTTACACAATATGTGACGCCATCATGCGCATTGTACGTATGTTCACTTTTTTTAGTATTGTCCGGTGTTATTTGAACATGCATCGTCTGTAGATCAATACGCCCGCAACCAGTTAGTGTATTTGTAGTGTCATCGTGAAAAAAATAAACACACGAAGTCCTCTATAATTCGCTGTCTTCAGTACTGTAAACGAGTGTGCACAATTCCTGTTCTGACCATTCCTTGATTGAATCAACCCATTGCTTTCTTTGTCCTCCTCGCTTCTTATTATTTTCAACTGTTCGCTGCAATATCATTTTTGAGATCTCGTTATGCCTCTGGATTATCCGAACCATGTCAGAAGTGGTTTCTATTAAATTACCAGGGAATTTATTTTCATATTATCACATTATCCTTCCAGTCAGTCCTGCAAATATTATGCATTCATCTCGATCTTACGCAATGCTGTACCAGTGAGGATACAGGACTTTGGCCAGTCCATCTCCCCATCGCATAGGTACGCGTCCCGGTGAATGTGTACAGGCATATGACCAACAAAACGTTGTTCTACGTGTCCATCTGTTGTCAGGCATGTGTACCACATGTCCATCTGTTGTCAGGCATGTATACCACGTGCCCATCTGATGTCAGGCATGTGTACCATATGACAATCTGTTGTCAGGGATGTGTACCACATGTCCATCTGTTGTCAGGCATGTATACCACATGTCCATCTGTTGTCAGGTATGTATACCACATGTCCATCTGTTGTCAGGCATGTATACCACATGTCCATCTGTTGTCAGGCATGTATACCATATGACCATCTGTTGTCAGGCATGGATACCAAATGCCCTGTACAACTATGTCTGCGTGATATCGCTGCTTCCATAACGTCACGATACAAAGTTTGATGTTTCGGATCTTATACCGTATCGAAACTTGTAGTAAGCTCCGTTCTATTTCTCTCTGAGAGACTCGGAGCTTTCCAGCTTCTGTTTTGCGCCAGTTCCACATTTGGCATTTGTCAATCATGGCTGGAGGGAACATGGCATTGAAGGTCTGTACTCCTGGCCTAGAGTCTTTCATCTCCGGAGTTTTGTCTCAATAGAGTTGAAGCAGTACGAAGCCACTTTTCGCGTCTACAGATGTCGTTGTCAATGGTATGGTTGATATTTATCTCTTAGCCTTGGCAAATCACATACATTTTTTTCTCTCAAATAATCATTTGTTGAATGTTCTTTATAAGGGATTCACTAAATGTGTCCGTACATTTATGGTCTAAATAGTGTATCCTTCTTTTCATGTCATCAGCTAGTGTTCAGCTTTCATATTCGTACACAATAATTGACAGCACTAATTATTTATATAACTTGCCTTTTGCTGCAGTGCTCATATTGCTTATCCAGATCACATTCGATCTTGACATGGCGGCTACAGCATCCCCGAGTCTTGTTTTAACCTCGTTATTAGATCTTCGGTCACTACATATGCAGGACCTGGTCGTAAATAGTATGTCACAGAACTCACACCGTTTTAGAACTTCCTATTCCATTTATACACTTCCTGGAATAAAAGCTATGCATCATCAACCTGGACGTTTATTTGCTGATGACTTTTTATAGGTTTCACCCCTTTGCTAATTTAAAAAACCGATAACATAGCTTTGCTCCTTTTTGTTGCATATCAGCTATGTGGCGGCCATCTTTTAACAGCAATTTTGACGTCATGTTACTCGTCTGCACTATGATGGCACGTGCAGGACACTCTTGACATCCTTAGCAGCCATAAAAACAAGTTACTATACAACGACATCGTTTTTCTCATTACAATTTTGCTTTTCAGTTTTCATTTGAAGTCCCGTCGTATAATAGTAGATAAAAGGAAACTAAGTTTTTCGATAAAAGCTTGCGAATGTCCTGTCTAATACCCATAACAATTAGATAGGTTAACAGGTCCCATTAGTATATTAGTATATTTCACAATTTAAGCTGTCTTGGTTACCGGGAAGTTGGTTTAAATTGTGAAACAGAAGAGCAGACAACTGAAACGTATCCGGCCAACAGTCATGTCAAATTAAATAAAAGCTTTCGTAAAGAGACAGCTCAGCCAGTTACCAGCGATTATCCACCAAGAGGGAAGAACTCTGCACGAATAGATTTCAGACAACACCAAAGACATGTTTGAAAGGTCACATTGGCTGTACTCTTTGGCCCAATCGGAATATAAACCCTGATATCACATGCGGTTCACAACGTTCGAATAAGAGGTATAGATGATTGATGGTGTATAGAGAACACCATGCAGACAGATTAATCACGTAAATCCTCATTGAGCGCTGAGCGGTCGACCTGGCTGTAATTGAGCGCAGCTAGCGCGCTTAGATTTTAGGGTAATAAAGCGGAGGAAATCTGTCTTTTATTTTTGAATAAATTATCGAAGAAAATTGAATAGGGTGATTAAGGAGTTGGAGATTGAATAGGAACGCCCAGGGGTGTGTTTGAAACCTGGTCCAGGTCGACGGAAGAAAACTTCGTTGAAGGTTAGTATTGTTGTTGTTGTTGAATGTCTACGATGAGTAACTTTACTCTTTTTGTGTGCCAGGAAAAGAGCTGTAGGTGATTGGTTGCAGTAGCGTCCCTCACATCCGGAACGGGAGGATGATTGACCGAGGTTCTCCAGGTGATTGTGCTATGTTTGCCATCATCTGCGAATCGATCACTACCATGAGGATCACTTTAATTCCCCACATTCTTTGCCAGATTGCCTTAAAACACCCTGTTTCAATGGATAACGTTTCGTGGAAGTGGGGTGGGGGGTGGGGAAGGGGGTCTTGGTCAGTATATTTCGCCTGACCTTGACTAATATAGTATGATCCGTTAGTTAGTCAGTAATGGTTCACTGCTCAACTATGCAAGCAACATGTCTGATGACAGTGCGCTAGGCTGAGCGGTTCGGAGCTAGTAGCTCCCAGGAGGCGACATCAACGATGAAACTATGAAATAAATTATCAGAGAGTTTTTGTATTGTCTCGTTTCACCTGACCCTGGCCTGAGGTTGAATTTCAGTTTGTATATTTCAACTAACCATTATGTGAGGTTGAGTCTTGGTCGATATATTTCAACTGACCATGACGGAGTTTGAGTCTAAGTGGACGTTTCGTTTCACCTGACCATGATTTGACGTTGATTCTTGGTCGATATGTTTCATCTGACCTTGATGTGAGATATATTCTTGGTCGATAAGTTTCACTTGACCATGATGTGACGTTCTTTCTTGGTCGATATGTTTCATCTGACCTTGATGTAAGGTAGAATCTTGGTCGATAAGTTTCACCTTCCCATGATGTGAGGTCGATTCTTCGTCTATATGTTTCACCGGTCTCAGACAGTTGTGGGGCTGCCATCGTGTTATACGTCATCAAATATGGAGTACCGACCTATATACGTGTGGCAAGTCCTAGCGTACGTAGAGCACTTACAGGTGAATCGGGTAGTTGGGCTGTTGCACATGTTGTACTTTCAAGCAGTGCACTTTTGCTGTCTCAGGTAAGACAGGTGTGTATTTACAGCTGATTAGAATGGAGGGTATTTGATAACATGGCTAGGCACAATTGTCTTAAAAGACGATAGGTAAGATTGTTTTATGAAGGCCTCATTGAACTTACTGATAACATAATTCTGGAAACCATTGTTATCTTAGACAATCAGCAGATTCCATGGCTAATGGATTGTATGCTCGGCCTACAGCTCAATTCACAAGGTTCGAGTCCGGCCGTGCTCAATTTTACAGAATAGACATGCCGGTGGTGTTTTTATGCTATGACCGCTTCTTCCATTCGACCCAGCTGTAAATGAGTCGTTAATGAAGTCAAGGGACAATTTCGGAGCCACCGCGCGATCTACAGAGATCATCCTCTGTCTTTGGTACTTTTCGCAATGACAGGGACTAAACATATATGGAGTAGTCCAGGGGCGAAGACATGGATCTGTGAGCTATATTCCGTTTTTGTCCAAATCATCATTCAGTGAATAATGGATAATTGTAGCAAAGCCTGATGACCTTCACTCAAAACTATAGAAAATAATGTGCATGAAAAGTTTGTCAATAATTATGTCAATTGTAGCCAGAAAGGAATAGATGCACATCTCCGACATATCGATTTTAGCGTCACTCAGATAGCCCTAATGTCATCCCCTTTCACGAGAGAGTTCCGCTGACAAGGAAATCATTCACGCGCCGGACACGTTGTCTTCAAGGCCACATCCTTCTTTGAAGAAGAATGATGGGTTATATAATTTGTGGAATGGAATTTTCCTTTTCTTCTTCGGCGTTCCTCTTGAAAATGGCGGAGTGAAGTTGTGTCTTAGTTTACAGAAAGTCCTCAAAATATGCACGTTTTGGTCTGCAACATCCTATTTTAGCTGTGGTTTTTGTGTACTAGGTTTGCCTTCCCACTGCGATCCATATTCTCGTTGCCGGACTACACTAATGGAGGCTGTTTCCAGGTAGCATAACTTGAAAATAAAACTGGGTCTTCACAAGATATCGTTCGCTAATCATGATACAAGCAGTCAGCTGTGAGTCGTTGGCTGCTGCCAGCTCATTCACGGTGCTCGAGTATCGGTCCCAGCTACGAGTCGTTTACTGCTGTCAGCTCATTCACTGTGCTGTATTGTCGGTCCCAGCTACGAGTCGCTGGCTGCTGTCAGCTCATTCACTGTGCTCTATTTTCTGTCCCAGCTACTAGTCGCTGGATGCTGTCAGCTCATTCACTGTGCTCTATTTTCGGTCCCAGCTACGAGTCGTTTACTGCTGTCAGCTCATTCACTGTGCTCTATTTTCGGTCCCAGCTACGAGTCGTTTACTGCTGTCAGCTCATTCACTGTGCTGTATTTTCGGTCCCAGCTACGAGTCGCTGGATGCTGTCAGCTCATTCACTGTGCTCTATTTTCTGTCCCAGCTACGAGTCGCTGGATGCTGTCAGCTCATTCACTGTGCTCTATTTTCGGTCCCAGCTACGAGTCGTTTACTGCTGTCAGCTCATTCACTGTGCTCTATTTTCGGTCCCAGCTACGAGTCGTTTACTGCTGTCAGCTCATTCACTGTGCTGTATTTTCGGTCCCAGCTACGAGTCGCTGGATGCTGTCAGCTCATTCACTGTGCTCTATTTTCGGTCCCAGCTACGAGTCGTTTACTGCTGTCAGCTCATTCATTGTGCTGTATTTTCGGTCCCAGCTATGAGTCACTGGCAGTTCTCATCACCGAAAAAGTTTATTGTTCAATTAATCACAGCTAAGTCCTTCATACATGATGGTTTGTCTCGTCCCTACACAATTTATTCGTAAATAAGACATACATTTCATTGATTCACTTATACATCTGCCTCATGCCTCTCTCCCTCTCTCTCTCTCTTTTTCTTTCTCTTTCTCTTTTTCTCGTGGCCACATAGCATATACGAAGTTGAGACACACACACACAAATATATATATATATATATATATATATATATATATGTGTGTGTGTGTGTGTTTGTGATAGATAGGTAGAAAAGAATCAAAGAAAAAAGCTGGAGGAATGAGAGGGGGAAAGGACAGGGAGAAAACCGAGTGAGAACAAAGACAGAACAGAGACTGAGAAAAGAGAAAGAAAAGGGAGGAAAAAAAGAGAGGAGTAAAAGGAAGAAAAGAGAGATAAAATAGAGAAGGATAAAATAGAAAGAAGAGAGGAGGAAAAAAAACAGGGGGGGGAAAAGAGATGAAGAAAGGAAAGGCAGAACAGAAAAAGAAAGAGGGGAGAAAAGAGAGGGAGAAAAGAGAGGGAGAACAAAAGAAGAAAAAAGACGGAGAAAAAAGAGGTAGAACAGAGACGGAGAAAAAATGGGAGAACAAAGAATGAGAAAAGAGAGTAAGAACAGAGAAAACGAACAGAGACAGAGACAAGAGAAGGGAGAACATAGAGGGAGAATAGACGGAGAAAAGATAGGAAGAACAGAGAGGGAGAACACATGGAGAAAAAAGAGGGAGAAAAGATAGAGAGAACAGAGAGGGAGAACACATGGAGAAAAAAGAGGGAGAAAAGATAGAGAGAACAGAGAGGGAGAACAGGGATCGAGAACAGAAGGGGAGAAAAGAAAGGTAGAGAACAAAAGAGGAAAAAAAAGGAGAAGTGAATCTATATTCTCATCAGATGAATAAGAAAACGTAAGGTGTTACAAATGTTACTGTAAAGTAAGCATCTAGACGCTGAGTAGTCCATTACATGTAGCGGTCAGAGACCTAATGTTGAGTACTAGCGTCAGGGTAAGCGACCCAGAGCTGACAAGATCCTTCTCTACCTCTACGAAGTGATCATGGATAACAAGCAGGACATACTGGTTATGGTGAAGGGATCGAAGAGGGAAGGCTAACCCAGTTCCCAACAATACTCTGCTGAAGTCGGATGTATCGGAACCGAAAGGTGCAAATATCGCAGTCAGGCTGTTAACTACGACACAACGCTTTCCGTTCTCTGGTCTTCATCCTGCTACTTGCAAGGTCTTTTCCGAGGCTTGGTACCGGACGTTTCAGAACGAACGTAGAAAAATAAGAGGGAGAAGAAGAAGAAGATAAAGAAGAATAAGTAGAGTAAGAAAAAGAGGAATAATAATAATAATAATAATACGAAGAAGAAGAATAAGGTGAAGACGAAGAAGAGGACGAGTAAGAAGAAGGGGAAGAAGAAGATGAAGAAGAATAAGAAGAAGAAGAGTAAGAAGAAAAAGAAGAAGAATAAGAAGATTAAGAAGAAGAACTGTTAAAAAGCACTTCAGAGGTCGATATATTAGACGGGATATTTTCAAATATTCTCATGCTCAAACTAAGTTCTCAATGGAAAAACAAGGCGAACGTGCTTTTAACTCATATGTGAATGGTTTGCCGTCTGCATAGAAATGCTAATGCATTTAGTTGTGTTCTTTGCTTCCCGCGTTGAATTCCACGTCTGGTGATGGGATTAAGTTGACGTCTGTTGTTATTTTGTTCATATAAATGTGAACCTGCAAAAGTGAAATCCCGCATCTGTGTAATACTTCTGTTGTTATTTTAAAATAATGATGTTCATATTACATTGTGTATTCCTGGAGGTCACGGGCTCCACAGGTGACGAATAGTGGAACGACCCCAGAGATATGTGGTGTGAGCTGCGAGATAAGTCAATTATTGGACGAAAAGGCAGTCGCGGGCCAAACAACGGTACATCTAAACAGAACGGAGTGGGGAAACCAGTTGCGGGCCAAACAACGGTACATCTAAACAGGACGGAGTGGAGAAACCAGTCGCGGACCAAACAACGGTACATCTAAACAGGACGGAGTGGGGAAACTGGCAGCGCTGCTGTCCTCACTGAAATACCCCAGGAGTCCTAACACAAGTATATCAATCAAGGGAGTAGGAATCGCTTTAAGCTATAGCCACCGAGGAAGGACACCTTGTCAAACTAACCAACCTTCTGCCACGCAGGCTTCATCGGGAGATGAAGAGGCTATGAGAGGCAACCCATAAGGAACAACACAGCCTGGCCTGTGAAAGACGGCGAGTGATCATGATACATTTTGTATTTGAATGGTACATATCTGTGACATTATCTAGTAGTTGTTCTTGTATTTCACCGTCCAAAAAAGCGTTTCAAGCACAGTCTGAAGGAGTTCCTTAGGTGCTACTACATGGACATTAACACCTGGGAGCTCCTGGCTCAAAATCGCTCAACATGGAAGAACACGGTCGCAGTGGGCTTTGAACTCAGCGAAGTTTTACGTATCAAGGCAGATCAGGATAGACGTGCAATCAGGAAGTGAGTAGAGGAAATAGCAGAGACAACTGCTTACTACGTTTGCCAGTCGTGTTACAGGCTTTCCCAGGCTCGAATTGGCTTGATCAGTCATGAGCGTACACACGTACTCAAGGTTGCATTATGACACGTAATGAGTACTCAAGGTTGCATTATGACACGTGATGAGTACTCAAATTTGCATTATGACACGTGATGAGTACTCAAAGTTGCATTATGACACGTGATGATGTCGGTGGCCATCATCGACGACGATGGACGAATTATTTGTTTGTATTTTGACTGTCCTGTATTGTTGTCAATAGTTTATTCTTATGTACGTTATTATACCCTTTCTAGCGCTTTTAAAAGGCTAAGTTTAAATATTTCATGCTATTGTTTTTTTCCCCACATTGTCTATGGGGAAATAATGCATTATTACATCTAAGCCAAGACTTTAAAATCAACAAACTTATAAGAGAAATCACAAAACAGCAATATGTTTATACCATAATAAGGAAAAATGGAGGACATATATTGCGAATGTTCTGAGAATGAACAGTAACAGACTAGTTACAGGCAGTTATGTGGGTTCTAGATGGCAGCAGAAAAAGAGCAATGCAAAACGACACTTTTTTGCAGGATGATCATCAGAGACGGCTCAATTATTGGTCTAAGTAATATTGAAGATAACTTAGAAAAGTAGCGTCACACCGTTCAACCTAGAGCCCCTTTGTTTCTGTCTAATGCCCCCATCTTTGGCGTTGAAGGAACATTGATATAAGTCACATCCCTTTAAGTATTCCAAATTAGACAGTGCTCAGCTGAGGTTCAACAGTTCGTATGATTTGTTCATATATTTTTACATGTGTCATGTATGACTTAGTAACGACCTGCCTAGTTATCATATTTTCTTTTACTGCACTTTGTCTGCTACATTGATAATAGTGTAGCTTACTGTCAATTTGTTAATGCAAATTTCTTTTTCTATACATTTGTAAAGAATCACTTTATCCACCTGTCCCGTCTTACTACAAGTCTGAATTCCTTCAGTTTATACCTTCGATACACGATGACTAATTTCTAGGACTGTTCTTTGTAGCATATTATATTTCTTGAATCAATATTTCAGGTTTCAAATAGCTATGAATTCTATGCACGCATATTTATTGTCCGTCAGTATTTGTTGGCATGATAAATTTTTTTTTAAATATACTTTCCAAATATTTTGTATTATATGTTCGTTTAATATTTTGAAAAAAATTGTTTGTCATTGGTGATTGAAATATAAGTGCAGGTCTCATTTCCTTACCTCACTTCTTTGTTACTTTTATTTTAACAATCTATTGGACGATAATTGCAAATGAATGTCCATTGTTCTCTATAATGTTTACTTTGATTCTTCCTTGGCAATCTTGCTTTTTCGTTTGATATTTAATAACGATATTGGATAAATAGAACAAAATCTGGCATTTTGGCCGTTATCCTTATCTTTTAGTTGCTTTTCAGTATGTATTTATATTGTTACTTCAGCATTCAACCAAGATAGTCGGATTCTTTCATTGCCGTTCCTGAAGTTTTCCCCTACATTTCTAATTGTGTGGCCATTTCAAGATGGACTATTCACTATGTTGGTATGGCTCTTATTTCCTTCAGTAAAAATTGTTTCACCTGTTGTCTAAAAAACTTCCAAATGCGTGCGATTATCTTTCCTGCATCTCTTGGACGATAATTGCAAATGGATGTATATTGTTCTTCATAATATTTTTTTTATTTTTCCTTGACGATTGTGATTATTCGTTTGTTATGTAATATTGATATTGGACATATAGTAAATAGCAAAGGCAGCGGCCGCTGGCAGAAAATGATGGCATGGGGTTGTGAGGATGTCTTCATCTGTGCCCCAACGACCTCACCAGTTACGGAATGACGTGTCTTGATTTGACAGGTCCAACGCCAGTGTGATGGCAGAAAGTTGTTGCCCTGCTACTCCTGCTGGGTTGTGTGAACTCTTGACGGCTTGTCGATAGTAGAATGTTTCAGTGGCTACTCTTACAACAAGTGGCGTATTTATGAAGGTGGACTAGGGTCCTCCTAGCTGTAGTCAGGTCAGGTCATCCCGTAACCGGTGATGTCGTTGGGGCACACATGAAGACATGCTCACAACTTCATGACATCACTCTCTGTCAGATGCCGCTGGCTGTGACTCTTCTGGTCGGAGACTGGTCCATTCTTTTATGTTGTCCTGCCATCTCTTTTTGGGCCGGCCTCTTCGTCGTCTGCCATGCACCTTCCGTGGAGGATTGTGTTTGCAAGACCATTTGATCTTGATATGTGCCCGTACTAAGTGAGTTTCCTTCTTTTCACAATTGCCAAGAGATCTTCGAAAGGCCCTATTGCTGTTGTAATTCTATCTCGTATTTCCTCATTTGTAACTCGATCTTTGTACGTGACGTTTAAACGTTTTCGGAAACATTTCATCTCCAAGGCCTCTATCATTCGTTGAAGGTCAGCTGTAACTGTCCATGTCTCACAAGCATAGAGGAATATTGACAGGACCAGTGTACGCATTAATCTGATTTTCATGCGTAGTGCTAACCGTTTATCTTGCCAGATTTTGTTAAGCCGTGCAAGCGCCGCTATTGTCTGTGTTATTCTGGCCAACACTTCACATTTTGATCCTTCATCACTGACAATCGACTAAAGATATTTAAAACGGTCAACCACTTCGAGTTCCCGACCGTTAGTTTTTATCCTGCTGTTGAAGCCCGTAGCGTTGTTGGTCATCAATGTAGTCTTTCCAGCGTTTATCTCCATACCATAGTCAAGAGCTGTTTCATCGAGCCTTCTAACCCATTCCGTGAGTTCTGCTTCTGAACCCGCCAACCCGTCGATATCATCTGCAAATCGAAGGTTGGTAATCGTTCGGCTCCCTATCTTGATACTACCAACGTGACCTCCAAGTGCCTCACTCATAATTCCTTCAAGGAATATATTGAAAAGGGTTGGAGAGAGTGTACACCCCTGTCTCACACCAACTGATGTGCGAAACCAGTCCCCTCGCCTCCCAGTATCCCCACTCCGTGTAAATGTTTGTCCTAGCTGTAGTACCACGATCGTTTTAGGTTCTCTGAAGAGTTGCCGGTAGATCGCAACGTTATTGTCTGTATCTTGTGAGAAATATTTATGTCTGTCTGCCCGTTATCGTGTCTGTCTTAATGTATGTCTCTCTGTCTGTCGCTCTGTCTTTCTGCACGTTTTTATATCTAGTAGCTAATTGGGATATGTATGTTTATCCCGTTCTGTCTCTCAATCCTTCTCTCTATCAAGCTACAAATATGTTTCGTATAATCTACCCAAGAAAACACACAATTCTACAAAAACACAATTTTTTTTAATGTCTAATTTTCTACAAACACAAAAATTTCTACAAACATACAATTCTCTGAAAACACATTTCTCTACACACACACACAATTATGTAGAAACACACATTTCTCTACAAACATACAATTCACTAGAAACACACAATTCTCTATTAACACACAATTCTCTACAAACACACAATTCACTAGAAACACACAATTCTCTATTAACACACATTTCTCTACAAACACACAATTCACTAGAAACACACAATTCTCTATTAACACACATTTCTCTACAAACACACAATTCACTAGAAACACACAATTCTCTATTAACACACATTTCTCTACAAACACACAATTCACTAGAAACACACAATTCTCTATTAACACACATTTCTCTACAAACACACAATTCACTAGAAACACACAATTCTCTATTAACACACATTTCTCTACAAACACACAATTCACTAGAAACACACAATTCTCTATTAACACACATTTCTCTACAAACACACAATTCACTAGAAACACACAATTCTCTATTAACACACATTTCTCTACAAACACACAATTCACTAGAAACACACAATTCTCTATTAACACACATTTCTCTACAAACACACAATTCACTAGAAACACACAATTCTCTATTAACACACATTTCTCTACAAACACACAATTCACTAGAAACACACAATTCTCTATTAACACACATTTCTCTACAAACACACAATTCACTAGAAACACACAATTCTCTATTAACACACATTTCTCTACAAACACACAATTCACTAGAAACACACAATTCTCTATTAACACACATTTCTCTACAAACACACAATTCACTAGAAACACACAATTCTCTATTAACACACATTTCTCTACAAACACACAATTCACTAGAAACACACAATTCTCTATTAACACACAATTCTCTACAAACACACAATTCACTATTAACACACATTTCTCTACAAACACACAATTCACTAGAAACACACAATTCTCTATTAACACACATTTCTCTACAAACACACAATTCTCTATTAACACACAATTCTCTACAAACACACAATTCACTAGAAACACACAATTCTCTATTAACACACATTTCTCTACAAACACACAATTCACTAGAAACACACAATTCTCTATTAACACACATTTCTCTACAAACACACAATTCACTAGAAACACACAATTCTCTATTAACACACATTTCTCTACAAACACACAATTCACTAGAAACACACAATTCTCTATTAACACACATTTCTCTACAAACACACAATTCACTAGAAACACACAATTCTCTATTAACACACATTTCTCTACAAACACACAATTCACTAGAAACACACAATTCTCTATTAACACACATTTCTCTACAAACACACAATTCACTAGAAACACACAATTCTCTATTAACACAAAATTCTCTACAAACACACAATTCACTATTAACACACATTTCTCTACAAACACACAATTCACTAGAAACACACAATTCTCTATTAACACACATTTCTCTACAAACACACAATTCTCTATTAACACACATTTCTCTACAAACACACAATTCACTAGAAACACACAATTCTCTATTAACACACATTTCTCTACAAACACACAATTCACTAGAAACACACAATTCTCTATTAACACACATTTCTCTACAAACACACAATTCACTAGAAACACACAATTCTCTATTAACACACATTTCTCTACAAACACACAATTCACTAGAAACACACAATTCTCTATTAACACACATTTCTCTACAAACACACAATTCACTAGAAACACACAATTCTCTATTAACACACAATTCTCTACAAACACACAATTCACTATTAACACACATTTCTCTACAAACACACAATTCACTAGAAACACACAATTCTCTATTAACACACATTTCTCTACAAACACACAATTCTCTATTAACACACAATTCTCTACAAACACACAATTCACTAGAAACACACAATTCTCTATTAACACACATTTCTCTACAAACACACAATTCACTAGAAACACACAATTCTCTATTAACACACATTTCTCTACAAACACACAATTCACTAGAAACACACAATTCTCTATTAACACACATTTCTCTACAAATACACAATTCACTAGAAACACACAATTCTCTATTAACACACAATTCTCTACAAACACACAATTCACTATTAACACACATTTCTCTACAAACACACAATTCACTAGAAACACACAATTCTCTATTAACACACATTTCTCTACAAACACACAATTCTCTATTAACACACAATTCTCTACAAACACACAATTCACTAGAAACACACAATTCTCTATTAACACACATTTCTCTACAAACACACAATTCACTAGAAACACACAATTCTCTATTAACACACATTTCTCTACAAACACACAATTCACTAGAAACACACAATTCTCTATTAACACACATTTCTCTACAAACACACAATTCACTAGAAACACACAATTCTCTATTAACACACATTTCTCTACAAACACACAATTCACTAGAAACACACAATTCTCTATTAACACACATTTCTCTACAAACACACAATTCACTAGAAACACACAATTCTCTATTAACACACATTTCTCTACAAACACACAATTCACTAGAAACACACAATTCTCTATTAACACACATTTCTCTACAAACACACAATTCACTAGAAACACACAATTCTCTATTAACACACATTTCTCTACAAACACACAATTCACTAGAAACACACAATTCTCTATTAACACACATTTCTCTACAAACACACAATTCACTAGAAACACACAATTCTCTATTAACACACATTTCTCTACAAACACACAATTCACTAGAAACACACAATTCTCTATTAACACACATTTCTCTACAAACACACAATTCACTAGAAACACACAATTCTCTATTAACACACATTTCTCTACAAACACACAATTCACTAGAAACATAAATTTCGCTACACACACAATTCCATACATAAACAAGTTCCCTACAAACACATAATTCCAAATTAATAGCAAATTATACATAATGACACATCCCCTCCCCCTCCCCCCCCCCTACCCCCCCCACTCCCAATCATGCAACAAAAACACACAATCCCCTATAAACATTTCGATCTCTACAAACATTCAATCTTCTACAAACAGTCAAGCTTCTACAAACATTCAATCTTCTACAAACATTCAATCTTCTACAAACATTCAATCTTCTACAAACATTCAATCTTCTACAAACATTCAATCTTCTACAAACATTCATTCTTCTACAAACATTCAATCTTCTACAAACATTCAATCTTCTACAAACATTCAATCTTCTACAAACACCTACAAGCTTCCCATCCCCTACATAAATCCTATCCCCGCTCGCCACCAAATCCCCCTACAAAAAAAAACAGAATCCCCCACAAACACTCAGGCCCCACAAAAAGTCCATCCTGTACATAAAGCCAATCCCCTTCCGCCATACATGCCTCTTTCAAAAAACACAATTACCTACAAACACTAACACCAAACACAATTCCTTACAAACACTAACACCAAACACACAATTCCTACCCCATGTAAATTTAATCTAATTAGAAATAGTCAGCATAGGTTTACTAGAGGGAGATCATGCTTAACAAATCTATTTGAATTCATGGAGGAGGTTACTAAAATCATAGAGCCAGTGGATGTTATTTATCTAGACTTTGAAAAGGCCTTGGATAGAGTACCTCATCAAAGATTATTTCGAAAGTTAAAATCACATGGAATAGGTGGGGACGTTGCCAAATGGATTGAAAATTGGTTAACGGGAAGAAGGCAGAGGGTGGGCATAAATAAGGAGTGGTGTGAAGTGAAAAGTGGTGTGCCACAGGGCTCGGTTTTGGGACCAATTTTGTTCTTGATATTAATAAATGATTTGGACATTGATATGAGATTCATGATTGCAAAATTTGCTGATGACACAAAACTATGCAGTAGTGCCTCATCTAAAGCGGAAGTGGATATATTGATGTCGGATTTAGATAAAATTCGAGAATGGTCTGTAAGCTGGCAAATGGATTGAATGTAGATAAATGTACAGTCATCCACATGGGTAGATCCAATATGGAACATAATTACAGAATGGGAGAAAACAATATCAGAAAGATAGATAAGGAAAGGGACCTAGGGGTTATAATAGATCATACAGGAAAGGTGAGTGAGCAAGTTAAGGTAGCAGTGAAAACGGCAAATGCAATGTTAGGTATGATAAAAAGAAATATTAAACATAGGAGCAAGGAAGTGATCGTCAAATTGTATAAAGCTTTAGTTAGACCTAGATTGGAGTACTGTGTACAGGTGTGGAGTCCTTATCATAGAGGGGACATAAACATGCTCGAAAGAATACAAAAAAGAGCGACAAAGATGATAGTGGGATTCCAGAATTACAGTTATGAGGAACGACTCAGAAAAACCGGCCTACAGTGTCTCGAAGAGAGAATAATTCGTGGTGACTTTATACAGGTTTATATGATGATCAGAGGAATGGATAACTTAGACTATAACAAGTTTTTTTACAATACAGCCACCTACAATAACACGAGGGCATAGCTACAAGCTGACTAAAGAGAGGTCCAGGTTAGATATTAGGAAATATTTTTTTAGTCAGAGAGTGGTGTCTGCTTGGAATGCTTTGCCAGGGGAGGTAGTGGAGGCAGGGACAGTTAATGCATTTAAGAATAAACTGGATGCGCATAACATTAAGAGCAAGGTGATGTAAATGTAACTGGTTGTATACAGACTCTGCAGGGTCTTCTAAACCAGTATAAAGACGTTAAGTTAAGTTTTAAACCCCATCTACTTACACCATGAAATCCCCCTACAAAAACACACAATTCCCTACAAACACTAACACCAAACTCAGTTCCCTACAAACACTAACACCAAACTCAGTTCTCTACAAACACTAACACCAAACACAATTCCCTACAAACACTAACACCAAACACACACTACCTACCCTACGTAAACCCCATCTACTTACACCATGAAATCCCCCTACGGAAACACACAATCCCCTACAAACTCCCAATCTCGCACTTAAACTCCACCCGCTTCCGCCACACAATCCTCTACAAACTAAACATCCTTTACAAATACTAACGTCCTACAAACAGTGCATCTCGTACGTAAAATCCATCCCCTTCCACCACCAACCCCGTACAGAAACACACCTCCCCCTACAAACTCCCAACAATCAATAAAATTATACTACACAAATTCACGATTAACAAAATGATATACATGAACGCAATCAAGTCCTTTCTCGCGAGCCCACAACTAGTTGCTACATCTCGATAAATATAGATAACGTGTCCAGTTCCTGGGGCATCTGTGTAATTTGTCATTAGAGTTTGTGGATTTTGCATAAATTTTGAAGACAGTAGAAGGTTTCCGCGATCGAATGATATTAACCTTCTTAGAATGTTCTACGATTACTAGATATTATCCAGGAGAATGACGGGTGAACTTGAACTTGGCTGGTCTAGGTTTGTGATGAAAAGATCGTGTCCCTTGATTAGAAAGCACACCACACTTGATATTCATGTGAATGAAACAAAAAAAATGCATGCACAATAGTTTAGGTATTTGGGAACTGTAATTACTGAGAATGGCTGACTCGACAGAAAGATAGAGATGTGGCAATGCAGAGGACAAACATTTCACATACCAGCTGTCTCCACTACTAAAACACCACAAGATTTCCCTGCAAAAAGCAGATATAATCTTCAACCCAACCCTGTGCCTCCGGTGCTAGACATGCGTATTCAATAAAGCCCAGAAACGAAAGTTAGCCACCTGCAAAATACGGTGTATATGGAAGATCACTAACAACACCAGAAGAGACAGAATCTCAAATATACGTATTCCGGGGAACGTTGGAACAATTCCCTACATACAGTACATCGAGCAACAGAGAATGAACTAGTTTGGCCACATTGTGACAATGCAGAAAGACCAAATTGTTCATGCAACTTTCTGCAGGAGAACATCCTGAATGAGAGCTAGATGCAAATGTTCGAGGAGCAGGTGGATAGACAGTGCAGACGATACATGCCGTAAAATTGGTGAAATGAGTAATATTACTCGGGCAACGAGAGAGGTGAAAGAAATACATACCACGATAGTCGACGGCGTGGGGTAGTGGTAAATTTTTATTTTTTTTTAAATTTTGTTTGCGTTCGCCTTATTTCTCTATTCCTCAAGGCGGTGTGCGTTACACTGTGGTTTTTATTTTGCGCCTGATGGCCCAGTGCATCCGACTACAGCATGCATTTTATGTAAGGGTCTGCTTTCTCCTGCATTTTCTAAGGGCTTGCTTCCCCGGGGTAACGCCGGTGCTGTGATGGGGATCGAACCCAGCACCTTCAGCTTGTGAGCCGTGTAACTTAACCACAAGCCTACACCGTCCCCATTAGTGGTTAAGTGATACGACTCACAAACCGAAGGTGCTGGGTTTGATCCCCATCACAGCACCAGCCGTTACCCCAGGGAAACAAACCCTTATAAAATGCAGGAGGAAGCATACAATTACATAAAATATATGCTGAAGTCGCAGATGTACTGGGCCGATAGGAGTAAAATAAAAACCACAGTGCAACAGTGCCTTGGGGATTCGAGAAATAAGGCGAATGCAAAGAAACAAAAAAAAAACATACCACGTTACTTGGGCTAAGACCGGATAGAAAGTGAGACAACAAAATAAGAAGAAATCTTTTCACATAGATGCTTTTCTTCTATCCCTGTCAGAGTGTCGAAGTCATTCTTTTGTTGTTGATTTGTTCAGTCGCGATTTGAGACAAACGGGGCATTGTAGCGTTGTGTTCAATGATGAAGGACCACTTCTTCATGCCGGACACTTATTCGGTAAGAATTATGTTGCCTTTTGAATGATTTGACTGGTAAAATGACCACTGAACATCTGCTGCAGAACTGCCCGACATACGAGGATCAGAGAGAGCAGATGTGGCCATTGCCAGTGGAACTGCAAGACAAGCTCTATGGTAGTGGCGAGAGTCTCAGGATGACCGCCGCTTTTTTCGAGAAAATAATGGTTACTGTCTGACTGTGTACGCAGAAGAAGAAGAAGAAGGAGAAGGAGAATGATTTGGTCCACCAGGGGCTAATAATTTGCTTCTTCCTTCTTCTTCTTCTTTTGCGTTCGTTCTTAATCTCCCGCTACCAAGCCCTGAACATGGTTTCAGAAGTAGCAGGATGTAGTCCAGAGAATTAAATACGTTGTGTCGCTAGTTTACAGCTTGACTGCGATATTTGCACCTTTCGGTCCGACACATCCGTCTTCGGCGGGTTTGCTTCTTCCAATTTTCAACTGCGATGGTTTCAAAATTATTGTCAACTCCGATGAGACTAGGCGTCAATCTTATCTCCCTTGAAACTATGAGTCTCTTGAAACTTGCAGGATTCGAAACACCCACCAATTAACGCTTCTGTGTGCGCGTTTCTAGAGAGACGAGTACCTTACCTTTCAGCTTTAGTGACCCCCCTATCATGCAAATATGACTGATATCATGTACAGTGCATCCTCGAACACTTCATTTGTGATGTAAAGAGCACGCCATCTAGGCATTCCCGTACGTCTTGTATTTACCGATTACAGGAATGCATTGGACAGTATTGAAACTCAACATGTCGACCTGTCGTGCAAAATTGTTCCCATTGCTGGGGTCGTAGAGGGATTTTAAAGGCTGGGGACAACATGCCACTTCGCTACCGATGTCGCACGTTGTGTGCTGGCTATATTTGTTTATTCCACCTCCAACAGAAAAAGAACATATACCTTATCGGGGATTCTATCCACTGCCCTCCTTGTCGGCAGGCAGGTATTGAAACCATTCGGCCACTTAATGCTGTGGTAAATGCTTTTAGAAACCAGAGTATATTTGAAACCAAAATCAAACCGGTCAGGAGGAAACATAAATGACTGCAGTATAGCCGTCGCCCTATAGCACGGTCAAGAATTCGTTCAGTTAGCAAGAGGAGCCCGACAAAGCAACACCATCATCCCAAGCTATTTGAAGCGACTTTCAAAGAGATTTTCCAACAACTAAATGAAATCGTCAAAAGCGGTCTTACAGATGGTGAGTGACTCACCCATTTATCATGTGTAGTTGACCTTGTGCTCATCAGCCACATCACTACAGAAGCCCAGCAATCCTGCAATGACCTAAATGTAGAGGCAGATATGCTAGGAATATTCGCCCCACAGAGAATATGTCGCAAAAAAGGGGACTGTTTGGCTATAACGATGTTTTGGTTATGTGCTTAGCGAGGCAGTTTAGATGGCGCCTGACAGACTGCGGGTCTATGTTGCTCTAATTTACACATCCACCACAACCAGTCTAAAAAATAGGCGATCGTATATTCCAGGGGCTAACAGATGCTGGGATTGACCTAGCAAGTCATCAGTGGATTATCGCCTCCAAAAATTTATGAAACAAATACCTCGACATCTAACGACATAATGGGACTGAAGATAGATAGGTAGATAGATAGATAGATAGATAGATAGATAGATAGATAGATAGATAGATAGATAGATAGATAGATAGATAGATAGATATATAGATAGATAGATAGATAGATAGATAGATAGATAGATAGATAGATAGATAGATAGATAGATAGATAGATAGATAGATAGATAGATAGATAGATAGATAGATAGATAGATAGATAGATAGATAGATAGATAGATAGATAGATAGATAGATAGATAGATAGATCCGCTGGTCTATAAATGAATAACAGTAAAACACAACCCCTCAAACAACCTCTACTGTCAAATGCAGGACATTAAGTTGAGAGAAGAAACCATACAGGATGTAAATTCCTATACCTACCTACGCTAAGAAATAAATGTCACCCACAAAATTGACTTCGAAATCTCTAGACGACGAAAAGCAGCTTTGTCTTCCTTCATCTTCATTAAGCCATTACTCAGAGAGATGAAATTCACAACGGCAATAGCACACACTTTTAATTCCAGGTTCATTCCAGTAATGGTTTACGGATGTGAAGTGTGGGGCTTGCGAAAAACAGACGTTGAAAAGCTCCGAGACACTCCTCAGAGAGCAAGAGAACGAAACGCACAAACATTTTCGTCAAGGGATAACATCCTAATCACACAACCATCGCTGGGTTGGACACCTAGTACGTCTGCTTGACAACATACAGACACATAAAACAACGTTTTTGGTGGTCCTCTGCCTGTAAATGTCCACAGGGCCACCGACCTATGCGATGACGATGTGGACTAGAAAAATGTCTATGTCCGCATTGATGCACTAGACTGCCTAAGATCTGACGCAAACAGAATATTATTGAATTTCTTGCATATGTCATATTTGACGGACTGACGCCGAGGATGATGTGATTCATATCTGACCATAGCACTTGATAACGTGTATCCTTTACATCGTAGAATGTTATCTACAACACACCATATCTGACGACTGTCTCTGCTATGAGTCAATATCAACTTTGCATAATGAAGAGCCAGGAATAATAAAACTAGATATTATTTCAACTCTCTTTGTCAAATATGGAACACAGCAACATTATCAACAAAGAAACAATACCAGTACATCGTTTAGGCGTCTAAGGTCCATTGCGTCGATCAGAAATACACGTGGTTCACTGCTGCGGGATGGTACCAGGCCTCGTCCAGAGCTGAGGGAGTGACTGCTATTTACCGAAGCCATACTGTGCGGGAAGACCTCTCCTGCGTCTCAAACAGATGGAGGGAAGTTCTTTGGCGCTCGGGAAAGGTTTGTGAAATATCTTGTAGGTCAATGTTTCCTGATTCCTCCGAATGACATGACCAAGCAAGCAGTCTTAACAGCTGTCCAACATTCCCGAAAGAAAAAAAAAATGACACGAATGTAAAAACGGTCCTGCTATATGGCTCAGAGGCATGGCAGGCGACTAAAGGTATCATATACATACTGCAGACCTGCATCAAACAGTGTCTTCATCGCATACTTCGTGTTATATGTACAGAAAGATGACAATTGCAAATGGCTTGTAGAAGCATCCTTCATTGGACCTGGACTTATTATAGGTTCTCAGTCCTTGTCAATGCTGAAAGTGTCTACAGTAGGTCACAAGCGCCATATTTGCGAATAGTTTCAATGCCTGCATGCTGGCAAAGGACAGCAATGGTTCGAATTCCCGGTTAGGCATGTTATTTTGTTCTGTTCAAAGGGAAACAAGCAAACATAGCCAGCACACAACATGCCAACACAGTGGCGAAGCGACATGTAGTCTGCAAACCAAGAACCCATCGACTTCATGACGTTATCACAAATACTTGAACAAGTGTCCCCTTGTACAGTAGAACATACATGACGTTATCACATATACTTGAACAAGTGTCCCCTTGTACAGTAGAACATACATGACGTTATCACAGATACTTGAACAAGTGTCCCCTTGTACAGTAGAACATACATGACGTTATCAAAAATACTTGAACAAGTGCCCCCTTGTACAGTAGAACATACATGACGTTATCACAGATACTTGAACAAGTGTCCCCTTGTACAGTAGAACATACATGACGGTATCACAAATACTTGAACAAGTGACCCCTTGTACAGTAGAACATACATGACGTTATCACAAATACTTGAACAAGTGTCCCCTTGTACAATAGAACATGCATGACGTTATCACAGATACTTGAACAAGTTTCCCCTTGTACAGTAGAACATACATGACGTTATCACGGTGGATATCGACTAGTTTGGCCTTCCACCTTAACACCTTCAGCAGTTCATCCCCAACGGCTGTGGGTTGAAGTTGGCCCTTGTACCGGGCCAGCATTAGCTGGATTGGATCTACTGCCGGGAACATTCTGGAGTTCGGTGCAATGGAACAGCTGATATCTTAGCTTCACATGCATCAGATACTGTTACACTAGATACCAAGTGGCCTTGTGAAGTTTATCAATGACCGCCTGTTAGATAATGACATCACAATCATTCTTAGTTCTTCATTCGATCCCTTCCTGGCCAGGGTGTGGACGTCCTTCTGCTGGTCCCAACTCAAGATCCAGTCATTTCTGTCTCGGACGTGGGCCGTCCAGTTAGGTAGTATTCTGCCTGTTGTGGGGTCATGTGTGTTGTGCTTTTTTAGTGAATCTCGTCAGCGAGTTGTGGGCCCTCCCCGAGGTCTATTTTTTGTTACACTCGTTCTGTTCTGTTCATAAAGATTGACTTCACTACACTCCAGACATACCCATAGGTGCTCAGTATCTATCAGTAAATGTTGAAGGGAATGGTTTCTGACGGTTCCTTCAGCGCATTTGTTGTTCACACTTTTGTTCCGCCCTATCTCACTTCTCAATCCACTCGAACCTCTTTCTATATCAAAGATCTACAGTCTGTGAATTTATGATTTCTGGGATAACAGCAGCAAATGCATCTCTTGAAAGACGCTTCGTGATCATAACTCTCATTCATTAGCCTCTAAGCGAACTACACAATAACAGAATCCGGAGAATATCCATATCAAGGATGACCTACATCACGTGAACCATTCGAAACACCGCTGGGCAGGCCTATAGCTAGATAACAAGACAAAAGATAGAGTACTATGTTAATTCGTGAGCTTGTATTTTTCTGTCAGGTTTAGTATTTGTCATTTCTCTGGGCTCACCGAGGCTCTGGGGACCTGCTGCTGCTTCGAGTTCTCTGATTGGGGTGCTTCTCAGACCTCCGGTAATAATTCTGAGTCCGGTATTCTGTGCCTTGTCTAATTTATGTAGATTGGTTTTTGCCGCTGTTGCATAGGCACCCATACCATATTCCAGTGTTGGCCGTACATATCCAGTGTATACTTGTCTGACTATGTTTGCATCTGCACCCCAATTTGTCCCTGCCAGTGTTTTTGCATCAGCTTTAGTCTGACTGTGGCCTTCTTTTTTGAGTATCCTCTATGTGTGGGCCCCATGTTAATCTTGTGTCATATCTCATTCCTAGGTATGTAGGATTATTTTCTCTAGGAAGTAGGCTATTTTCTAAACATAGGTCGACCTGCTCTGACTTTGTAGAGAGCGATAAGAGTGTTGAGAGGGTCTTGCTTCTGTTTATTGTGACACCCCATGAGTCTGTCCATTTCTTTACTGCACTGATTGCTTCCTGCATTCTTCCTTTTGCGGTTCCAATGTTTTCTGCCTGGGTCCATATGGCCAGGTCATCCGCATGGAGTGCTTTGTGAGTGTGTGGTCTGAACTAGTTTGGCAGATCATTAGTGAAGAGGATAAACAAGGAAGCGGATAGTGATCCTCCCTGGGAACCCCCCCCCCCCCTTCCGCCCATGTAGTTTGACCATTTTGCTCCTGTGTTCTTCCAACATGACTCTCGCACATCGTGAGTGGAGGTAGTCTTTGATCCACTCAAGCATTGTCCCCTTTATTCCGTAGCCGGCTAATTTTAGCATTAGTAATTCCTTCCATAGTTTATCAATAGCTAGTCAGGTCAAAGAAGGTGACCAATAGTTTGCATTTCCTCTGAAAGGTATCTCTGATTTTCTGGGCCAGTTCAGTGGTCTGGTCTTGGATACTCCTGTATTGTATATAGCCAGACCGGCACTCGTCTAGGATTTTGTTTTTCTCAATGAAAGTTAGCATCCTATTGTTCACAAGCCTTTCCATTGTTCTTCCCAGACAACTTGTTCTTCTGCGTTCGTTCTCAATCTCCCGCTACCAAGCCCCGAAAAGGGTTTTGCAAGCAGTAGGATGTTGTCCGAAGAACGGAATGCGTTGTGTCGCTAGTTTACAGCTTGACTGCGCAATTTGCACCTTGCGGTCCGACACATCCGACTTCGGCAGCCCCAAACAACTAAAGAGGCTGATTGGGCGGTAGCTTGTTTTGTTATCTTTTGGTTTTCTCTTGGGAATTATTTCTGCCTCCTTCCATTCTTTTGGGAGCACGATTGGTTTATCAGGTCCAGGAATCGCTGTCTGCCTATTGGTCCCAAGTGTGTTATCATTTCATTTGTAATCGCGTCGGGCCCAGGTGCCTTTTTCATCTTAAGTTTTCCTATTACCCAATTCAATTCTTGGAAGGTGAAAGGCTTGTTTATTTCATCCTCATTGTTTTCTTTCCTTTTCCTACCTTTTTTAGTTCATTTCCCACCTCTGTAACTCATATATTGGACATGTTTATATTGTTGTCTTCGGCAAAACCCACGGCAAGGAGATTGGCTGCTTGTTTTCCTGTATATGTCTCGCCACTCTCTTCAAGTACCGTTTTGCATGGCTGATGGTGTTCTCCTCCTGTAAGCTCATCACCAGACTCCACAATTTTGTGGTGTCTACATCCATGTTGAGGGATGTAGTTTCTTTTTCATTGCCAACCTTTTCTGACATAAGTGAGTTTTTCCTTCCTGTATAGAGCTTGCTGTTTGTTGTGTTATGTATTGTTGAAGTCTGATGGATCTTGCTCCGTGGTAGTTCTTGCTTTGGTGGCCCTGTCATGCAATTCTTGTAGCTCCCTGGTCCAGGAAGGTTTATAATTCTGTCTTCTGCCTCGTGGTATTGATTTTTCCGCTGCCTCTGTGATGATGTTTGTAAATGTTTTAGTCTTATGTCTTACATTGTTTGATGTGAATGGTGTTGTTAATTTGTCTTCAGTTAAGTGCTTGTAGAGGTTCCAGTCTGCTTTTTATAACTCCAGCTGGCTGTCTTCTTTCTGTTTATGGGTAGTTCTAATTCCTCTTTTGTGATCATGACTGTTTGGTGATCACTTCCTCCAAGCTAAATATTTTGACTGTCAGATTTTCAGATACATTGATGATTCTGAAGGTTTCTATGGTGGCTATGGAATTTTTTTTACTAATGTGATGATACCTTCTTTATGACCCTCTCTGTCCAACCTGTTTCATATCTCATATTGCCAAAGCGTCTATCTCCATTTAGATGTTTTTCTTGTATGCACATGTCATCTATCTTGTGCTCAAACAGGAAGTTGTGCAATTCGTGATTCTTCCTCATCACCTCATCTGCGTTCCTTTGTGCAATCTTGAGAGTGTTGTGTAGTCCAGAAGCTTTACTCTGCTTAATCCTGGTGCACCGATACACGGAGCTGTGATCAGTAGCTTGGGGTGGATCCCTTCGAGACTTGAGATCCGGCGCTGCCTCCGCCTGGTGGCAGTCCACGGAGGAAGCCTCATATTTTGTGATATATTAGTTCTTTGTTCATAGTCGACCTGTACTTCTACAGTGACAGATGCCCCGGTGCCGGTCTCAGCTCTGGTATGAGCTGGGTTTAGCCGGGACGAGGATTTCCTGCCGAGCGTACTAGGCTCGAGCAGCTTATTAATCCGCTACGTTAGGACAAGTGCCGCTGAAGGTGGTTAAATGATGTGCTACTCCATCTTAATAGATTCAAATACTAGAGTGAAGTAGACCCACATCCTGATAGTCGCCATCTGTGTTGCTCTAAAGAAACCACTTAACACTTAACCATTTGACTTATGTCGGTGTTATGCCATGTCACACAGTTAGTCGCCTCTTATGACATGCTCTCTGTGGGACAGTGGTGCTATTCTTGTCCTTGTCATATACAAAGACCCAGGCGGACCATTCGGGAAGAATATTGTGGTATATCTTGTCTTGTCTTCGTTCGTTCTCAATCTCCGGCTACCAAACAAAGAAAGGGCTTAATTGGCAGAATGTAGTCCAGAGAACGGAATGCGTTGTGTCGTAGTTTACAGCTTGACTTTGACATTTGCACCTTTCGGCCCAACACATCCGACTTCAGCAAGCATTTTTGTTAGTACCGGGTTAGCATTCCCTCTTCGATCCCTTCTCCTTAGCTAGTCTGCCCTGCTGCAGCCTGTTATCCAGGATCACCGCGTGGAGGTGTAGAAGGGTCTTGGCAGCTCTGGTTCGCTGGCCCTGACGCTAGCAGTCAGCTATGAGTCGCTCACCACTGCAGCTCATGCGCTGCTCAGCGTCTTGATCCCGTGGTATATCTGAGCATACTCACTAACCGCATATGCGTTCATGTCCTTTTTCATTTTTGGATAGCCACGCCATTCTGGCCGACTTGTTCAATCTTCTGTGGGAAAAGTTTTGGAGTCTTCCTATCCATGTCCCGGATCACCCAAACACTGTCTGCCGGGCTTCAGTTGCTTTGTTTTTAACCAAGATAGCTCCCTGGGTGTGACCTTGGTAGGGATCAGGTCATGTCCACGCCCTGGTGGGCCCCGCACCTGACGAAGGGGTCACACTCCCCCGAGGGTTTCTGTTTGGGTTACCCCACCCATAGCCTGCCATTTTACCCCTTCAGGAATCGAGGATCTGGTTTGTCAGTGCCGTATTCTCTCTCTTCGTCACTGCTGTGATGGTTCAAACGGGGAGCACCGGACTCAGCTAGTAGACCGCTCTAGATGGTACGGTTTGCTTGCACGACCCAGCTAGTGGAACGCTCGAGAAGGTACGGTTGGCTTGATAGACAGAGGCTGTATATCAGCATAAGTATTTCGCATTTTTTAGTGAGCCTGTACAAATCCTTGTGATGATAACCTTAGCCATATAGTTTCTTTATCTGAATGCTCTGCTTCCCACTTGTTCCGATACGTACACCTGGTAGATCTCTAAACCACTTCTAAACGTATAGCAATATGAGCATGGTTTAACTTTCCACCTATCGTTGATAGTCTGGCTGCCTTTTCCTTCCAACGATTAGTGTAATGAGATTGAATCCAGTGCATTACAATTATCTTCAAAAGCTTAAATGGTCTGTAACGTAAGTCAAAGACGTGCTGCAGGTAATCCACACACTCATTGCGACTTTGCGACTAGTCTAATTTCAAGCCAAGGCGTCGCTGACACGTCATGCACATCAACAGAATGACTACCTTACCACAATAGAAATAAGTTTCAAATACGTCATGCATACCAAACTTATGACTACCTCACCACAATAGAAATACGTTTCAAACACGTCATGCATACCAACAGTTTGACTACCTCACCACAATAGAAATACGTCTCAAACACGTCATGCATACCAACAGTATGAATACCTCACCACAATAGAAATACGTCTCAAAGACGTCAAGCATACCAACAGTATGACTACCTCACCACAATAGAAATACGTCTCAAATTCGTCATGCATACCAACAGTATGACTACCTCACCACAATAGAAATACGTCTCAAACACGTCAAGCATACCAACAGTATGACTACCTCACCACAATAGAAATACGTCTCAAACACGTCAAGCATACCAACAGTATGACTACGTCACCACAATAGAAATACGTCTCAAATACGTCATGCATACCAACAGTATGACTACCTCACCACAATAGAAATACGTCTCAAACACGCCAAGCATACCAACAGTATGAATACCTCACCACAATAGAAATACGTCTCAAACACGTCAAGCATATCAACAGTATGACTACCTCACCACAATAGAAATACGTCTCAAACACGTCAAGCATACCAACAGTATGACTACCTCACCACAATAGAAATACGTCTCAAATACGTCATGCATACCAACAGTATGACTACCTCACCACAATAGAAATACGTCTCAAACACGTCAAGCATACCAACAGTATGACTACCTCACCACAATAGAAATGCGTCTCAAACACGTCATTCACACCAGCAATATGACTTCCTTACGATAATATATTAATAATATAAGTGAGTCGCGTAGCGCAGTGGTTAGCATGCTGGCATCGCATCTGAGTGGTCCTGAGTTCATTCCACACTAGAGGTGTATTACGTTTTTTTCAAACCGCAACGGATTCCTGGTGTCCCAAGCGTGATGATGACCACATCATCCACTAAGTGCCGTGGGTCTCAAACACAAAATAATATGGGCCTAACACCATATTTCCTATGCACCGGTGGGCGTTATTGGATCTTTACTTTTACTTATGATAACACGTCATCTGATTTCCTCACCACAATGCAAGATATCTCAAACACGTCATGTGCACCAACAATATGGCCACCTCACCATAATGCAAAGATATCTCAAACACGTCATGTGCACTAACAATATGACCCCCTCACCACAATGCAAAGGTTTCTCAAACACGTCATGTGCACCAACAATATGACCACCTAACCACAATGCAAAGACGTAATCAACACGTCATATACAACAACAATATAAATACCTCACCGAAATGCAAAAATGTCTCAAAAACGTCCAGAATACTAACAATGTCGCTACAATAACACGACACAAGGACGACTCTAACACATCATCCACACTTAAATTATGACTTCTTTAATACCATACAAATCCGCCTCTGACACTTCACCTCACTAACAACATGCCTACCTTAATAACACACAGAGACGCCTCTGCCACTCCATCCACAACAGAATTCGGTCTACCAAAATAAACGCGAACCACTCTCTCTCTCTCTCTCTCTCTCTCTCTCTCTCTCTCACTTTGCCTCTCCGTAACCCATCACCTTGATTATGTTAAACCCCGTCTTTGCACCTTTCCTCATCAATATTCTGGACATCTTTCAATTTTCATCTCTCGATCAGTAGTTTTACAATCTCTCGTGCCAATAACAACGAATGAAAACGAACAGTGAGCCTGGAGGCCCCCACGAAGTATACATGTCTTCACCCTCTCCTCCATTCCCTCTACCCCCACCCTCCTCCCAATCAAACTCACTCACAGACACTGACGCAAGACGGTCTCTGAGAGAGCAGACATTGCTGTGCTGGAGCTACCTCTGTAGCACCTCCCTGCTTTTGTGCCAGTTTTGTGTTGTGGTCTCCAGAGATATTTACATTTCTCCAGTAGCGCTCAGTTCATCAAGTGAAGTTCTGTTCATCTGTTTGAATCTGCGTTGTTTGGTAAGCTGGAATATTGTAGATGATCTAAATAGTGTAGACTTCTATCACCGTGTTTGAATCTGCGTTGTTTGGTAAGATGGGATATTGTAGATGATCTAAATATAGTTCTATCACAGTGTTTGAATCTGCGTTATTTGGTAAGATGGGATATTGTAGATGATCTAAATATAGTTTTATCACCGTGTTTGAGTTTGCATTGTTTGGTAAGATGGGATATTGTAGATGATCTAAAACGAGTTCTATAACTGTGTTTGAGTTTCCATTGTTTGGCAAGATGGGATATTGTAGATGATCTAAATACAGTTCTATCACCATGTTTGAATTTTCGTTATTTAGTAAGATGGGATATTATAGATGATCTAAAGAAAATTATATCACCGTGTTTGAATTTGAGTTGTTTGGTTGTTATTGTTTCAAATGCCAACAATGAGTAGGTTACTCTTATGTGCGCTCTAAAAAAGGGCGTTAAGTAAGCGGTTATAGTAGCTTTCCTCACATCTCGAGCACGCTGCTAAAGGTGGACTGGGGTCCTCCGGGCGGTTGTGCTATGCTTGGCTTCAGCTGCGTGTCGCTCCCTACTACGGAGATCACGTCGAACTTCACCTTATTAGCCAGATTGTAGTCCTCGACAATAGCCCGTTTCCAGAATGACCAACAAGAAGGCCAGGTGAGGATCTTGGCCAGTGTATTTCTCTTGACCTGGCTAACATTATCTGATCAGACGTTAGCCTTAACGTCCCGCGTTACTTGGTAAGATGGGATATTGTAGATGATCTACATAGAGTTATTTCCCCGTGTTTGAATATGTGTTGTTTAATAAGATATTCAAGTTGAAAATATAATCCCTGATAGCTAGACACTTATAATTATTTTTTGTACGGAAACCCGTGTGGTCATTGAATGGCATAACATTTCAGAATGGATGAAGTAACGAACAAGAACCTCAAATTATTCTAGAGATTCTCGCACCACAGAGAATGTATCGCAAAAAGGGGACTTTGTTCCTATACATCAAGTCTTGGTTGTGTGGTTAGCGGAGGGGTAAAGATGGTGCCTAACAGACTGACGGTCTACCTTGCTCTAATTTACGCTTCCATCACCACCAGTCCCGAAAATAGGCGATCGTATTTCCATGGTCTACCAACCTAAAGGTTGGTAATACATGATGTGTTTGAACGTGCAAATCTTCAGCGGATTTGCGCCTGCCAAAAGAATATGAAACAAAGGAGGTCACACATACCCATGACGTCTAACGACACAAGTAGACTGAAGATGGATAGACAGTGACGTTATTTTCTGTTTTTGTGTCTACGCATTTTGGTAAATAAACATTTGTAGAAAATCTTCCAAATAGAGTACTTTTATATTCTTCTGTTAGAATATGTGATGTCTAGATAGAATATTGTAGACCATCGTCAAATACGGCTTCGCGTTAGCAGCAGCGAAAACGTAACACAGAGTAAATTATGATAAATTAGACTATAACAAGCTTTTCGCAATACAGTCACCCACAAGAACAAGAGGGCATAGCTACAAATTTAACTAAAGAGAGGTCCTGATTAGAAATTAGGAAAATTACATTTAGCCAGAGAGTGGTGAATGCTTGGAATGCATTGCCACAGGAGGTAGTGGATGCAGGAACAATTAATGCATTTAAGAATAAATTGGATGCTCATAGCTTTTAGAGCAAGCTAATGTGAATGAAACTGGTTGTATACAGACTCTACAAAGTCTAAACCAAACAGCAAGAGAGAGCTGGAAAAACAAAACTGAAAGCCTCAACCTAGACAAAGAAGGGAACAAGCTATGGAAGCTAGTCAGAGCCATGAACGACGAAACCCCGTCAAATAAACAAATTACTATCAAGCAGGGCGAGAACTTGATCACAGGTAAGAAAGCCGCAAACGCCTTTGTCGATCACTATGCCAGAGCAAACCACATCGAGGTCCCTGCAGATAAGCATACAGACATTAGCAAAGAGCTAAAGGGACACGAAAACATGAATACGGCTCCTGAAGAGCATATGATGGCCAAACTAACAATGCGCGAAATGGAAGAGGCTATGAGAACACTAAAGAAACGGAAATCTCCCGGAAAAGACGGGATAACAAACGAAATGCTGATGGATCTGGGCCAAACAGCGAAGAAGAAACTGCTATCGGTCCTGAACCAAAGCTGGAAAAGGGGTATTGTACCCCAGGCATGGAAAGATGCAATACTGGTACCAGTACCAAAAACAGGAAAGGACAAAACAGATCAAAATGGAAACAGGCATTACAGCCTACTGAGCTGTGTCGGCAAACTGATGGAACGTATGATAAACACCAGACTCTTGTGGCATCTGGAAGAAAAACGAATACTAATTCCACAGCAAGCCGGCTTTAGACAGCACAGATCCACTGAGGACCAAGTCATCGTCATAGCCCAGGAGATAGAAGATGCCTACCAGGTACAGAAACACACAGTAGCGGTTTGGGTGGACCTGGAAAAGGCATTTGACAAAGTCTGGAAAGACGGACTTAGAGTCAAGCTAAGGAGGTGAAGTTTGTGGGAGAATGTACAAGTGGATCAGCCACTACCTCAAAAAAAGAACGGCCAGAGTCCAAGTACAAGGGCAGACGAGCAAAAAGGTGACACTCGAGCAGGGAGTACCCTATATGAAGTACTGTCACCCACACTCTTCCTGGTGTATATAAACGACATTACAGAAAATATACCAAGAAGAGTCCATAGCTCAATGTTTGCAGACGATCTGGCTAAGTGGACCTCTGAAAAGAATCTCACCATAGCAAGAAATCGGATGCAGAAGGTCCTAACATCACTGGAAGAATGGGCGAACTCATGGCTGGTCAAAATAAACGAGTAGAAAACCACATGTACAATATTCTCGCTTTCAATCAAACCCCAAAACATCAAATTAAGTCTAAATGGCAAATTCCTGCAGCCCAATGACAACCCAAACTATCTGGGAGTCACATTTATCGACGCATGACATGGAAAAGTCAGATCGAGAGAAACCGAATGAGAGCCAGAGAAAGAATGGCAATCATGAGGAAACTTGCTGGCACAAGCTGGAGAGCAGACGAAAGTATACTAAAGAAACTGTACACTGGAAGAGTGAGACCAGTTCTCGAGTGTGGCATTGCGGCATGGACAACAGCAGCAAAGGCGAACTTCGATAAAGTTAGCAAACTCCAAAACCAAGCCATGAGAGTTATAACAGGAGGCATGAAGTCAACGCCAATTGTAGAACGTGAAAAGATTTCAAAACTGCAATTCATAACCGATATAAGAGACTGCAGAGCCCAGCTTCAGTCAGAGAAACTCCGAAGACTGACTGACCATCCAATGCACCAGAGACTAAACAATTTGGGAAATGGGAAACTAAAGCGGAGAAACTTTGCAGAAATAGCCAAAGCAAAGATGCACGAAGATCCCATAAACGCACTAACAACACCAAAACCCATCACTACTGTACGAAAACCTACCTGGAGGCAGGATGTATTTCCAGAGGTGGTAGAAAATTTACCAGGTATTGGAAACAACAACTGCCAGACTGAAAAAGAAAGGAGAGATACTACCCTGAGCTTTATATCGAAAAGCTACCCAAGCATGGACTGGACCCATGCATACACTGACGGTTCTGTAACAAACACTACACAGAACGGAGGGGCAGGAGCATTCCTGAACCTACCAAATGGCAGAAAAATAACACTGTCATTCGCTACTGGTAAGTACACAAGCAACTTCAGAGCGGAGGCAGAGGCACTGAGGGCGGCAGTGGAAGAAATGGTGACACACAAAGAAAATGAAAGCCATATAGTCCTGCTTACAGATGCTCTCGCCGTAGTCACAGCGCTGAAAAGCCAGAAAAACACTGAGCTTAATGACTTAAGAGCAGCACTCTGCAAACTGTGCCAGCAGTCCGCACCAAAAAGGGTAGTGGTACAGTGGGTCCCATCACACTGCAACATCCAAGGCAACAAGGAGGCAGACAGACTGGCAAAAGAAGGTGCAAGACTACCACAAACAGATACTAGTATGACGTACGAAGAGTCAAAACGGCTTATCAAAGCCAGATACATGACCAAATGGGAAACAGAACATACTGGTTACACCAAAAACGATGCCTATTACCAGTTGAACAGAAGAGAGCAGGTCGTTGTCTTCAAACTTCGCACTGGCCACAATAGACTGAGGGACCACCTATTTAACAAGTTAAAGATAGGTGGTACCGACGAATGCCCGTGCGGTACCGGTAAAATGACCGCTGAACATCTACTGCAGAACTGCCCGACATACGAGGATCAGAGAGAGCAGATGTGGCCATCACCAGTGGCAACACAAGACAAGCTCTATGGCAGCGGCGACAGCCTCTGGATGACCGCCGCTTTTTTCGAAAAAATAATTGTTACTGTCTGACTGCGTACGATGAAGAAGAAGAAGAAGACTCTGCAAAGTCTTAAAAACCAGTATAAAGACGTTAAGTTAAGTAAACAAACTGAAACAGTAATGTAGTAAAAGTCGACTAGAGATGGATGGATGTCAGACTGTCATACACTCTAGAAGCTAAAGTCACGAAAGAAATGAAAACAAATATACCTTATATGTGTTGTTGTTCTTTCTTCCACTCGTACTTGATGTAGGCGTTCTTGATGACATCTCGAGGCGTCCTTAAACGGTAAAACCGGAGTCATCCTGGCTGTAGTGCAAAGCGATGCTTTTCAGTATGATTACAACTATTGGGACCACAATGTCCATCTCCACCTCCTTACCCAGACTAAAATGTATTTATTTATTTATTTATTTTTTTTGCGTTCGCCTTATTTCTCTAATCCCCAAGGCGGTATGCGTTGCACTGTGGTTTTTATTTTGCGCCTGTTGGCCCAGTGCATCCTACTTCAGCATACATTTTGTGTACGGGTCTGCTTCCTCCTGCATTTTCTAAGGGTTTTCTTCTCCGGGGTAACTGCCGGTGCTGTGATGGGGATCGAACCCAGCACCTTTGGGTTTGTGAGCCGTGCCACTTAACCACTAGGCCACGACGTCCCCAGCCAGACTAATATGAAACACCCTGTTTCGAACGAGAACTGCATGGGAGTGACGTGGGGTCTTGTCCAGCATATTTTGCCTGGTCCTGACTAATATAGCCTGATGTTTAGCCTGGCCAGACGTTAGTCTTCTCTTCCTACTTCTTCATGGTAGAAGAGGAGCAACTAAGTAAAGATGTCCAGTTCAAGTGAATTTCTGTTACAATGTCTGTCTCTGCGGTGTAAAAGAAGGTTGAAGACGATAGAAAATGTGCTTTCGTTTCTGGTCAGTAGCAACGCATTATGTTGAAATGATTGTTGTTTTTATTTTTGTTACTGCTGAATTCCTTTTTCCTGTTGGTGTTTTGTGGTTGTTGTTGTTGGCGCTGTTGTTTTTATTGTTTGTATTATTATTATTGGTCTAGTTCTTGCTGCTGTTGTTGTTGTTGTTGTTGACATTGATGTTGTTGTTGTGTGACGTTGTTGTTGTTGTTGCTGTTGTTGTTGTTATTATTAATTATTGTGGGTGGTGTTGTTGCTGCAGTTGGTCATGTTGTTTCTGCTGCTGTTGTTGTTATTAGTATTATTATTGTTGTCACTTTTATTCTTGTTGCTTTTTTTTTGTTATTGTTTCTTTGTTACTGTTGCTGTTACTGCTGTTGTTGCTGCTGCTGGTGGTCAAATTGAGTTAACTCTTGACGACCTAACTTTGGTAGCGGGCTTAGGAGCTTTTCTTTCACCTTGAGACGTGCTTAAAGAGGGGTCTAGGGTCCTCATCGCTATAGCGCTATTTGATGTTCCACAGTAACCTCACCAGCATGTGAATTACAGTGTCAATCCCCACTTCGCTGACCAGGCTGAAGTGACACAGCCAGCTTGTATCAAACGAGCGTGTAACATAGGGTACTGGACATCAATGTCTCACTTTCTTCTTCTTCTTCTTCTCCCACTACCAAACCCTGAAAGGGCTTAAGTAGCAGAATGTAGTCCAGAGAACGGAATGCGTTGTGTCGTAGTTTACAGCTTGGCTGCGATATTTGCACCTTTCGGTGCAACACATCCGACTTCAGCAATCATTATTTGAGTACCGGGTTAGCATTCACTCTTCGATCCCTTCTTCTTAGCCAGTCTGTTCTTCTGCAGCCTGTTATCTAGGATCACCGCGTGGAGGTGTAGAAGGGTCTTGGCAGCTATGGTTCGCTGGTCCTGACGCTAGCAGTCAGCTATGGGTCTCTGACCACTGCAGCTAATGTGCTGCTCAGCATCTTGATCCCTAATGTCTCACTTGACCTTTATAAAATTTTTTGCTCGTTACTCTTTGAAATGACCACAGCGTGTTTTCATGAATGTGTTTTCATAAATGTGTTTTCATGAATGTGTTTTTATGAATGTGTTTTCATAAATGTGTTTTCATAGATGTGTTTTTATGAATGTGTTTTTATGAATGTGTTTTTATGAATGTGTTTTCATGAATGTGGTTTCGTGAATGTGTTTGGGGACGGCGTGGGCTAGTGGTTAAGTTACACGGCTCACAATCCGAAGGTGCTGTGTTCGATTCCCATCACAGCACCAGCCGTTACCCCGAGGAAGCAAACCCTTAGAAAATGCAGGAGGAAGCAGACCATTACATAAAATACACGCTGAAGTCGGATGCACTGGGCCGACAGGCGCAATATAAAAACCACAGTGCAACGCACACCGTCTTGGGGAATCGACAAATAAGGGGAACTCAACAAAACAAAACAAAAATGAATGTGTTTTCATGAACGTGTGTTAATGCTTACAGGGTATATGTTCTTCATGGGTACAGGAACATTTTCATTGGACAAAGAACGACGTGGTCTATTTTCATACAAATAGATCTATACTTTTCAGACATATATTGGGGATCAAGATGCTGAGCAGCGCATGAACTGCAGTGGTCAGCGACTCATAGCTGACTGCTAGCGTCAGGGCCAGCGAACCAAAGCTGCCAAGACCATTCTACACCTCTACACGGTGATCCTGGATAACAGGCTGCAGCAGGGTAGACTGGCTAAGGAGAAGGGATCGAAGAGGGAATGCTAACTTAGTACTCAAAATTGCTTGCTGAAGTCGGATGTGTTGGATCGACAGGTGCAAATATAGCAGTCAAGCTGTAAACTACAACATAGCGCATTCCGTTCTCTGAACTATATTCTGCTACTTAAGCCCTTTCAGTGTTTGGTAGTGGGAGATTGAGAATGAACGAAGCCAAGCCAAGACATCTATTGTCGCGTCATATTGATCTATCTTTTTATCAGAAATATAGTGTCGTGCCATATAGATTTATACTTTTTCAGAATTAATTTTCTTACCATAGATCTACATCTTTTCAGAATCACATTGTCATGCTGTAAAGATTTATATCATTCAGAAATATATTTACATTGGGGGAACTGAGACGCTAGTGCAGTCAGGCACAACGAACTGACCAGGTCATCGCGCAAGGCTCAGACCCAATCCGCTTAGTCGACCACAATCTCTCTTCCATGGAGCGTTCCCTGGAAACAGGCTGTCTTCTATTCAGCCTAGCTGACGCGATTTGCATCGATGTGATCATTGTAGTAGTGAGCACCACGCAGATGAAGTCAAGCATAGCGCAATCGTCTGGAAGAACGCAGTCCACCTTCATCAGCATGCTCGGAACTACTACAATACATCACTTAACGTCCTTTTCATGTCGTACAACAGAGTAAACTTACTCATTGTGGGCATTAAACAACAAACAAACAATTTGCATTGACATATAAATTTGTAATTTGTACTGGTGTGTTCTCATGTAATATAAAAGTAAAGTAAAGACGTCAGGCGACATAAGTTAAATATGGTGTTACCAAAGACTAAACAATTTGGGAAATGGGAAACTAAAGCGGAGAAACTTTGCAGAAATAGCCAAAGCAAAGATGCACGAAGATCCCATAAACGCACTAACAACACCAAAACCCATCACTACTGTACGAAAACCTACCTGGAGCAGGATATATTTCTAGAGGTGGTAGAAAATATACCAGGTATTGCAAACAAAAACTGCCAGACTGAAAAAGAAAGGAGAGATACTACCCTAAGCTTCATAACGAAAAGCTACCCAAGCATGGACTGGACCCATGCATACACCGACGGTTCTGTACCAAATACTACACAGAATGGAGGGGCAGGAGCATTCCTGAACCTACCAAATGGCAGAAAAATAACACTGTCATTCGCTACTGGTAAGTACACAAGCAATTTCAGAGCGGAGGCAGAGGCACTGAGGGCGGCAGTGGAAGAAATGGTGACACACAGTGCAAATTAAAGCCATAATGTCCTGCTCACAGATGCTCTCGCCGTAGTCACAGCGCTAAAAAGCCAGAAAATACTGAGCTTAATGACTTAAGAGCAGCACTCTGCAAACTGTGCCAGCAGTCCGCACCAAAAAGGGTAGTGGTACAGTGGGTCCCATCACACTGCAACATCCACAAGGCAACGAGGAGGCAGACAGACTGGCAAAAGAAGGTGCAAGACTACCACAAACAGATACTAGTATGACGTACGAAGAGTCAAAACGGCTTATCAAAGCCAGATACATGACCAAATGGGAAACCGAACATACTGGTTACACCAAAAACGATGCCTATTACCAGTTGAACCGAAGAGAGCAGGTCGTTGTCTTCGCACTGGCCACAATAGACTGAGGTACCACCTATTCAACAAATTGAAGATAGGGTGTACCGACGAATGCCCGTGCGGTACTGGTAAAATGACCGCTGATCATCTGCTGCAGAACTGCCCGACATACGAGGATCAGAGAGAGCAGATGTGGCCATCACCAGTGGAACTGCAAGACAAGCTCTATGGCAGTGGCGACAGCCTCAGGATGACCGCCGCTTTTTTCGAAAAAATAATGGTTACTGTCTGACTGCGTACGCAGAAGAAGAAGAAGAAGAAATATGGTGTGAGGCCCATATTAGTTGATGGCACATAATGGAATATGTCGTCAGAACCCGGTTTGCGATCGAAAAATAATCCTGTACAACCTGGGGATTGAGCCCTGTTTGCTTGGTTGGGAGGCCAGTGCACTATCCACTGCGCTGCTGCGCTACCTCGGCCCGTGATATAAGATCATTTAAGGTAAAGGAAGTCATTCTACACACTTAACAGCTGGTCAGAAATGAAGTGTAATAGACCAGTAAACTGAGCCTCAGTTTGTGAGATGGGGTAGCTAGTTCCTTTCCTCGCTGCCTCTTCATTCCATATCCGTAAGTCAGATTACAATTTGCATCCGGGTTGACTGGAGCCGTCGATAGTTGGAGTTAAGCCCCGCATCTATAGAGCTATATAATTTAGACATGCAATTTCATTTCTAAAAAAGTAACTGCAATTTTTTTCTGAACCTATTTCTCGAGACATTGCTTAGCTATGCACACGAAAAACATATTTACCGGACAATGCTACAATCACGCAATCTGTTCATCAATCAATCAGCCCAAATCGTTCAACTCCCTGTCTAACATAGGAAATCAACAAATACACCTCAGGTCCTCCTGTAGTGGGCCATCCACTCCAGCTATCTGCACGTTTTCCGCGTTTCCTTTGATTGCCTCAAGCATTTGTTTCTCCGTGAAAGCTTTGGTCTATCTCCTTTCACAATGCTACACAATAGAATGGTTAATAACACTATCAGCCTTTTTCCCTGTAATGTTTGCCTTTTCTAACGCTATCGGATTCTCTTCCTGACATGGTCGGCTAATAAATGTCTGGTGTTTTCCATCAGTTTCACATTAGAGATCTTTCTATAGTATTTTATTTGCAATATTCTGTGAAGGCCTCGATTTTGGGAGATGTGTACTTTTGTAGATGTAAATTTGTTGTTGTTCATGAATTTTTAGAGACATACGAGGCGTGTTCAAATGTAACCCGACCAAACTGCAACAAGTAAACATGCGTAGGATGCGCATGATGACGTCACTTCTGGTGTAAACAGCTCGTACTAACCGAATGGTTTGCAAAATTTCATTATCGTCTGAATCATAGTTTCCTCAGCAGACCGTTGAAAACATGGCGCGTGAGATACGGAATCCATCCAGAGTTGATCAGCGAGCGGTTATTCGGTTTCTTACAGCTGAAGGATGTCGACCAGTTGACATTCATCGCATAATTCAGGCAGTGTATGGTGACAAAAGTGTGTCGAGGACAACAGTGAAGAACTGGCCAACGATGTTTAGAGAAGGACGTGAGTTAACGCAACAATATGCCCCTAACCTGGTTTAAGAAGATCCTTCGTTAACTCACGTTCTTCTTTAAACATCGTTGTCCAGTTCTTCACTATTGTCTTCGGCACACTTTTGTCACCATACACTGCCTGCATTATGCGATGAATGTCAACTGGTCGACATCCTTCAGCTGTTGGAAACCGAATAACCGCTCGCTGATCAACTCTGGATGGATTCCGTATCACACCCGCCATGTTTTCAACGGTCTGCTGAGGAAACTGTGAGTCTGATGAGAATAACATTTAGCAAATTTGACGGTCGATATTTGCTGTTTACACCAGAAGTGAGGTCATACTGCGCATCGTACATATGTTTACTTGTTGCAGTTTGGTCCGGTTTCATATGAACAAAGCTATGGACATTACATTGGAATTGAAGATGTCTACATTTGTGTGAACTTAAATGTCAAAACTGTCAAAGAGGATTAGAATTGAAATATTACATAATGTTATGCACCAACCAATTACAAAGACGACTTAACGACTTTAAGACGTCATAAATAAAAGACCAGAAAACGACATTAATATTTGGAAGAATGACAGCAATGCTAAAGTTGGAAACGATAACACTGATTTTGAAGCGGTCGTGTGCAAGTTTGGGATTGCGACTAAAAGTGGTAATGAAGGATTGCTAATGAACTTTTGGGCTTTCAATCAGCGGGTGATTGATTGTAGCTTGTTTCCACATAACATAAACCACAAATTGTTTATAGCTTGTGAAAGGAACCACAAGGCAACATGGGTATCACCAGACCACAGGACAGAAAACCCAATTGAACATATATTTTAGAAAAATTAAATACAGATCGTCGTTACTAGATGTAAAACTATGTAAAGAAGCAGACCGGACATCAGACCACATCTTATTGTAATCAATCTAGAGACGACACTTAAACGGTATACAGCAAAGAATAGTCACAGACAGCATTTCAATGTAGGATCTATCAGAGACAATGTCAATTTAAAATGTCGTTATCCAATAGGCTTACCGTACTACAATATCAACAAAATGTAGACGGAAGAACTCTGGCAAGGTATACAACGAGACTATAAACGTCCTGAGTAATTGAAAAAAGCAAACCAATATGGATAACAGCTCATACTATAGTGTTGTAAAGACTACAGCAAGGCCTTTAACTGTGTAAAATATCAGCGCATGTGGAACATTATGAAAGATAGGGGCTTCCCAACACATCTGGTTCAACTAATAGAAACCCACTACAGGGGGCAGCAAGCAGGCGTCAGAATACATGGTGAAACCTCAGATTAGTTTGAGATACACTAGTTGGTCAGAGAGGGTTGCATTCTTTCAGCATACCTGTTCAATATATATGCAGAAAACATTATCAGGAATGTAAAGACAGATACAATTTCTACAGACGTTGAATGAAAATGTTGCACATTTTTAATATCTGAGATCAATACAGAAAAACAATGGAGACTGTACAAAATAAGTAAGAAGAAGACTAATGACAATTCAGAATATAAGAAGTATGCAAAACCTATGGCAAAATACAAAATACTGTTATTAAAGTTTCTAAGAACATGCATTTTTTCCTGAGGCAACCTATGGATGTGAAACAAGGAATATTACAAAAACAATAAAAGCAAAGATCAGTGCTTTTGTAACACAGTGCTACAGAAGGGTCCTGAACGGTACAGTGGACGAGGAAAGAAAGGAACTAATCCGTCCGGCAAGACCTGAATGTGGAGGAGAATTGGCTCATAAATGACGTAATGACCCGAAAACTGAGGATTGTTGGATACGTCAAACGACACAATGGAGGAGAGAGTGGTTATGGAAGGCATGGTCACTGGATAGAGAGGCAGGGACCGACCGAGAAGACGATTGACTCAGGGCATCAAGGAGACGCTGGATTTGACATTGGAGCAGGCCGTAAGACTGGCGAAAGAGAGTTTCAAACAGACAGGCTGTCAAGAGGGCGACGTTTTGCAAAGGACATGCTACATGGTGATGACTAAAGTGAAGATAAACGTCAGGAAAATGAAGAAAGCAGACATAAACAGCAGCAAAAGTAGATGAAACACAGCAGCGGAGCAGGACAGATATAATATAGTCAATAAAGAGTTTAAAGTGTTCGTGAAAAAGACAAAGAGAAAATATATTGACGAATTGGCAAAAGAGGCAGATGAAGTTGCGAGAAGTGGAAATGTAAAAGACTTGTACAACTGTACAAAGAAACCGAAAGGGAAAGGAAAATATAAGCTTGTCAGTGGATTTATTAGAGATAAAGTGGGGAATGTGATTATCTACACTTGTAAATACCTGGACACATACGAAGGGCGTTCAAGTCAAAGCGCGACTTTTTTTGTTAGGAAAAACACAATCATTTTCAAGTAATCAAAATGTAGTTTTTGTCGATATAATCTCCTGCAACGTGTATGCACTTATCCCAGCGTTCAAGTAATACTTGAAAAGCTTCAGCGTAGGGTCATTTAGTAATATGTAAAAACTAATCCAGGAGAGCCTGTTTCCCTTTGTCATCTGTTGACCTCTCAGGAATTCTTTTAAAGGTCCAAACAAATGGAAATCGCGTAGAGCGAAGTCTGGGCTGTACTGTTGGTGTGGCAATACCTCCCAGTAGAGTTGCTGCAGATGGTACGTAGTACGGTGAGCTGTATGAGGTCGAGCCTTATCTTGCAGGAGAAAGCGCACTTTGTGACTAAATCCAACGTGCACTAACCAACCGAAAATGAAAATGCTCAAGAATAATAGTGTTCAGCTTACCCTGAGAAAGACTTTCCTCTTGTGCAATTTTGCGACAGAATATGGCTCGATTTTCCAAGATAAAGTGGTCCACAATCTGGATATTTACAGGAATGACTTCTGGGTTGAGAACCACCGACCACGGCTGGGATCATTCCTCACGGATGTACGGCCTTTTCTAAAACGTTCAGACCATTCATGTCATACTGCGGTTGAGTGTATCATTATCGTATTGTAATTGCAGTCTTCTGTAAATTTCCGAAGGTCTCACGATTTCTTTCACAAGAAACTTCTTTACAACACGCTATTCCATGTAGGCACTAAAGTGTTGTCCGCCATTTACATTTTTTCTCACTTGACTGACACATGACACATGGGCAACCTAGCAGTAATAGGACACAAGTGCCCCTAACTAATGATAGTAGTTCCAGCCCGCTATAACCCATTCACGTAGAACTAAAACAAAAATTCCTCATTTGATTTGAACGCCCCTCGGATATAACATCAGATGGAAGATGCAATTACAACTTAAAATGCAAAACAGCCCAGCCAAGAAAAAACGGTATTCCAGACCATGAAAGGAATACTGTTCAACAAAACCTTTTAGCTGGAACTAAGAAAAAGAGTCTTTGGGTGCTACGTGAAGCCAGTGCTTATATGTGGCAGTGAATCATAAGCAATCAAGGGCACACATCGTTTGAAGCAGCCAAGATGTGGTTTTACGGAAACATGATGCGGATCCCATGGATTGCAAAATAGACTAGTGACACAGTACTCGAATAAGCACAAACGCAAAGACACCTTATTGCAAGGATCAGAACAAGTCATCTTTTTTTAGGGCATATTACAAGAAGCGGTCAAGTGAAGCACTTTGTGACAACGGGAAAGAGATCAGGAAAGAGAGACAAAGGAAGACACAGACAGATAACATTTGGACAGTCTAAAAGAATAAAATGGGCGACAATCAACAGCATAGTTGGTAAACGACACACGTCATAGAAGTGGATGAAGATCTATGATCGCCGACGCCAACCTAATGATGATGACACTTAAGAGGAAATGGTGTCCAATTGCATGAACTATTCAATAAACCAGGTCCACAAGATCAATCAGACTTTTAATTAACAGGTTCAGAACCGCGTGTTAATTGTGCTAAGCCGTCCGGAGAAGTAATCATACGTTATTTTAGTTCTGAAAGATGGTAAATCCACTGGCCCAAATGATGTCTTTGCAGGAGAAATCTTCTTCTTCTTCTTCTGCGTACAACGGTCAGACAGTAACCATTATTTTCTCGAAAAAAGCGGCGGTCATCCTGAGACTCTCGCCACTACCATAGAGCTTGTCTTGCAGTTCCACTGGCAATGGCCACATCTGCTCTCTCTGATCCTCGTATGTCGGGCAGTTCTGCAGCAGATGTTCAGTGGTCATTTTACCAGTACCGCACGGGCATTCGTCGGTACACCCTATCTTCAATTTGTTGAATAGGTGGTGCCTCAGTCTGTTGTGGCCAGTGCGAAGTCTGAAGACAACGACCTGCTCTCTTCGGTTCAACTGGTAATAGGCATCGTTTTTGGTGTAACCAGTATGTTCGGTTTCCCATTTGGTCATGTATCTGGCTTTGATAAGCCGTTTTGACTCTTCGTACGTCATACTGGTATCTGTTTGTGGTAGCCTTGCACCTTCTTTTGCCAGTCTGTCTGCCTCCTCGTTGCCTTGGATGTTGCAGTGTGACGGTACCCACTGTACCACTACCCTTTTTGGTGCGGACTGCTGGCACAGTTTGCAGAGTGCTGCTCTTAAGTCATTAAGCTCAGTGTTTTTCTGGCTTTTTAGCGCTGTGACTACTTCGAGAGCATCTGTGAGCAGGACTATATGGCTCTCATTTTCACTGTGTGTTACCATTTATTCCACTGCCGCCCTCAGTGCCTCTGCCTCTGCTCTGAAATTGCTTGTGTACTTACCAGTAGCGAATGACAGTGTTATTTTTCTGTCATTTGGTAGGTTCAGGAATGCTCCTGCCCCTCCGTTCTGTGTAGTGTTTGTTACAGAACCGTCGGTGTATGCATGTGTCCAGTCCATGCTTGGGTAACTTTTCGTTATGAAGCTTAGGGTAGTGTCTCTCCTTTCTTTTTCACTCTGGCAGTTTTTGTTTGCAATACCTGGTATATTTTCTACCACCTCTGGAAATATATCCTGCCTCCAAGTAGGTTTTCGTACAGTAGTGATGGGTTTTGGTGTTTTTAGTGCGTTTATGGCAGGATAAATCAAAAGTGGGCATCTTCAAAATAGTTATTATATACACATTCCTAATTTTAGTTTTGAATAGAGAAGAAATACCAGCAGACTGGAAGAAATTCTGTGTGGTAAAATTACTGAAGAAGGGGGATCTGCAACAGTGCATATATCATAAGGGCATAATGATGTTATCAGTGTGGAAAACATTGAATAGGATCATATTATAAAGGGAGGAAGCCAAACATCTGGTCAAGCAAAACACACTGATGAGGCATATTAGTCAGGACCAGGCAAAATATACTGGTCAAGGCCCTCACCTCTGCCTTCACGTGATCCTCCCTGGGAATGGGCTGTTTTCGTGGCACCCTGGCTAACAATGTGAGAGATCGACGTGATCCCTGTAGTAGTGCGCGACACACAGGTGAAGCCAAGCATAACACAACCGTCCGGACGACCCCATTTCACCTGCATTAGCACACTCGGGATGTGAGTCAGACTACAACAAACCGCCAATTAAAGTCTTTTCCAGGGCGCACAAAACATTATAGGCATTCAACAACAACAACAAAAACAACAATCATATTAGAAAGATGTAAAGATACCATATGTAAACAGTTGAAGAACGCTCGGGTGTGTTTTCGTCTAATCGTTCCACTACCTCAATATGTGTTTTCCTATCTTCCCAATAAACTCATCCAAATCTTATGTAGACCCACATTTCAAATCCTTCAATCCTCTTCTCCATTGTCTTTGCGAGGGTCCAGATTTAGAATTGCATGCGTGTATCATTTAATAATTCTCATTTTCTTTGTTTTTCTCCGTTTGGAGAGATATTTATGTCCTATACTGTTCAAAGTTGTAATATAATTAATATACATGAGTTATTGTTAATTTTTTAAACCTAACCATTATTTTCATTTTTCAAGGTTATATTTACACGACAGACAGACCATACTTTTGTTGGATCAGAATTATACAACCACAATTACCACGGTGGTACATTGCTATCCAATTTGGGAACTGTTGTGGAACATATTTCAACAGCTTTGAAACTGTTAACCTCACCGACTCAAACCCAACACGCACAAGCCAAAGACGACAAACTCGTTCCCAGACATACTGTTCTGGACTAAACCAATCCGCTTCAGGATGTGTGATAAACATCTCGGTGAAGAATTCCTCGTAACTTTAGAAACGGACCATGGCTGCGCAAGGTTTAACACTTACCTGTGTGCTCACGTGTTTACAGGTAAGAATGATTGTATGAATTGGGTGCAATTTCCACATCTGAAAGGAGGGTTGGTATAATAGAGCGCTTGCTTCTAGCAGCAAAAGTATTGGGTTCGAGTCAGGTTTTTCCTACACGCTCCAGTCGACTCAGAAGTAAACGGTCACGTGCCTTACTGTTTCTTAAATGTAAAACAGCGAAAAAGGGGATTGGCCACAGCACCTCATAGGATGCTGCAGCCTAGTCAAATGAAGTTTCTAACACTTCATCCCTGACAACAGTGTCTACTACTAGACTACATTAACCTGTAAGCTTATCAGAGCCAGATGAGATTTTTGTTCAGTTAAATCCAACAACTGCACATCGCTGCTGTTATGGTTTGCTAATTGTGTCTATTTTGTTCTTTGTCGAGGAGCGCGTGGCTGAATTGTTCGAAGCAGGCCTGCTAACGACCACGGCAGTAGATCGAATCCCCCTGTTTTGTTCTGTTAGGGATGAAATAAACATACATGGTCAGCACACGACGTGGCGATAACAGTACAAACCTAAATGTAGACCTCTGCTTAAAAAACTCTCTATTACCCCATAAATGGAAATGAAGTCGCACGACTGTTTTTTTTTAATTGTTTAAATGTTTACATTTTTTGTTTTAAATTCTTTGTCCCTGACGAAAACCTTAATGCGATAACGTATGTTTTCATTTACGTGTATGTTTAGACTGTATACTTGATCTTATGTGCGTCACATATAATGCAATTTTGAATCAATACAGTCTGTTGTTTTTATTACATTCGACCATCTTGCCTCGATCTCCTCTAATTGCTTATCATATCGTTTGTTTCCTTTTATGTCCATTATCGGGGCTACAAGTTATAATTAGTTAGTCTTCCATCCATTTCTGCGATTGAGTGTCCCGGGGAAGTAATGTAGTCTGTTCATGGCTAACTGTAGTCGTCGAAAGTTATTTTACATGCAAGATGCTCTTTAATCATCTATCCATCTGCCGCTCGGCCATCGTCGTAGCCATTAGCCAGATATTTATTCATTGTAAGATATCATTGGAAGTTTATTCGCATGAGATGAGTGAACCATTGTGTTTTATGTCAGCAAACAAGTGGTCAGCAACAAGTGGTGGTTCAGATCTCATTTCGCATGTCTCCTGATAAACGGTTCCGAAACCTAGACCAATCTGCGATCAGACGTGCATTCACAGCTTCCACAGCTTCCACAGCTTCCACGGCTTCCACAGCTTCCACAGCTTTCACAGCTTCCACAGCTTTCACAGCTTTCACAGCTTCCACAGCTTTCACAGCTTCCACAGCTTCCACAGCTTTCACAGCTTCCACAGCTTCCACAGCTTCCACAGCTTCCACAGCTTCCACAGCTTTCACAGCTTTCACAGCTTCTACAGCTTTCACAGCTTCCACAGCTTCCACAGCTTTCACAGCTTCCACAGCTTTCACAGCTTCCACAGATTCCACATCTTCCACAGCTTTCACAGCTTCCACAGCTTCCACAGCTTCCACAGCTTTCACAGCTTCCACAGCTTCCACAGCTTTCACAGATGCCACAGCATTCACAGCTTCCACAGTAACAAGTCCACTCTCACAAGTCACTGGTAGGATTGAATCTCCAAGGACGAAGTCACCAGACGGATAGGTCCCTCACTTTTCATGCCTAGCGGTCAGTGTTTGCCCTAATTTGACATGTGGTTCGTTCTATCGAAGATGGCTCCATCCACAAACTCTTAAAGCCGACCATGGACATTCCAAATGAGGATCGACTCTCTACATTATGGCCCCGCCCCGCAGACATCCAAGCACCACCTGGTTAGGTCAAATCGAAAAGACATGATCCTCACTTAATGTGGACTGGGATTCAGCCGCTCATTGACGGTTGGGATGACAGACATGTGTTCCCTAAGGGTACTCCCTACTTCTCCTGGTGAAACCGATTATCTTCTTCAAATACTTCTTCTTCTTCATCGTAAGTTCCCAAACTCCCGGTGCCAAGCCCTGAAAACGGCTTTGCAATTACTGTAATATAATCAGGAGAACAGTAGCGTACGGTTAGAGTGTGAGGGCCAGCGAACCAGAGCTGCCAAGACCCTTCTACACCTCCACGTGGTGATCCTGGATAACAGGCTGCAGCAGGGCAGACTGGCTAAGGAGAAGGGATTGAAGAGGAATGCTAACCCGGTACTCAAAAATGCTTGCTGAAGTCGGATGTGTTGGACCAAAAGGTGCAAATATCGCAGTCAAGCTGTAAACTACGACACAACGCATTTCCTTCTCTGGACTACATTCTGCTACTTAAGCCCTTTCAGGGTTTGGTAGCGGGAGATTGAGAACGAACGCAGAAGATGAAGAAGAATAATCAGGAGAACGAAAAGCGTTGTGTCGTAGTTTACAGCTTGACTGCGATATTTGCACCTTTTGGTCCCATTTATCCGACATCAGCTTGGCATTTTTGGTAATCGGGTAATCCTTCATTCTTCGATCCTTCTTCTTAGTCAGTCTGCTCTGTTGCAGCATATTACCCAGCACCACCACGTGAAGGTGGAGAAAGATCTTGGCAGCTCTGGATCGATGGCCTTGAATCCAGCTGCCAGCCTTGGGTCTCTGACCGTCACAGCTGAGGCACTGCTCATCTTGGACGTAAACAATCTACGCTCCACCCCCTTGCACAAACATCAAGCTTGTCACTAATAACATGGAGTCGGTATGAATATATTATTTATCAAAATACACTATGTCGCGAAAATGGTGTGTGGATGCTTATGTAGTGGTCACAACTGTTGAGTCATAGCAAACGGTTTCTGACATCTAGTCTCAATTTCCCAAATCAAGTCTATGATCCGCTGAAGAAAAATTGCCCATATACTTCGGCAAACTATTTACTCTTTCGTGTGTTACCGGATGATGTTGTATAAAACTGATTAACACTATAGTCTGTCGAGACAGCGCAGTGGTTAGCGCACATGATCCCCAATCAAGCGGTCTGGGTTCGGTCCCCATTTGATGTGAGATATATTTTACGATCGCAAGCGACTGCAGGGTGACGAAACCTTAATTAAATGAATGGTGTACCAGAACAAGTCCGGGAAGTAAAGGCGGCCGGCGTGATGTTGACCACATCAACCCTAGTGTGCCTTTGGTCATGAAGATATGTATCATATACTGGAGTAGAGGGGGAAGTCTTTACTTTATTTGCTGATACATGCACATACTCGTTGAACCAGCTGCCAATTGACATGTTGCATAGTGTTAGGAGAGGGAAGGTAGCGAGGGCGGAAACTGGTCACAAGCTGTTGCCTCGAATAATGAAGACTCTAAGACTTCGACCCCGACGGCAGTCTCTACTTTGGATTCTCATGATCTTTTTCCAAATCCTTCTAGGTAGAAGTTCCCCGAATTCACAGTATTCCACAACTATTTATCAAAATTTTTACACCGAAAACCCATTCAGCTTAGAGTAACCGTCAAGGTTTGTCAGTACAGTAGTGAAACAGTACCACTTACACGATCTTTCCCTTTATCGCTCCAGGTGAAGCACAAGGCCTTACCAACAGATGGTGTATGTACAGAAACATGTTTTTTTCAGAACCTACTTTTGGCTTGTGTATAAAATTTTTCTTCAACAACTGAGGTTATTAATGACATGAGCAAAGAAGCCATGAGTAATCATGGCCGTCCCTACGTGTTTGACCTACGTTTCGTGTCTGAATCATGTATGCGAACAACAAACCTTATGATGGTTTGAGTTAGACTTGACGTCTTTTTAGCAGCGGGTTTTAGCAGCTTATATTCTGATGTGTAATTGAGAAGGTAGTTCGGGATCGTCCTATCTGTAGTGCAATGGCAGGATACCAGGTAAGCTCACACCTGTAGGGGTTGCAGTGTCAATCCCCAACTCTTTGTCAAGACTGCTGTGGCACATCCTGTTTCCGTTAGAGCAAGGCGAAGACATGGTGTTTGGACAGCATGCCTGACCTGACCGTGGTGTGAGGTATTGTCTTGGTCAGTGTGTTTCATCTGACCGCAACTTGTGGTATTGTCTTGGTCAGTATGTTTCATCTGACCACAACTTGTGGTATTGTCTTGGTCAGTGTGTTTCATCTGACTGCAACTTGTGGTATGGTCTTGGTCAGTATGTTTCATCTGACCACAACTTGTGGTATTGTCTTGGTCAGTGTGTTTCATCTGACTGCAACTTGTGGTATGGTCTTGGTCAGTATGTTTTATCTGACCACAAGTTGTGGTATTGTCTTGGTCAGTATGTTTCATCTGACAGCAACTTTTGGTATCGTCTTGGTCAGTATGTTTTATCTGACCGCAACTTGTGGTATGGTCTTGGTCAGTATGTTTCATCTGACCGCAACTTGTGGTATGGTCTTGGTCAGTATGTTTCATCTGACCGCCACTTGTGGTATCGTCTTTGTTAGTATGTTTCATCTGACCGCAACTTGTGGTATCGTCTTGGTCAGTATGTTTCACCTAAGCTGATGTGAGGTGAGTTCGTGGTTAGTATGTTTCACCTAAGCTGATGTGAGGTGAGGTCTTGGTCAGTATGTTTTACCTCAGCTGAGGTGAGGTGAGGTCTTGGTCAATACGTTTTACCTGAGCTGATGTGAGGTGAGGTCTTGGTCAGTATGTTTCACCTAAGCTGATGTGAGGTGAGTTCATGGTTAGTATGTTTCACCTAAGCTGATATGAGGTGAGGTCTTGGTCAGTATGTTTCATCTAAGCTGATGTGAGGTGAGGTCTTGGTCAATGTGTTTTATCTGAGCTGATGTGAGGTGAGGTCTTGGTCAGTATATTTTACGTGAGCTGATCTGAGGTGAGGTCTTGTTCAGTATGTTTCACTTGACCCTGATGTGAGGTGAGGTCTTGGTCAGTATGTTTCACTTAAGCTGATGTGAGGTGAGGTCTTGGTCAGTGTGTTTTACGTGAGCTGATATGAGGTGAGGTCTTGGTCAGTATGTTTTACGTGAGCTGATCTGAGGTGAGATCTTGTTCAGTATGTTTCACTTGACCCTGATCTGAGATGAGGTCTTGGTCAGTATGTTTTACCTGAGGGGAAGTGAGGTCTTGGTCAGTATGTTTTACCTGAGCTGATGTGAGGTGAGATCTTGGTCAGTATGTTTTACCTGAGCTGATGTGAGGTGAGGACTTGGTCAGTATGTTTTACGTGAGCTGATCTGAGGTGAGGTTTTGTTCAGTATGTTTCACTTGACCCTGATGTGAGACGAGTTCTTGGTCAGTATGTTTCACCTAAGCTGAAGTGAGGTGAGGTCTTGGTCATTATGTTTCACCTAAGCTGATGTGAGGTGAGGTCTTGGTCAGTGTGTTTTACCTGAGCTGATGTGAGGTGAGGTCTCGGTCAGTATGTTTTACCTGAGCTGATGTGAGGTGAGGTCTTGGTCAGTGTGTTTTACCTGAGCTGATGTGAGGTGAGGTCTTGGTCAGTATGTTTTTCCTGACCCGAATTTGACGGGAGATCTTGGTTAGTATGTTTCAGTTGACCCTGATGTGCGGTGAGATCTTGGTTAGTATGTTTTACCTGAGCTCTTCTGAGGTGAAGTCTTGGTCAGTATATTTCACCTGACCTTGATGAGAGATGAGATCTTGGTTAGTGTGTTTCACTTGACCCTGCTGTGAGGTGAGGTCTTGGTTAGTATGTTTAACCCGACCGTGACGTAAGTTGGGGGTCTGGATCAGTCCTCTAACTCTGACGTGAGGTATTATCTTGGTCAGTATTTTTTCCATATCCTTGACATATGGTCGGGTTTTGGTCAGTACGTTTCACATGACTTGTCAACTGTTCCATCCCTCACCATCCTAAACAAAATATAAACCACAAGAAACAATTAAAGAAAACATTTATAATCCATGGTCGAAGAGCATAAATGAAAATTGTCGTAAAATCCCCTCAGAGGTAAACATATATGAGAACCTCTCATTGCACTACAGCCATGAGAACACCCTTCCATATTCTCAAGAGCACCTCGGGATTTAAGAAGATCCCCCGAAGCACCAAATTAACCTCGTACATATTTGGGTTAACTCCGTGCAATTTGCTTCTACAACATCGACAATAGCCAAACCTTATCAATCCATCTCTGTGATATTTTTTTCTCACATTCTGGCTGCTCTGGGTTCCTTCTTCAAATTATAATTTCCTGTTTCATGGCTAGTCGCAATTCTTAACTATGTTCTCGTCGGCTGCGTTGCTCCAGACATTCCTTGACTGTATTTCATAGTTGGATTTTTGCTGTGCTATGAGGTGCTAAATCGGTTCTTTCAAGGGAGGTCAGATTCATAAATAGCTTACCTGTGAGTGTTACAATTTTGTTGTTGTTTGTAAGGCTGCGATCGTTCCTTTGTGTCTGCTTATGTTAAATTTACGTTCCTATTTGTCTTCTTCTTCTTACTGTTGTTGTTGCGCTTATTCTTCTTCTTCTCTTCTTCTTCTTCTTCTTCTTCTTCTTCTTCTTCTTCTTCTTCTTTCTCTTCTTTTACAACTATTTCTTCATCGACTTTTTCATCATCATCTTCTTCTACTTCTTCGTACCCTGCTTTTTCATTTTTAAATTTTCTCCTTACTCCTCTTTTTTTCCCTCTAATTCTTCTTCGTCCTCCTTTTCATCATCATCATCATTTTCTTCTTCTCCTCCTCTTTCTTCTTCTTCATCCTCATCTTCTGCTTCCGCTTATTTTTCTTATTCTGTTTCTGTTTTCTCTTGTTTCTCCATACTCTTCGTCTGTTTTTTTCTTCCTCGTCGTCTTCGTCGTTTTTTTTCTTTTTCTTCTTCTTTGTTTTCTTCTTCTTATTCATCTTTTTCCTTCTTTTTTTTCTTCCTTTTTTCATTCCCCCTCTTCTTCTTCTTCTTCATCGTACGCTGTTTACAGCGATATTTACGTTGCACTGATTTAATTTGTTAGCCAGTGGCTCAGTGCATCCGATTTCAACAGGCGTTTCTGTAGGGTTGCCCTCCTTAGCCTTTGGCTGTCCCCAGCCTAACTGCAAGGCAGCAGTTGTTTTTGGTCAGAGTTGTCTCTCTTGGGAAGTTGTCTTGCAGGACTATCGAGTCTTCCCTACTCGTGTCTATAGCGTTTGGCAATGATATGATGGACTATGTACTAGTTTGTACTATCCCGGAAGAGAGGCAGTTCAGTGTGACCTTTTCCCAGGATCGTCACGTCCTGCCAGAAACGTAGCATATGCATATGAGTGAGGTATCTTTTTGCTCGCTTTATTTTCTCGGCTCATCTGCAGTGATGGTACGCCTAGCATTCCCCGCCACCCGGGAGCTTGTCACCATAGGACAGGAGGTGCAATGTCCGCTGGACTGCATCTCTTCTGCGTCCATTGGAATGACTGATAGCAGACAGATGCAAAGAGCGAGGAAGGAGTGCATTTTACCAGGTGCATTCCTGCGGCTCGATCGGGCCGGGACACAAGCCCCAGCCATGTCGTAGCCTCCCATCTCAGCGGCGCTGAGATTTTGGGCGGGATTCTGGCTTAGAGGCGTTCGGCCGTAATCCCTCAGATGGTAGCTTATCAGCCAAGCACGTGGACCAAATGTCAGCGACCTGTGATTCCTCTCGAAATAGTGCATTTGACCAGGTGACAAGCCTAGTCTTGCACGGAGATGTTGTCCGCCTAGGGAGCGGACATATCTCATGGTCAAGGGTTGAGTCTCAGCAGTTCGCAGTGAGGTAGCTGATCTACTGCTTAGGGCACCCGACCGAGAACTAAGTCTTCTACAAATGATTTCATTCCTCATCGCCGTATGGGGTTAATATCGAGCAGCTTCCCGCCCACTTTTATCAGCGGACGACAGAGACCTCATTCTGCAGATTGACCGGGCGTGGCTGGAGCGTGGCCCCAAGGTCCCCACCATATCGAAGCCTCCCTTTGCATTCGTGCTGGGCTGCTTTTGGGCGGGTTTTTTGGCTTAGAGGCGTTCGGCCGTAATCCCTCACCTTGCACCGTTGGCTTATCCGCCTAGTACGTGAACCAAGTGTCTGCGGCTCCTCTCGGGCTTAGCAGGATTACCGTAGCAAAGCCCTGTCACTAGAAGGGTGAAACTGACCTGTCTTCAGAGGGTCTATTTCCAGCACCCGTTCAATATTAGCCAGACCGTATCAATAGAGGGCTTTTAGTTTGTCAATGGCCAGGTTTCTGGAGCCTGCGATTTCTGCAGGGTGAAGACCAGATTACCGTAGCAGGCGCTCTTTCATTTGGGGGGTTTGGAGACTGACCTGTCTTCCGTGGATCTAATACCAGCACATGTTCACTATTAGACCCTTTTGACAGTCATTCTACACTATTGGCGTGTTTAGTCAATTTAAGCCTCAGGCTCCACTCCTGATAGTGCTCTTCCGTCAATTCCTTTATCAAACACTGGATGCAGACCAACCGAGCCACAGGGAGCATAACCCCAGATTTCTGAGGGTCTAAATCCAGCACCAGTTCCATATTAGACCCCAGGAAAGTGGTCTCGGCATGTCAGTCATTTCAGTGTTGGCCGTGTTGAGTCAAATTAAGCCGCAGGCTCTACTCCTGGTGGTGCCCTTCCATCAATTCCTTTAAGTTTCAGCTTTGCAACCATACTTCCCCCGGAACCCAAACACTTTGGTTTCCCGGAAGCTGCCCGCAGAGTCATCGAAGCAACTCCTACGGATCGCTAGTCGGCATCGTTTATGGTCAGAACTACGACGGTATCTGATCGTCTTCGCGCCTCTGACTTTCGTTCTTGATTAATGAAAACATTCTTGACAAATGCTTTCGCAGTAGCTCGTCTTGCGGCGATCCAAGAATTTCACCTCTAACGCCGCAATACGAATGCCCCCGTTTGTCCCTGTTAATCATTACCTCCAGTTCCGAAAACCAACAAATTAGAACCGAGGTCCTATTCCATTATTCCATGCACCATTATTCAGGCAGCCGAGGCCTGCTTTGAACACTCTAATTTTTCAAAGTAAACGCGCCAGCCACCCAGAACGCTCAGCGACTTCTTCTTGTTCTTTTTTCTCTTCTTCTTACGCTTCTTGTTCTTCATTTTCTTCCTTTTCTTATTCTTACCATCTCTTATTTGTTTAATTTTTGGCCATTCTACTTCTTCAAGTTCTTCTTTTTCTGCCTTCTTCTATTGTTGTGCAAATGTTTTCTTTGTTTTCTTCAAAATATTAATTTTTGTATAAATATCTTTTTTTGTGTTCTTCTTCTCTATCTTCCCTTCTGTCTTCCTTGTCTTTTTTTCTTTCCTATTAATCTTCATATTTCTCTTCCTCCATATCTGTTTTATGTTTCTAAGTTTCGCTCTCTTTTATTATCTCAGTGTTTTTACTTTGCCTCCATAATCTTCATCATTACTCTTTTATTATTTGTCTTCATCTTCGTCAACTTCATCGCCATTTTTCGTCATCTTCATCTTTTTTAAACATTTTTATCGTGTTCGATTTCTTTTTAATTATTGTCTCAATTATCTTTGTTTTATCTTACATATTTTCCTTTTTTCTATTTTTTTTCTATTTTTGTTTTTATTTTTATCTATTGTCTTTTTCTTCTTCTTCAACTTCTTCTTCTTTGTCAGTTTCTTCCATGACTGTACCACCATCTTGTTCTGTTTTCCTCTTTCTATTTCGTTTTTCATTCTCTTCATTTTTATTTTTTCCTATTTTTCTGTCATCATCTTTATTCTTTTCATCTTCGCTCTTTTCTTCTCTTTTTTCTTCGTTTTTTGTGTCTGGTCATGTCTTTCCATTTGACTCTGTCCTCTTTTTGATCAGTCCTAGGACTGGTTCTAAGGTTGACTGAGCATGTATCTCCATTTCTGCCTTTCCTCTTGTCCATCATCCTAAAATTAGTTTAAGGTTGTCTGAGCATGTCTCTCCATCTGACCCTATGGTTTAGTTGATCAGGTCTAAAACTGGTTGTAAGGCCGAATGAGCATATCTCTTCATTTGGCACTATCATCTGCATCGCTCGTCATTTCATTTCAGCATGTTCGAAGTTAAATGTCTTTTCATGCCTGAGGTGTAAAAGGGAGTGTTTCTTGCCCGCTTCCTCTTTTCGGCTGAATCTTGCCCTTTGTTATTTTCTGTAAAAGACGTTCGTGTTTTATATTGTGTCCAAGCCGCATCATTCTTCGTTTCTGTCTTTCTGTCTTATTTCCAATATGTGTCTTTGAGCGCCTCCCTCAGTGAGGACACTGTCATTGGATCCCATTTCTGTCTTATTTCCAATATGTATCTTTGTGCGACTACCTCAGTGAGGACACTGTAATTGGATCCCCTTTCTGTCTTATTTCCAATATGTCTCTTTGAGCACCTGCCTCAGTGAGGACATTGTAATTGGATCCCCTTTCTGTCTTATTTCCAATAGGTGTCTTTGAGCGCCTGCCTCAGTGAGGACACTGTCATTGGATCCCCTTTCTGTCCAACTCAATCTTTCCATTCTTCCATAGCACGACCTTTTAAACGCTTCCAAACGTTCTTCGTCCTTTTCTGCTAGAGTCCATGTCACACCTGCACAAATTGCAATATGCCATATACTCAAATGAGTAGTAATTATTTTTTTCCTAAACTTTATCCTGATATTCTTTTATGCTAGAAATGTATGTGTTTTTTCTTGAATTAAATGTACGCATTGCCGTGAGTTGTAGTAGATTCTACGTTTGAGGGATTAGATAACATTGCGTGTCCCCTCTTACGACATATTGTCAATGTGTCTGCGGCCTGATTTACCGTCTTTGTCAGACATAGGACTTTCGCTGAAACCATCCAGGTACTAATGCTATAATAAGACAGCCTGGCAGTTTCAATGTCGATAGGTAATTAAGTAGATTGGTAGGTAGGTAGTTGGGTATACATGAAAGTAGATAGGTGGGTTGTCGGGAAGATAGGTAGTTGGTTGTTTCAGCAGACAGGTTGTTGTTGAATGCAAACAATGAGTAGGATTACTCTTTTGTGCTTTGGGACGATGAGGCTAACATCTGATCAGGAAAAACACACTAATCAAACAATGTTCGGCAGGATCAGGAGAAATATACTGGCTAAGACCCTCACCTGACGGGACGCTGAGGCTAACATCTGGTCAGGCAAAACACACTGATCAAATAATGTTAGCCAGGGTCAGGAGAAATATACTGGCTAAGACCCTCACCTGACAGGACGAAGAGGCTAACATCTGGTCAGGAAAAACACACTGAGAAACCATTTTAGCCAGGGTCAGGAGAAATATACTGGCTAAGACCCTCACCTGACGGGACGAAGAGGCTAACATCTGGTCAGGAAAAACACACTGAGAAACCATTTTAGCCAGGGTCAGGAGAAATATACTGGCCAAGACCCTCACCTGACGGGACGAAGAGGCTAACATCTGGTCAGGAAAAACACACTGAGAAACCATTTTAGCCAGGGTCAGGAGAAATATACTGCCCAAGACCCTCACCTGACCTCGTCGTTGGTCGTCCTGGAAAAGGGCTGTTGTCGAAATCAACAGTCTGGCTAACGAGGTGAGGTTTGATGTCATCCCCGTAGTAGTGAGTGACACGCAGATGAAGCCAAGCATTGTACAACTGTCTGGAGGACCCTGGTCCACTTCATGTGGGATGTCAGGAAAGCTACTTCATTCTGCCACAAGTTCCGTCCTTTTCAGGGCGCACAAACGGTTTACCAACCCATTGTGTGCATTAGCAACCAACCAACCAACCCAATTCTTTTATGCGCCCTAAAAGGGACGTTAAGTGACGGGTTGTCGTAGCTTTCCCCACATCAGCGCGCTGATGAAAGTAGACTTTTTACTTCCCGGCGCTTGGCTTCATCTGCATGTCGCTCACTACTACGGGGATCACGTTGATCCGTCACTTCGTTAACGAGGCTACCATGAAAACAGCCCGTTTCGAGGAAGGGCTACAAGGTGAGGGTTTTGACCATTATATATTTCCTGACCCTGACTAACATATCTGATCAGTACAGCAGATAGGTAAAAGTAAGATAACCTTTAGCGTTTCAGGCGTAGGGGTGTGAGGTGTTAGCGATCTCACATTTCAAAGGCTCGGTTATATGAGGGCCGTAGCCATCTCCTCTCCCTCTCCGCTTTTACTTCCTGGACTGAACCGGTACCATTTAGGACTGGGTCAACCCGGGAGCCGTTGCGGTCTGAAAAAAACATTTCCGCCTCAACTGGGGAATGAACCCAGGACCACTCAGTTGCGAAGCCAGCTCGCTAACCAGTGCGCAGATAGGTAGGCTAGGTGCAGTTGCATTTTGGTAAGCATGTAGGCAGGTGTGTAGGAAGTTAGATAGGCTGGTAGTTATTGGGTGAATAGGTAGTCAGTGGGTATGCAAATATGTAGTCAGTGGGTAGGTAGGTAAGTGGGTATGCAGATAGGTAGTTAGTTGGTAGATAGTTAAGTGGGTATGCAGATAGGTAGTCAGTGGGTAGGTAGGTAAGTGGGTATGCAGATAGGTAGTCGGTGGGTAGGTAGGTAAGTCGGTATGCAGATAGGTAGTCAGTTGGTAGGTAGGTAAGTGGGTATGCAGATCGGTAGTCATTGGGTAGGTAGGTAAGTGGGTATGCAGTAGGTAGTCAGTGGGTAGGTAGGTAAGTGGGTATGCACATAGGTAGTTGAGCTTGAAGGATGCTAGACAGGTTGGCAGTTCGATGTAACGGACGTTGCCTCAAACTCAGACTAGTCCTGTTACGTAAAGATTGATGTTATATTGTTACTGCTATTGCTAATATTGTTGTCGTCGTTATTTGAATTACAGTTATTGTAGCTGTTGCCATTATTGTTGTTGTTATTGTTGCTGGCTTCATGTTGTTGAGTATTGTGATTGATGTGGATGTTTGATGTTGTTATTGTTCTTGTTGTTATTGTTGTTATCATGGCTATTGTTTATGTTCGTGTTGTTGCTAATGCTGGGGCTAATGTTGTTGTTTGATTTCCATTGTTGTTATTTATGCTGGTGTTGTAATTGTTATTTTTGTGAATATAGTCGATGTTATTATTGCTGCTTTTGTTATAAATGTTATCGTTTTTAAAGTCGATTTCGTGATAAATGTTCATATTATTATTGTTATTGTTGTTGTTATTGTTCGTGTAATTGTTGTTGTTACTTTTGTCATTGTTGCCATTATCGTTTTTATTGTTCTTGTTGTTATTCACGCGTGGTGTTGTTTCCATAGTAACTTATAACAACTGCTCACTTTATATCTCTAAGTTGTAATGAAGAAGGTAGGCCTTGGTTCTACTGAAACACCTCTCATTAGTCTGTCCTTATAGGAATTGTGGTATTGATTTTACATCGCTTGTCTGTCTGCGACACCAAATGAGGTTTCAAGGGTATGATAAATGCGTAAAGTGGGAGACTTGGTCAGTATTTTTCACTTAACATCGGCGTGAAATTGGGGGTCATGGTCAGTATGTTTCACTTAACATCGGGGTGAGGTTGGAGGTCAAGGACAGTATGTTTCACTTAACATCGACGTGAGGTTGGAGGTCAAGGTCAGTATGTTTTACTTAATATCGACGTGAGATTGGGGGAGGGTGTGGGGTCATGGTCAGTATGTTTCATTTAACATCGACCTGAGGTTGGGTGTCTTTAGTATCCTTCACTTATGATTGACGTGAGATTGGTGGTCATGGTCAGTATGTTTCACTTAACATCGACCTGGGATTGGGGGCTATTTGTCAGTATGTTTCACTCAACATTTACGTGAGATTGGGGGTTATGATCAGTATGTTTCACTTAATATCAACATGAGGTTAGGGTCTTGATCAGTATTTTTCACTTGACATCGACTTGAGGTTAAGGTCTTGGTCAGTATGTTTTACTTAACATGGACTTGATGTTAGGGTCCTGGTAAGTAAGTTTATCTTACCATCAGCATTAGTTTGGGGTATTAGTCAGTATGTTGCACTAACATCGACTTGAGTTTAGGGTGTTGGTCAGTATGTTTTACTTAACATCGTATTGAGGTTAAGGTCTTGGTAAGTATGTTTCACTGAACATCGACTTGAGGTTAGTAAGAATGTTTTAACATTAACGTGAGACGATATCTTTGTCGGTATATTTTTAACCTTAAAGCAAGGTGCAGTCTTAGTCATTTTGCTGCATTTAACATTGAGACAAGGTTGGAATGGAGATGGCTTAGTCAGCATGTTTTTAACTTTGAAGTTTCTTATTCTTCTTCTTCTTCTTCTTCTTCTTCTTCTTCTTCTTCTTCTTCTTCTTCTTCTTCTTCCTCTTCTTTTTCTGTGCTTGTTCTCAATCTCCTGCTACCAAGTCTCAAACAAGGCTTTACAATTAGGATAATGTAGTCCAGAGAACGGAATGCGTTGTGTTGCTAGTTTACAGCTTCACTGCGATATGTGCACATCTCGGTTTGACAATTCCGTTTAAGGCCGTTCTGATTACGTTTTTAGGCGTAATATGAGGTTATAGGTCGTTCTCAATATGTTTTTAACCTTAACCGGTACTTGAGGGTCGATTACGTTATGGTTTTAACCTTTACGTCAGACTGCGGGTAGCTGTCAGTATGTTTTTAATCTTAACAGAAAGTTGAGGGTAATTATCAATGTATTTTTAACCTCAACGTGAGGATGAGAATCGTTGTCAGTATGTTTTTGACCTTAACGTGAGAATGTGGGTCGTTGTCAGTATGTTTTTAACCTTAACGTGAGGATGAGAATCGTTGTCAGTATGTTTTTAACCTTAACGTGAGAATGTGGGTCGTTGTCAGTATGTTTTTAACCTTAACGTGAGGATGAGGATCGTTGTCAGCATGTTTTTAACCTTAACGTGAGGATGAGGATCGTTGTCAGCATGTTTTTAACCTTAACGTGAGGATGAGGATCGTTGCCAGCATGTTTTCAACCTTAACAGGAGGTTGAGGGTCGGTGTCAGTATGTTTTTAACCTTACCGTTATCTTCTGTCTTGGTCAATATGTTGCATGTACCATTGAGAGGAGAACGCGGGGGAAGCGAGGTGCTTGGTTATCAAGTTTTTAACTTTAACGTGAGGTTGAGTGCCTTTTCTCTGTTACTTTATCGGTACCGTCCCTCTCTGAGAGCCAACAGTGGAGCAAATCTAGAAAAAGCGGAAGATAAATATGTAGCAATAAGAATACTAAAAGCGAAAGGAGCTGTAATTGTATAGGAGGGATTATTATGGAAATCAAAAGACCAGATAACAGATACAAATCTTAAACTACAATGAATGACGTATTCTATGGTACGACTCTGAAACATCAATGACAAGAAAAACTACAACTTTAGAGGTACATGCTTTCATACGTGAGCACCTGCGTATAATTAAATTATTGATATGGTATGATAAGATGACTAATGTGCAACTGTTGGAAGGGCTCGCATAAATCCGTGGAACACGTTCTAGAGAGAAGACAGGGATGGCATGGGATTCGAAATACGGAAACAAGACAGGACTATTCTGTAATCCCCAACAGACTGGCTAATGAAAAGGGATTGAAGAAGAAGGCTAACCCGGTACTAACAAATTGCCTGCTGAAGTCGGATGTGTCGAACTTTCTTCTTCTTCTTTTAGTTTATCCAGTTGTACCTTTCAGCGTCAGGTTAGGAAGATATCTCAAGAAATGTGGCGCGACTGTATGTCTCATGTACAGTGGAATTCACCGCCTCAGATATTTCAAATCATAACTTACGCTGCCATTGTAAGTTACGTGTCGTCCTCGAGATCTCTTCAATATTAAATGAGCTTGAGGGGACGGCGGGGTCTAGTGGTTAAGTGGTACGGCTCACAACCCGAATGTGCTGGGTTCGATCCTCATCACAGCACCGACCGTTAGCCCGGGAAAGCAAACCCTGAGAAAATGCAGAAGGAAGCAGACCCTTACATAAAATGTATGCGGAAGTCGGATGCACTGTGCCGACAGACGGAAATGAAAACATAGTGCAAAGCACACCGCTTAGGGAATAGAGAAATAAGACGAACGAAAAAAAAAGGGAAGAAAGATGATAGGAAATCTACTGACGGCCCGCTAGGTCAGTCACAACTTTAATCGCCATTATAAAATGGTAGCAGGTGTACTAGACCATACATTCCGTCCAGGAAACGCATATTACGATGAAATGGAGTCTGACATTGTCCGTTAAATAGGCTTGGCAAAGAATGGACGTCGAATCGAAAGGCGCAACTATGACATTCAAGCTGTACACTACGACAGAACCCATTTTGTTCTCCTGACTACATTCTGCTGCTTGCAAAACCGGTTTTTAGGGCTTGGTAGCTGGGTTTTTTTTGTATAACAAACGAAGAAGAAGACTCCCCAGGTAGAGGAAGATCAAAACACAGGAAAAGATGTCTCACGACAGGCGAACGGCATGTATTTTTTTTTAAGAATTCCACTTGAACATGTTTTGATAGATATATTTTTTAATTGATATATTTATTGATTGATTGATTGATTTATTATTATGCAAGGGTTACGTATTCGATTAAAACTGCGTGAATACGTCTCTCACTTCAATTTTTCTAGCACATAAAAATATTGAAACGGCGGAAAATTGTAATTGGTTTCTGTGTTTGACGTACTGGAAAAGCCTAAGATTCACTGATTTCCAGTATGTCTGATTACATCACACAGTCTGGCCATGTTGTCGCTGTAATTACTGCATAATGTTTTCTTTTAAAAATGTCATAATTAATTGTTAATTTTCGTGCAGCGAGTCTCGAATTGTTATTATTGTTGCTATTATTGTTATTATTAATATTTTTTCGTTCCAGAACACATCCCATGTCTGTAATTGACTGAATTAGTGTTACGAAAGTTGTTAAAAAAATATTAACAATTTTCATTGGGAGAAAGTGGTTTGTGTGGTGCCGTTGATGTGAGTGGTACCTGCAGGGATTAAGGGAAGAGGGCGGGGGAAAACAAACAAGATGCAGGGAAAGTGAGGAGATTGCTGGGGAGTTCGATAGAGAGTATTTTTGTTTGCGGTAAGGTTTTAATTCTGTCTGTCTGGTTCTTTTTTTTGTTGTCTGATCTGGGGAAGAAAGGGTGGTTCCATCCATAGTGAAAGGTGCCGTTGGTGATGATGTGTTAGGAACTGGATTGAATGAGGTATGACATTTTGTGAGGTTGGTATTTTTACAGATAATGTTGTCCCTATAACTCCATCCGTAAGTGATGTTCATACAAAGTTCAAACATCTGAAAAGTAAGGTGTTCGACTGTCAAAAAACGAACGAAGGAAAGCACTAATTAATGAGTGTCTGAATACTGCGCGCTTTATGCAAACCTAGGTCTCAAGAGATATGCGATCGTGAGTCTAGTGCTATAGAAGACATGCAGTAAACTCTGAGGTCTTTTGCACACCTGTGCACGTTTTAGAACTAATAACTGTTGAAAATCGAATATAATAACTTGTTAGCACTTCTCTTACAGAATAATTAACAGATTAATGACATATCTACCCAAATAGTGTTTCAGTAAGTGAACCAATGAAAAACTACAAATATTCAAGCTTTGCTATCTCCATTTGGCTCATCTAACACGTCATGCCGATAGACCAAGGTAGCTCAGGACGACTGAGAAAGGTTGATGGTGAACATTTTTATCACCAAATTCAAATCAAAGCGAAAGTCAAAGTGTCATACTTTACCATTCTTTAGGCGATTGCAAATATAAATATACACACGATGTTTTCGTGATCTTGATGACCCGTTCTTCAGTGTAGCTGTGAGTTTCATCTTCGTTTCCAGTGGACTGTCTTGCGCCACAGTAGTCCAATGCGTAGTAAGTACTCCTTCAGAGACATCTTGGATATTGTAACGTAAAACAAGTAAGTCTGACCAACGCATTGAAGGTCTTCCTCACCGTCTCTTCTTACCACGTGGATATTAGACTGCTGTCGCCGTGCTCCATTGACCATCATTTCGTCGTAACATGAAACCTTTGCTTTGCCTTGTCCGCATGGATTACCGCAACTTTCAGAAGGGACAATCGTCTAATTTCAGAATTGTGGAGATCTTGCAAAACTTTGGTTCCGGAGAGAAATTCCGACCAAGCATCTCTCATTGCAAGCACGGGTCGCTCTCATTTTGTCATCCAGTGATTTTGTTAGTGTCTACGCCTCAGCACCGTAACACATTGCAAGCAGTACAATGGACTTGAAGAGGGAGGTTCGTAGGTTCTGGTCTTGGCTGTGTTTATTTTTCTCTTTACGACGTTTTTTTAAGCAGGTTACAGTGACTGCTCTTACATATTTTAATGCGTGCTAAAATAGACATACCCGGGTCCTTGCAGCTATAGTGCAAAGCGAAGTTTTACTGTAGGGATTACAACGTCTCTTCCCAGACTGTTGTAATGTAGCCTGCTCCAAAGAGAATGATGTATTTATGAGGTGGGGGTCTTGTTCGGTATGTTTAATCAGATCCTTTCGTGATTCGAGTTCTTGATACGTTTGACCATAACATGTGGTTGGGTAATTATCAGCATTTTCTACCTGACCCTAACGTGAGATGGGGGTCTTGATCAGTTTATTTCACTTTAGAATGTAATTATATATATATATATATATATATATATATATGTGTGAATGAAGGGGGACTTCCTTGATCAGAACAATTCACATTACTCTGACGTGGTATGGGGTCTTTATCAAAATGTTTCTCGTGACCTTGTCTTGAGGTGGAGTTTTGATCCTGACTTCACATGAGTCTGATTTGAGGCGCGGTCTGGTTCAATAGTTTCCACCTGACCCATGCACAAGATCGATGTCTACGTTATATGTGTCCACAATATCCTGATGTAAGTGAATGTTCATCCATTATACATAAATGCTTGGTGCACTATGGCAGCTATCAGCAGGTGTCTGTTAAATATTGAATCGGATATTGATTAATAATCGCGACACATATTACATAAGTATGCAATAAAACGTGAAAAAATGACTGTTGGAACGACAGATCCGAAGTGTGTACAACTATGGGACATGCCGTACTACCAGTGCGTCTTATAAGCTTAGAGCTCTCGCTTTTCGCGGCAGATGTGACGGGTTTGATTCCTGTTATCCAAACGAAATGCTGATGGGGCTGGGCCAAACAGCGAAGAGGAAACTGTTATCGGTCCTGAACCAAAGCTGGAAAAGGGGAATTGTACCACAGGCATGGAAAGACGCAGTACTGGTACCAGTACCAAAAACAGGAAAGGACAAAACAGATCCAAATGGATACAGGCCCATAAGCCTACTGAGCTGTGTCGGCAAGTTGATGGAACGGATGATAAACACCAGACTGATGTGGCATCTGGAAGAAAAACGAATACTAATTCCACAGCAAGCCGGCTTTAGACAGCACAGATCCACTGAGGACCAGGTCATCCTCATAGCCCAGGAGATAGAAGATGCCTACCAGGCACAGAAACACACAGTAGCTGTTTGGGTCGATCTGGAAAAGGCATTTGACAAAGTCTGGAAAGATGGACTTAGAGTCAAGCTAAGAAGAAGTGATGTTTGTGGGAAAATGAACAAGTGGATCAACCACTACCTCAAACAAAGAACGGCCAGAGTCTAAGTACAAGGGCAGATGAGCAAAAAGGTGACACTCGAGCAGGGAGTACCCCAAGGGGGAGTACTGTCACCCACACTCTTCCTGGTATATATAAACGATATTACAGAGAATATACCAAGAAGAGTCCATAGCTCAATGTTTGCAGACGATCTGGCTATGTGGACCTCTGAAAAGAATCTCACCATAGCAAGAAATCGGATGCAGATGGCCCTAACATCGCTGGAAGAGTGGGCGAACTCATGGCTGGTAAAGAAAAACGAGGAGAAAACCACATGCACAATATTCTCGCTTTCATTAAAACCCAAAAGTACCAAATTAAGTCTAAATGGCAAATTCCTGCAGCCAGACGACAACCCAACCTATCTGGGAGTCACATTTGATCGGCGCATGACATGGAAAAGTCAGATCGAGAGAAACCGAATGAAAGCCATAGAAAGAATGCCAATCATGAGGAAACTTGCTGGCACAAGCTGGGGAGCACACGAAGGCATACTAAAGAAACTACACTGGAAGAGTGAGACCAGTTCTCGAGTATAGCATTGCGGCATGGACAACAGCAGCGAAGGCGAACTTCGATAAAGTTAGCAAACTTAAAAACCAAGCCATGAGAATTATAACAGGTGGCATGAAGTCAACGCCAATTGTAGAACTTGAATAGATTACAAAACTGCAATCCATGACCGATAGAAGAGACTGCAGAGCCCAGCTGCAGTCAGAGAAGCTCCGAAGACTGACCGACCATCCAATGCACCAGAGACTAAACAATCTGGGAAATGGGAAACTAAAGCGGAGAAACTTTGCAGAAATAGCCAAAGCAAAGATGCACGAAGATCCCATAAACGCACTAACAACACCAAAACCCATCACTACTGTACGAAAACCTACCTGGAGGCAGGATATATTTCCAGAGGTGGTAGAAAATATACCAGGTATTGCAAACAAAAACTGCCGGACTGAAAAAGAAAGGAGAGATACTACCCTAAGCTTCATAACGAAAAGCTACCAAAGCATGGACTGGACCCATGCATACACCGACGGTTCTGTAACAAACACAACACAGAACGGAGGGGCAGGAGCATTCCTGAACCTACCAAATGGCAGAAAAATAACACTGTCATTCGCTACTGGTAAGTACACAAGCAATTTCAGAGCGGAGGCAGAGGCACTGAGGGCGGCAGTGGAAGAAATGGTGACACACAGTGAAAATGAAAGCCATATAGTCCTGCTTACAGATGCTCTCGCCGTAGTCACAGCGTTAAAAAGCCAGAAAAACACTGAGCTTAATGACTTAAGAGCAGCACTCTGCAAACTGTGCCAGCAGTCCGCACCAAAAAGGGTAGTGGTACAGTGGGTCCCATCACACTGCAACATCCAAGGCAACGAGGAGGCAGACAGACTGGCAAAAGAAGGTGCAAGACTACCACAAACAGATACCAGTATGACGTACGAAGAGTCAAAACGGCTTATCAAAGCCAGATACATGACCAAATGGGAAACCGAACATACTGGTTACACCAAAAACGATGCCTATTACCAGTTGAACCGAAGAGAGCAGGTCGTTGTATTCAGACTTCGCACCGGCCACAACAGACTGAGGTACCACCTATTCAACAAATTGAAGATAGGGTGTACCGACGAATGCCCGTGCGGTACTGGTAAAATGACCGCTGAACATCTGCTGCAGAACTGCCCGACATACGAGGATCAGAGAGAGCAGATGTGGCCATCACCAGTGGAACTGCAAGACAAGCTCTATGGCAGTGGCGACAGCCTCAGGATGACCGCCGCTTTTTTCGAAAAAATAATGGTTACTGTCTGACTGCGTACGCAGAAGTAGAAGAAGAAGAAGAAGAAGAAGAAGAAGAAGATTCCTGTTATCGGTTTGCTCATGTAGACACACCTAGAAATGGGCACCTGGCTTACTGTTAGGGAAGGAAGAGAAGCAAGGTAGGGAACTGACCAACATCTCATAAACAATATATGGCTTAGTGGAAATTGGTCTCTAACACTTTATCCCCAACAATAATACCTGATTCAGGACTACTTTGCCCTTATTTGTTGTGTGTGTGTATATATATATATTTATATATATATATAATTATATATATCGTATTAGCAAAGATGGCGGCGTAACCGGGTGCGGGTCTACATTGCTCTGCAGTTTTAATTTATTATAGATGCCTCCATACCACGGATTTCTATTGAATATACACTAGTTGTCCACTGTCACTTGTGTTCTCAAAACGTGTTGTTGTTTTCCATTTGGTCTGGGGAATTCGTTCATTTTTTGGTGATTTCTTTCGTCCAATAATCCTGGAATGGAAATCGACAATATGAATATCAACACACCTAAGCATGTGTCGAATTTCACAGTCTAGTTCACGTGGCTCAATTTCACGAGATTGGCGCCCGTCGCCCCAAGCTATAAACAGTGTCGGTTTTGGTGCGTGAAATTTAGACACAACTATAATGTGCTAGAACACGTCGCCCGAAAGAGATGCACAATACACTACTCACACGCTGAGTGATATCCCTATGACCTCTTGCGGTTATGGGAAAAGCACGACACGCAACGTTAGATGTGACACCACCCCCCCCCCCTCTGCTGCCTTTTGGGATAGGCTTCTGGAGTAAACCCTGAGGAAACATATGCATCAGGTGCTTTCTCCAATCGTCTCGATAGATATATTGCCACTGGCTAATGGTATCTCAGGACAAGGAGTGAGGTTGCCAAAAGTCGCAGTTTCTTTCCCACTTTAATCAAATTCACGGCGCAAGTCACCCATTTCAGCGGACACAGCAAGAGAAAACACTGTCCACACGGCTGAACAAAGAGAGTGGTCTTCATCACTTGTGATAGACGAACATCATCCCATTAATTGTCCATTTCCTTCACTATTTTTAAACAGAGACCTGATACTCTATCTGAAGCGCAGTGATGTTGATAACGTAAAGCATAAGATAAAGTTAATTTATCCTCCTCATGTTTATGTTTTTTACAATACATACCACAAAAATGTTTTTTACAATACATACCATAACAATGTTTTTTACAACACATACCATAACAATGTTTTTTACAATACATACCATAACAATGTTTTTTTACAATTATACCATAACAATGTTTTTTACAATACATACCATAACAATGTTTTTTACAATACATACTATAACAATGTTTTTTTTACAATTATACCATAACAATGTTTTTTACAATACATACCATAACAATGTTTATTTTCATTTCCGAGATACGCTGGGGAAATAGGTTTTAATAAGGTTAGGAGTTAAGGCCACCTTATCCGACAGTTGCCCCAAATTATGCAATTAGGTTTTTCTTTTTCAGCGTTCGTCCTGAAAAGGACGTTAGGGCGTTGTGTAGTAGTTTACAGCGAGGCTCATTTGGCTGCGCATTTTGGCCGACACGTCAGATTTCAGCTGACTGTTTTTAGTACCAAGTTTTGCCTTCCCATTGAGATCCATACCCATTGGCTAGACTACACTAGTGACTAGTGCAGCCTGTTTCCAGGACCGCTGCGTAGAGTCGGAAAATGGTTTTGTTCAGCTAAGGTTTACTGACCCTGATGCAGGTAGTTAGTTATGAGTTGCCGGTTGCTGTCAGCTCATGCACTGCTTCACTTGGTCCCTGTATTTAGTTTTGTTATTTTTACCTTGCTACCCTGCTGGAAATATATAACCTTAAACCTTCCGCCATGACATAAAAGACCATTAAGTAGGGTTGTGCATGCTTCTTGCATCTTCATCTTGTGAAAACAATGCTCCGCTGCTTCTTCGTCGTCGTCGTAGCATTCTCTCAAATAATCTATTTCTTTCATAAACTTGACTGTCTGTCTCTCTCATCGTCACACATTTGATCTCTTAACTAGTCGTCACTTTTCTCCTCTCGTGGAGCGGACAGATTTTGAAAACATGTTTTACTATTTGTACTCTCCACATTGGTACATGTCATTTGTGACAAATTCTTTAATCTTTGTTGACCAGATGTTTTTTCTTCTTCTGCAAGCATTGCTCAGTTAGACAAGAAACTAGATTCTTCAGTGATAATTACTCATTTTAAACTAGGAGCTCAGATAATTTAGTGATCATTACTCGTTTAGACCAGGAACTTCAGACTCTTTAGCAATCAGTGCATGCTTAGACCAGGAACTCTAAATGGTTCTGCAATCATTGCTCGTTTAGACCAGGAACTCTAAATTGTTCTGCAATTATTTCTCGTTTAGACCAGGAACTCTAAATTCTTCTGCAATCATTGCTCGTTTAGACCAGGAACTCTAGATTGTTCTGCAATTATTTCTCGTATAGACCAGGAACTCTAGATTCTTCTGCAATTATTTCTCGTTTAGACCAGAAACTCTAGATTCTTCTGCAATTATTTCTCGTTTAGACCAGGAACTCTAAATTCTTCTGCAATTATTTCTCGTTTAGACCAGGAACTCTAGATTCTTCTGCAATTATTTCTCGTTTAGACCAGGAACTCTAAATTCTTCTGCAATTATTTCTCGTTTAGACCAGGAACTCTAGATTCTTCTGCAATTATTTCTCGTTTAGAGCAGGAACTCTAAATTCTTCTGCAATTATTTCTCGTTTAGACCAGGAACTCTAGATTCTTCTGCAATTATTTCTCGTTTAGACCAGGAACTCTAGATTCTTCTGCAATTATTTCTCGTTTAGACCAGGAACTCTAAATTCTTCTGCAATCATTGCTCAGTTAGACCAGGAGAGCAGAACCTCGCAGTACCCCTCCATGTAGCCCTCTGCAGAACCAAGAAGAAAAAAGAACAAGAGAAAAAACAATAATGAACAATAAAAAATGAACGAAAAAAACAAGAGAATAACAAAAAGAACAAGAACTAGTCGAATAACAATGAGAACAAGAACCAGACGAATAACAATAAGAACATGAACCAGACGATTAACAAAATGAACAAGAACAAAAACCAGACGAATAGCAATAAGAACAAGAACATTACGAATAAGAACAAGAACAAGACCGAGAACCGGGTGAATAACAATAAGAACAAGAAAAAGAATCGTATGAACGAGAAAATTCACGAAATGAATAACAACAACAAAGAGAAGGAAAAAGAAAAATGAAAGTGAAGAGGAAGAGGAAAAGGAAACGAAGAATAAGGACAAGACACATCAACTCAAGAATCCCTTTAGAACGAATTCAACTAAAAAAAACACCCTCTCCCCCTGTCCAACCCCGTCCCATCCATCACACCGTGCCCACCACGTCCCACCCTGCCTTGCCTGCACCTTTTTTGTTTCTTCACGAAACCATAGTGACGCGTACCTGGCTATGGCGTGTATCCAGGTTTGAATCGATGTGCCCGGATATTGCATATTTGGCAACATCTCCCCTTCAGATACGCGAAAACAAATCCAGATTCTGAAAGGAGGGATATGGGGGGGGGGGGGGGGGTCGAGGCCCGAGTAGGGGTCATGAGAGAGGGGTGTGGGAGGGGGGATTGGATAGGGGTGGGGGGAGAGGTGTGTCTGCATGATAGATGAAATAATCGTAGATACCTAGTTTACGTTGAAGGGAAACGTTTTATCCAGGTGTGATTTTGGTTCCCTCAATTTTATTTACACCTGCGGTATTTTTACCTGTCGAGGAAGAGTTAGTAAACAGGTGAATAAGATAGAGGTGAGGATTTTTTGTGTATGGTTTGGCTGGGTCGGTTGTCAGACTTTTAGTTGGGGTTTGGTTCGCACGAACATCAGTGATTGAATGCGGGTGGGATCAAGCAGGTATACATTTGTGATGGGTTTCTTCAGAAGAAGATTAGGAAGTCGTAGAACAAGGTGATGAAGAAGAAGAAAAGTAAGAAGATCGGAAAAGGTGAAGACGTTCAAGAAGCGTGTGTATAGGCAGATGATGAATTTGATGATTGTAATGATGATTACGGTTCAGAAAAAGAATTAGAAGAAAAATTAAAAGATATTTTAATATTTCTAAGACACTAAGAAGAAGAAAAGCAAGATGACGATTATAGTTAAGAAGAGAAGAAGAAATAGATGAATAACGGTTAGCAAAAAAAAAAATTGAAAATGCAGAGGAAGAATACGAAGTTGACGAGGAAGTGTTGATTATGATTTCGAATAATAGAAGAAGACGATGAGAAGGAGAAGAGGAAGTAGAAGAGGATGACGATGATTATTACTATTAATATTAGAAAAAGAAGAAGAAGAAGAACAGGAAAAGGAAGAAAAGAATAACGGTGATTATGTAGATTTATTAGAAGAACATAAGAAGAAGACAAAGAATACTAAGAAGAAAAATAAGAAGAAGAGGAAGAAGAAGAAGAAGAAGAAGAAGAAGAAGAAAAAGAAAAATGAGAAGAAAAAGAAGAAGAAGAAGAAGAAAAAGAATAATGAGAAGAAAAAGAAGAAGAAGAAGAAGAAGAAGAAGAAAAAGAATAATGAGAAGAAAAAGAAGAAGAAGAAGAAGTCGAAAATAAAGTAGACGAAGAAGAAACAGAAGAAAAAGAAGAAGACGAAGAAGAAGAAGGAGAAGAAAAAGAATAATGAGAAGAAAAAGAAGAAGAAGAAGAAGAAGAAGAAGAAGAAGAAAAAGAATAATGAGAAGAAAAATAAGAAGAACAGGAAGAAGAAGAAGAAGAAGAAGAAGAAGAAGAAAAAGAATAATGAGAAGAAAAAGAAAAAGAAGAAGAAAACAAAGAAGTCGAAAATAAAGTAGACGAAGAAGAAACAGAAGAAAAAGAAGAAGACGAAGACGAAGAAGAAGAAGAACGCTGTTTAAAAATGATGATAATAGTGATGATGGAGTCGCATCAAGAATAGGAACAATAAAGAGAGAACAATTCATAGTTTTCTTGAATGAATTGAAAAAAATGAGGTTAAACAATTAAACATTTTCATGTTATATTAGGACAGGTCAACACGAGATATTGGGAGAATTAAAGCTAAAAGAGGATGCATAAATTATTGGATCGGCGATGTTAAAAGCACATTGCAGAGTTGTGGTTTGAAAATAATAATAGTGATACGGTAATTAGAAGAAAGAATGGTGCATATTTCCGGCGTGAAATAATAGAAAAGGGAAATTTCTTGGAGGGATTTACTGAAAGGGGTGGTTAAAGAGAGACAAATTACTTGAGAGGGTTTTTCAAAAATGGAGTGGTTAGCAGAGAGAATTTACATGGATTGGGTTTGTAACATATTGTAATTAGGAGATATATCTTATTTATACTCCACTACTTTCTAGAACACTTCACACTTACAACCTCACATTCCTTTCTAGAACACTTCACACTTAGAACCTCACATTCCTTTCTAGAACACTTCACACGTACAACCTCACCTTCCTTTCTAGAACACTTCACCCTTCTAACACGCCACTGCTCTCTATGAGTCTTTACATTTCCAACACCACACTCTTCTTTAAACACTTCACACTTCAAAGACCAAACTCCTCTCTAAAATATTTCACACTTCTAACACCACACTGCTCTCTAAAACACTTCACACTTTCAACACCACACTCCTCTTTACACACTTCACACTTCCAACACCACACTCCTCTTTAAACACTTCACACTTTCAACACCACACTCCTCTCTAAAACACTTCAAACTTCCAACACCACACTCCTCTTTACACACTTCACACTTCAAACTTCAGACTGCCTTCTAAGATACTTCACACGTATAACACACCACTGCTCTCTAAGACATTTCCGACTACTAACACACCATTACTCTCTAAGACATTTCAGACTACTAACATACAACTACTCTCTAAGACATTTCCGACTACTAACACACAACTACTCTCTAAGACATTTCAGACTACTAACATACCACTACTATCTAAGACATTTCAGACTACTAACATACCACTACTCTCCTAGACATTTCAGACTACTAACACACCACTGGTCTCTAAGACATTTCAGACTACTAACACACCAATGCTCTCTAAGATACTTCACACAGCCAACACCACAACTCATATTTAAACACTTCACACAGCCAACACCACAACTCATATTTAAACACTTCACACAGCCAACACCACAACTCATAGTTAAACACTTCACACAGCCAACACAACAACTCATAGTTAAACACTTCACACAGCCAACACCACAACTCATAGTTAAACACTTCACACAGCCAACACAACAACTCATATTTAAACACTTCATACAGCCAACACCACAACTCATATTTAAACACTTCATACAGCCAACACCACAACTAATATTTAAACACCCCAAACAGCCAACACAACAACTCATATTTAAACACTTCACACAGCCAACACCACAACTAATATTTAAACACTTCATACAGCCAACATCACAACTCATATTTAAACACTTCACACAGCCAACACCACACTTGTGTTTGACACACTTCATTTTTCAAACACAACATTGCTCTCCAAAATACGTCACACTCCCAACACAAGACTATTCTCTAAAGCACTTCACACTCCCAACACAAGACTCTTCTCTAAAACACTTCACACTCCCAACACAAGACTCTTCTCTAAAACACTACACACTCCCAACACAAGACTCTTCTCTAAAGCACTTCACACTCCAAACACAAGACTCTTCTCTAAAACACTTCACACTCCCAACACAAGACTCTTCTCTAAAACACTTCACACTCCCAACACAAGACTCTTCTCTAAAACACTTCACACTCCCAACACAAGACTCTTCTCTAAAACAATTCACACTCCCAACACAAGACTATTCTCTAAAACACTTCACACTCCCAACACAAGACTATTCTCTAAAACACTTCACACTCCCTACACAAGACTATTCTCTAAAACACTTCACACTCCCAACACAAGACTCTTCTCTAAAACACTTCACACTCCCAACACAAGACTCTTCTCTAAAACACTTCACACTGCCAACACAAGACTATTCTCAAAAACACTTCACACTCCCAACACAAGACTCTTCTTTAAAACACTTCACACTCCCAACACAAGACTATTCTCTAAAACACTTCACACTCCCAACACAATGCTACTCTTTAAAACACTTCACACTCCCAACACAATGCTACTCTTTAAAACACGTAACACTTACACCACACCACACCACTCATCTCTAAAACACATTACACTCCCAACATAACACTCCTCTCTAAAACACTTTACACTTGCACAACTGCCAATTTTTTCGAACAACATGTTTTCATATTTCAAATATAAACAAACCAGCTACCGTCTTTTCGTATTCACTGCAGATCACAGCAGGAATAGCTTTGGATAACAACAGCTTTTGTCCCTTTGCGTTAAAAATAAGTATTATCTCTTCAGACGGAAACGAAACAATGGAACGTTCTTGTATGTTTCCACATTGAAAACTATTGTGGACCTCCCACACAGCTTCAAAAGACTACTGATTATCCGAACGTGGATTAAGAGCAGTACAATTGAATTGTGAGAAGCTGGCAGAAATATACGGATGGTATTTGGCAAAAGAATCAATGAAGATGCATAGAACTCTTCGTGGCGCAATTGTCGACTTTCATGGCTTGCACATGACGAGTTATAAAGGTGGACAAACCAAGAATCGATCACTTCACGTCTTGTCTCATGTTTTCTTGTGTATTCTCGTACATTATCTTAGTGTCATGCCTCGCGGCATTGACTAACAATTCCTGACAGATGCAGCATTGTATATTTGACGAGTTTAATAACATACACAATCATGTGGTCCAAATATGGAGACGGAAACATGTGTGTGTTTCTGTGTGTTTGTATGTTTATTAAAATACAGATTTTTCTAGGTATGTTTAAAAATTATCCGACTTTGGGTATAAACAATGCAATTACCGATCTGAAGGTTTGAAACCTTAAACCCCTTAAAAGTACTCTACTTGAGTCTCAACAGACTCTTCCCTGCGGTCCTGTTGGAAGCAATTCTGGAAGGCCTCTTTGGAAATGGAAGACAGCTGGGTCGTCACATTCCGCATAATGTCTACAGGCAATTCACATCGGGGCCCTTTCAGCTGAAATTTAAGCTTGGGAAACAGCCAAACATTGCAGGGAGCCATGTTGGTAGAATATAGAGCCTGACAAACCAGAAGAATGCCTTTGGCCAAGTAAGTCTAGATCAGGTGCGAAGAATGGGCAGGTTAGCTGTTACATTGAAGCTGCCAAGTTCCTATTATCCACTGGTCCGGTCGTTAGCGTCGAATAGTATCACGAAGGCGACAGTTTTTTTTTCATTTTTTTGTTTGCCCTCGCCTTACTTTTCTATTCCCCTAGGCGGTGTGCGTTGCACTGTGGTTTTTATTTTGCGCCTATCGGCCTAGTGTGTCCGACTTTGGCAAGATTTGAATAGAAGTGTCTACTTCCTCCTGCATTTTACTTCCCCGATGCAACGGCTGGTGCTGTGATGGGAATCGAATCCAGCACCTTTGGGTTGTAAGCCGTGTCACTTAACCACTAGTCTACGCCTTGCCCGCTTCAGGTAGTAATCTATTGTAATGCTTTGACCTTGTTCTGCGTACTAGTGAAGCATAACCGCAGAGAAAAAGGTCAACATGACTTTGACATTGCGTCATTTCGTGGTGAATGAAAACCCGACAGGTGCTCACTAAACACAACACTGACAGGCTGAAAGGCTGACTGTCAGACAGTAACGGAATCTGTGGGTAGAAACGCATTCACGCATGCGCAGGAAGGTCCGCAGTACTTCAATGCCGAAGTGCAACACTCATACGTCAATAGTTTCCATTGAAAAAAATTAAAAGCCTCGTGTATATATATATATATATATATATATATATATATATATATATGTATGTATATATGTATATATGTATATATGTATATATATATATATATATATATATATATATATATATATATATATATATATATATATATATATATATATATATATATATATATCGGGTCGCCAAAGATGGAATCGTTTGCCTCTCAATAAACTAACACAAGAAAGCGAGTTGCGATGAATTTTGCATCATGCAAATGTCAAGTGTCTCATAGTCTTAATAGAGGTCAGATCAGCTACTAGTCATATCGAAGAGTGGCTATAAAATCAGAGTACCATGTACATATTGTGCACGTAAAGACAACGTTGACAGCTGAAAATAAAACAGAGTAGACGCTTAAGACACAGTCCGATTAAAAATGTCACTTTAACGAACTACTAATCTAATAATCTAACACATCCATTCACATTCTCTCCTATGTAAGAATCAGTTAATACGTGCCTCCATAAATGACTCCACACAATTCCTCGTAAGACCTTTCACATTTAGACATTCCGCTATGGCAGACACTATACATATGCACACGCTGCTCTGTAAGACACTTCACATTGACACACTCTGCTCTGTAAGACACTTCATATTTACACACTGATCTGTAAGACACTTCACTTTAGACAAACTGCTCTGTAAGACACTTCCCATTTACACACACTGTTTTGTAAGAAACGTCCCTTTAGACACACTGCTCTGTAAGATACTTCATATTACACAATGCTCTGAAGACACTTCACTTTAGACAAACTGCTCTGTAAGACACTTCACATTTACACACACTGTTTTGTAAGAAACGTCCCTTTAGACACACTGCTCTGTAAGACACTTCATATTACACAATGCTCATAAGACACTTCACTTTAGACACACTGCTCTGTAAGACACTTCACATTTACACACACTGCTCTGTAAGACACGTCATTTTAGACGCACTGCTCTGTAAGACACTTCATATTTACACACACTGCTCTGTAAGACGCATCACTTTACATACGCTGCTCTGTAAGGCACTTCACATGTAGACAATCTGCTACCGTAAGACACTTCACATTTAGACACGCTGCTCAGTAAGACACTTCACATTTACACACAATGCTCTGTAAGATATTTCACATTTACACACAATACTCCGTAAGACACTTCACATTTACACACACTGCTCTGTAAGACACTTCACGTTTACACACAATGCTCTGTAAGACACTTCACATTTACACACGCTTTTCTGCACGGCACTTCCCTTTACATACACTACTCTGTAAGACAGTTCACAATGACTGGGTTGGACTAACTGATTCAACTATGTCCTATTCACATGTTCATCTGTAAAGACTGAAGCTCGTTGACTCGGTTGACATATTTTTTCCTCTTGATTCGAAAGAAAAACTCTCAATTCCACTAGTCATTTTTTTCTATTTGTCCTTTTTCTTCTCCAGACGAAGTATTCATTAGCAGGTACCCCGGAATAAGCATAGATTATAATTGTACTGTTGCACAATTTCTTAGTGGAGAGGCTGAAATCGTTTAACTTTCATGTTTGACCTCACTATGATTATTGTCTGATTCGTATCAATAATATGGTATCAATATTTCCTGGAGTCGAAGGTCGATATTCCCCACCATAATATGCTTCTCTTAATTTCTTTATTTTACGTGCCAGGGACTACGCGATTAAATAGGTTGCATTCGTATCAGATGGATACAATTTGACATCATTTCTACCAACGTATTTCCTTCCAGATGACAATAGGTACATGATAAAGTAAAATCGGGCAGCCAGAATCGTCTAGATGTGTGTAAATGTGAAGTGTCTTACATAGCAGTGTGTCTAAATCTGATATGTTAAACATAGTAGTGTGTCTAAATCTGATATGTTTAACATAACAGTGTGTCTAAATCTGATATGTCTAACATAGCAGTGTGTCTAAATCAGATATGTCTAATATAGCAATTGTCTAAATCTGATATGTCTAACATAGCAGTGTGTCTAAATCTGATATGTTGTACATAGCATTGTGTCCAAATCTGATATGTCTAACATAGCAGTGTGTCTAAATCTGATATGTCTTACATAGCAGTGTGTCTAGATCTGATATCTCTAACATAGCAGTGTGTCTAAATCTGATATGTCTAACATAGCAGTGTGTCTAAATCTAATATGTCTAACATAGCAGTGTGTCTAAATCTGATATGTTTAACATAACAGTGTGTCTAAATCTGATATGTTTAACATAACAGTGTGTCTAAATCTGATATGTCTAACATAGCAGTGTGTCTAAATCTGATATGTCTAACATAGCAGTGTGTCTGAATGCACATATTATTCAACATATTATTTATTAAGAACACATTTTTTTATAAATTGAATCAGTAGGCTCTCGCTGTTGCATTGCTCTTTTTTTTACTTAAAAACAACAGTAAGTAGTATGTTCGCTACAACAGCAAGTAGTGTGTTCGCTACAACAGCAATTAGTGTGTTCGCTACTACAGCAATTAGTGGGTTCGCTACAACAGCAATTAGTGTGATCGCTACTACAGCAAGTAGTGTGTTCGCTATTACAGCAAGTAGTGTGTTCGCTACTACAGCAATTAGTGTGTTCGCTACAACAGTAAGTAGTATGTTCGCTACAACAGCAAGTAGTATGTTCGCTACAACAGCAAGTAGTGTGTTCGCTACAACAGCAAGTAGTGTGTTCGCTACTACAGCAAGTAGTGTGTTCGCGACTTTGAATCAGTAAACTGTGGAAATGCCCTGGATGACCGAATCAAATCAGAAGGCGTGTCGATATGGCACGTTGGTCGTACTTTGCACAGATCTGCTCCAGTCGAAAGTATATTTCCCTCACTAGTCCCATGTTGACTTTACCAAGCATTTTGTCTACTCGTTAATTTACTTCCTCTACCCAAAGAAAACAACCGCAGCTGGCTCCTTTTAGAGTAAACCGGTTTTCCAAGCATGTTCAATCATCAACCTTTCCGCCTTAATGTGACGCATTGGTTTTAACTTCAATTTATATCTTTGCAGGTAGTAAATATCCATCTTTGCAGGTAGTAAATATCCACCTTTGCAGGTAGTAAATATCCATCTTTGTAGGTAGTAAATATCCATCTTTGCAGGTAGTAAATATCCATCTTTACAGGTAGTAAATATATATCTTTGCAGGTAGTAAATATCCATCTTTGCAGGTAGTAAATATCCATTTTTGCAGGTAGTAAATATCCATCTTTACAGGTAGTAAATATCCATCTTTGCACGTAGTAAATATCCATCTTTGCAGGTAGTAAATATCCATCTAACTGGGTCTGTTGAGAGTCAATGTAGGCACTAACTGGGTTTGTTGTGAGTCAATGTAGGCACTAACTGGGTCTGTTGAGAGTCAATGTAGGCACTAACTGGGTTTGTTGAGAGTCAATGTAGGCACTAACTGGGTTTGTTGAGAGTCAATGTAGGCACTAAGTGGGTTTGTTGTGAGTCAATGTAGGCACTAACTGGGTCTGCCCCCAAAACATACATCAGCGTAATTGTGCGGATTCCGTCAAGGATTTCATTTCAGGCTGCACCTCTCACAAAGCGCATCTCACAGCTCTGGATCTTACTCTTATGTGTTGCTAGTAAAGACCAAGATTGGCATTGGTAACATAATGTAGGAATAAATAGTATAATTTTCAGTCTTCTCTCAGTTGAAAGAAGCATTCTAGGATGTTTAAAAATCGGTGATATTTGATAGCGGACGCTGCTTGCCTTCTGAGTGATACGTACAATATATCTGTCCACTCTGCCGTTATCGGTGAACCTTACTACCTTGGTATTTGAACTCCTGCCCTTGCTTGATACTAATTTCTTGAATGCATTAACTTGATTTAGTGCTATCATTGTGGCATTGAATTTAACTTTACTGAGCCGTTAGTCTGTGTTGGAGAAATGTTTCCCAAATTCTGTATTAGGGTACATCAGTTGTTGTTGTTGTTGTTGCTTGATGCTACTTGTGCTGAGTTGAGTTGACTCTGCCGTTTCTATGGAAGCGGGTTACAACGGCTCGTCCCCAGGCAAAATTAAGAAGGTGAAGCAGAGTCCTCCTGAATGTAGTGCAATGCGTGTCTACTCAGTAAAATATTGAATATTGGGATTACAGTATCGATGCCCACCTCGATGATCAGACTGCTGAGTCACAGTATCGTTCAAAGAGCAGCAACTCTAACATGAAGTGGGTTCCTGATCAGCATGTTTCACCTGACCCTGATTACTCTTTGCTCTCACCTTGGTCAGTATCTTTCACCTGACCCTGATTACTCTTTGCTCTCACCTTGATTAGTATGTTTCACCTGACCCAGATTACTGTTCGCTCTCACCCTAGTCAGTATGTTTCACCTGACCCAGATTACTCTTCGCTCTCACATTGGTCAGTATGTTTCACGTGACCCAAATTACTCTTCGCTCTCACATTGGTCAGTATGTTTCACCTGCCCCTGATTACTATTTCCTCACACCTTGACCCATATGTTGCATCTGGCTCTGATTACTCTTCCATCCCACCTTAATCAGTATGTTGCACCCGAACATGATTACTGTTCGCTCTCACTTTGATCAGTATGTTTCACTTGACCCTAACTACTCTTCGCCTCAAACACGATTGCCACCTCAATGAAAATAATAGGGTCACTGATTCCTCCCGAGCATCTTATAAAAGGCGACATTGGGCATGCAGCCTCAGCATGTAAACCTTTGGTTCGAAAACACATCCTTCCCAAAAACACCACCCCTCGAATATATCCCCTCCCTCCCTTCGATAACACCACCCCTCGACAACACCTCCCTCGAAAAACCATAAATTAAATGCACCCCCTCCTCGAAAACACCCTCATCCTAATAAACACACGTTCTCTAATACACACCCCCCCCCCCCCCCCAGCCATTCATCGAAAACGCCACCCCTCGAAAACACTACCTCCTGAATGCAATACCCCCTATCCACCCCCTTCGAAAACACCACTTCTCGAATACACCCTTACCTTTATCGAAAACACCACCTCTCAGAAACACAACCCCTCGAAAACAGCATTGCAATTGATTAAACAAAGGCTGCCATTCTATTAGCTTGCGCTAGGACCCCGACGTTGCGTCAGGTTATTGCTTCGTTAACGTATCGAAAGGGAAATTCAAGTAAATGAATCCATATAACCAATGTTCTTCCAACAAAGACCGTACCTGTATAAATCAATCAATCGATGATTGAATCTTCTTCTTCTTCTTCTTCTTCTTCTTCTTCTTCTTCTTCGTACGCTGTCAGATGTAAACCTGTATTTTTTTCGAAAAAAGCAGCGGTCACCCTGAGGCTGTCGACACTGCCATAGAGCTTGTCTAGTGTTGCCACTGGTTCTGGCCACATGTGCTTTTTCTGGTCCTCGTATTTCGGGCAGTTTTGCAGCAGATGTTCAGCGGTAATTTTTTGGGTACCACAACTGCATTCGTCAGTGCCACCTATCTTCAGTTTATTGAATAGGTGGTACCTCAGTCTGTTGTGGCCTGTGCGGAGTCTGAAGACCACGACCTGCTCTCTTCTGTTCAATTGGTAACAGGCATCATTTGTTGTGTAGCCAGTATGTTCTGTTTCCCATTTGGCCACGTATCTGGCTCTAAAAAGCCTTTTGGACTCTTTGTTGGTCACACTATAATCTTGATTGTGGTAGTCGTGCACCTTCTTTTCCCAGTCTGTCTGCCTCTTCGTTGCCTTGGATGTTACAATGGGATGGAACCCACTATACCACTACTCTTTTTGGTGCGGTCTGCTGGCACAGTTGACAGAGAACTGCTCTTAAATCATTAAGTTCAGTATTTTTCTGGCTTTTTAGTGCTGTGACTACGGCCAGGGCATCTGTAAACAGGACTATATGGCTTTCATTTCTTTTGCCTGTTAGCATTGCTTCTGCTGTAGCCCTCAGTGTCTCTGCCTCCGGTCTGAAATTGTTTGAGTATTTTCCAATTGCCACTGACAGTGTTATTTTTTTACCATTTGGTAGGCCCAGGAATACCCCTGCCCATCCATTCTGTGTTGTGTTTGTTACAGAACCGTCGGTATATGCATGGGTCCAGTCCATGCTTGGGCAGATTTTCGTTATGTACCTCAGGGTTATGTCTCTTCTTTCTTTTTCAGTCTGGCTGTTCTTGTTTCCAATACCTGGTATATTTTCTGCCACCACCGGAAATATATGCTACTACCAGTTAGGTTTGCGTACAGCAGGGATGGCCTTTGGTGTTGTTAATGTGTTTATAGGGTCTTCGTTCATCTTTTGCTTTGGCTATTTCTGCAAAGTTTCTTCGCTTTAGTTTCCCATTTCCAAATCTATTTAGTCTCTGGTGCATCTTCTGAGTTTCTCTGCTTTCTGCTGGGCTCTGCAGTCTCTTCTGTCGGTCATGGATTGCAGATTTGTAATCTTTTCAAGTTCTACAATTGGCGTTGACTTCATGCCTCCTGTTATTATTCTCATGGCTTGGTTTTGAAGTTTGCTAATTTTGTCAAAATTCGCTTTTGCTGCTGTTGTCCATTCCGTAATGCCATACTCGAGAACTGGTCTCACTCTTCCAGTGTACAGTTTCTTTGGTATACTTTCGTCTGCTCCCCAGCTTGTGCCAGCAAGTTTCCTCATGATTGCCATTCTTTGTCTGGCTCTCATTCAGTTTCTCTCGATCTGACTTTTTCATGTCAAATCCCGATCAAAATGTGACTCCAGGGTAGTTTTGGTTATCGTTTGGCCGCAGATATTTGCCGTTTAGACTTATTTTGGTGTTTTGGGGTTTGTTTGAAAGCGAGAATATCGTACATGTGGTTTTTTCATCGTTTATTTTGACCAGCCATGAGTTCGCCCACTCCTCCATCGATGTTAGGGCCTGCTGCATCCTATTTCTTGCTATGGTGAGATTTTCCTCAGAGGTCTACATAGCCAGATCGTTTGCAAACATGGAGCTGTGGACTCTTCTTGGTATATTCTCTGTGATGTTGTTTATAAACACCAGATGACAGTACTCCCCCTTGTGGTACTCCCTGCTCAAGTGTCACCTGTTCATCTGCCCTTGTACTTGAACTCTGGCTGTTCTGTTTTCGAGGTAGTGGCTGATCCATATGTACATTTTCCCACAAACTTCACTTCTTTGTAGATTGGCTTTAAGTGCCTCTTTCCACACCTTGTCAAATGCCTTCTCTAAATCCACCCAAACCGCTACTGTATTCTTTATCTGCTGGTAAGCATCCTCTATTTCCTGGTATATGAGAGTGATCTGATTCTCAGTGGATCTGTGCTGTCTAAAGTCTGCTTGCTGTGGAATTAGTATGTGTTTTTCTTCCAGATGCCACATCAGTCTGGTGTTTATCATACGCTCTATCAGTTTTCCTACACAGCTCAGGAGACTGATAGGCCTGTATCCATTTGGATCTGCTCTATCTTTTTCTTTCTTTGGTCCTGGTCTAATTACAGCATCTTTCCATGCATGAGGTACAATTCCCCATTTCCAGCTTTGGTTCAGGACTGATAGTAACTTCCTCTTTGCTGTTTGGCCGAGCCCCATCAGCATTTCGTTTGTTAAACCATTTTTTTGCGGGCGATTTCTTTTTCTTTAAAGTTCTCATGGCATCTTCCATTTCATTCATAATCGATCAATCAATCATTCAATAAATCAATCAAAATCTTGTCAGCTATCTATGCTGCACAAATTTTCAACAAACACTTGCAATATTATCAAATGTTGACTTGTCCATTTCTTAAAGTTTGTGTAGCTCAAAGGTTCAAACAGCCAGCCCTATATCCAACATTTTCCAATGGTCTTTTATGCCATGTCTGGTAGGTAACAGTGTACAATTCTTTGACGCCTTTCAGAATCCGGTATTACATACTTACAAATTGAAATGGTAATAATTCAAAAATTTTACAAAATTCAAATTTAAAGTTTCTTTACCAAAATACGTTTAATTTCCAAAGCGTTTCAGGAATATTTACATGTGTATGTGTGTGTGTGTGTGTGTATGTTCAAGACTTCGCGTCAGGGTGAAGCCCAATATATTGAACGTCCGCTATCTTTATTCCATGCACCGTTCCCTGGAAACATAATGTTTTCTAGCCAGTTCGTCTGACGAGATGTAATGTTTTCTATCCAGTTCGACTGACGAGAAGTGGATCGAAGAGATTCACGCAGATGAAGCGAAGCATAGCACAACCACCTGAAGGACCGGGGTCCACCTTTATCAGCAGGCTCGGGATCATATGAAAGCTACTACAGCCATCCTCTTAACGCCCTTTTCATGGAGCCAAAAAGAGTAAAATCACTCATTGTCGGCATTAAACACCAAAAACATCATCTTATAATCTTGGTCAATGACCTACAACAAAGCCATCACTATTATGCGTGATGATGTCGCTAAGGTAGCATTAAACCCCCTCCACTTCTCACGGTCTGCAGTCACCCTGTGTACCGTTACCTTGTTATGGCTCTTGATTTTCAGTTCCACTTCTACAGGCCGTCGCCAAGTAGTCTAAGGTCGCTTTTCTTATGCCTTGCGTCGTCCTTCTGATAATATGTGAATGTCCTCTTCTTAGAACACACCCGAGCCAGTTACGGCGCCGACTTGATATCATTGCTGGCATGTCTACTTGATGTGTCTAGGCAATCAGTTCTTGATTGGTGGTGGTTTTGGCCAGCCAATTGTATTAATCTTCTTTTATTGTTTTATTGTTCCTCTTCAAAATTCTGAACTATAAAGAAGCACAGAAAGCACGCACTTCTTGTGCATTTTTAGCTTCGTATGTGTACTGTAGATCCTGGTGTATTTTAAGAAAAGAAAAAAACAATAGTGCAGTTATTCGATATGAGTAAGGCGTAGAGGAGAACTGGTTAATAAATTCCATCATAAACAAAAAATGTAAATACTTTTGCAACATCAAACGACACAACGGCCTAGAGAGAACGGTAATGGGAGGTATGGTGTTGGACAAAAGAGGCAGTGGCGTCCAAAAAGACGATGACATCAAGATGTCAAGGAATGATTGAGAATGACTACATCAAGATGTCAAGGAATGATTGAGTATGACTACATCAAGATGTCAAGGAATGATTGAGTATGACTACATCAAGATGTCAAAGAATGATTGAGTATGACAACATCAAGATGTCAAAGAATGATTGAGTATGACAACATCAAGATGTCAAGGAATGATTGAGAATGACCACATCAAGATGTCAAGGAATGATTGAGAATGACCACATCAAGATGTCAAGGCATGATTGAGTATGACTAGAGTAGGCTGACGATTTGACAAGAGATCGAGTTTCTTTCATACTGGCTATCATGGGAGCGACGTTCTGCAAAGCACATGCTACATGATGATGTATACTGTACTGCGAAGACGTTTTCAAATGTTGCCTGCACCTACTTGTTGTATATTACTAGAATCCTGGTATGCAAAGAGGAAACGTTGCCGGATTTCGGGTAGCCGAGTCCATGACGGTTCGAAGGCGGGATGCAAACCATCTCTCTATCTCGTCACAAGACGGCCACATGGGCTGTTGTAGTGCCCTTATCACAGAAAGACACCCTCCTCGTCCATCTATCGTCAGTCATGCAGACCACATGGCAGGCCATCTGTACTTTTGCATCGCGCAGAGTCTTCGACATCCTGGAACTCTGCCTGGTCGCACAAAGAAGAATGCACAAATTTCTACACGGATTGCTTGGCATGAAAAGCACTAGTGACCAACAAATCACTAAATATAGATTCCGAGTCACTACCTGATATAGGCAGCGAAGATGTCCTGCGCGCGACCAACGACAAAGTCTGGATGGACTCGCTGCAGAAATGCTTCAGGGTAGCGTAATGACACTTGCCTGCCAACTGTCCATACTTTTTAGCAAAAGTGTACAAGCCACATTTCAGACAAGTGAAAGTTGCTCAAAGACAATCCTGATCCACAAAAAAAAAGGTGACAACGAAATTCTGTAGAACTACCGCAACATCTCCTTGCTTTTATCTATCTATAAATAATCGTTTCCCAAAACTCATTACCCGCAAATAAGAACGGCGATTGGATGAGAACCAACCAGAACAACAGGCAGATATAAGAATAAGCTACTTAACTAATGATGAGTGTAGTATGTTTATATCAACAACAAGGATAGTGTGTGTTTTTAAGTCTGCTTATGCGAGTTTGTTTACTTTAAAACGATGGTGGTGGTGGAGGTGATGGAGGTGGTGAAGGTATATCTAGAGTGTGAGTGTTTAATTATCTTTTTTGTAATTGTGTTCGGCACGCCATCCACAGAATTATAAAGAAGCAAAAACACTCTTTATGCAATCGGGGAGGGCGGAATGGAGAGACCAGCACAAAGAATGGAGCAACAAGCACAAAGAATGGAGAAACCAATACAAAGAATGGAGAGACCAGCACAAAGAATGGAGAGACCAGCACAAAGATTAGAGTGACCACCACAAAGAATGGAGAGACCAGCACTAAGAATAGAGAGACAAGCACAAAGAATGGAGAGACCAGCACAAAGAATTGAGAAACCAGCACAAAGAATGGAGAGACCAGCACAAAGAATGGAGAGACAGCACAAAGAAGAGAGAGACCAGCACAAAGTATGGAGAGACCAGCACCAAGAATGGAGAGACCAGCACCAAGAATGGAGAGACCAGCACAAAGAATGTTATTAAAAACGTGACAGCGTAGATAAACTTGGCAGAGATGGACAGACACAGATTTTCAGACTCAGAACGAGACATTGCAGACTCAAGGCTCACCTCCACAGAATGGGTCTCAGAGAAGCATCCACGTTCGATTGTGGAGCACCCAAGCAGACACTAAAGCATTATCCTGCAGGACTGCCTTGCGCATACAGACCAAATAGAGGAAGTCTGGCCCAGGGGGAGCGACCATGCTGGAGAAATTGTACGAGACCGGCGTGAAACGAAGTGTTCTTTGTTAGCCTTACCGGGTTAGAAGAAGCATATCATCAGTTGATAGATGAAGTAATGGAGGTCATGTTGTTGTTGTTATTATTGCTGCGTATGTTAGTGGTTCTGGTTTCTGTTTGTGACACTATGTGACTTCAAGTTGTTGTGCTGTTAGTGTTGTTTTTCATGTTAATAGTTGTGTTTGTGACACTATGTGACTTCAAGTTGTTGTGCTGTTAGGTTGTTGTTCATGTTAATGGTTGTGTTTGTGACACTATGTGACTTCAAGTTGTAGAGTTGTTGTTGTTATTGTTGTTTGTGTTTGTGGTTGTGGTTCTGGTTAGTGTGTATGATATTATGTGACTTAAATTGTCGAGCTGTTGTTGTTATTGTTGTTTGTGTTTGTGGTTTTGGTTTGTGTTTGTGACACTATGTGACTTAAGTTGTTGCGCTATTGTTGTTGTTTTTGATAGTGTTTGTAGTTCTGGTTTGTGTTTGTGACACTATGGGACTTAAGTTGTTGCGCTCTTGTTATTGTTGTTTTTGTTTGTGGTTCTGGTTGTGATTGTTGTTTATGTTTGTGGTTGTGGTTCTGGTTTGTGTTTTTGACACTGTGTGACTGCAAGTTGTTGCGCTGTTGTTGTTGTTGGATTTTATAGTGTTTGTGGTTCTTGTTTGTGTTTGGGACACTTTGTGACTTCAAGTTGTCGAGCTATATTTGTTGTTGATGTTTGTGTTTGTGGTTCTGTTTCTAGTTTGTGTTTATGACACTTTGTGACTTCAAGTTGTTGTGCTGCTAGTTTTGTTATTGATATTTGTGGTTGTCGTTTGTGTTTGTGACACTATGTGACTTCAAGTTGGCGAGCTGTTATTATTGTTGTTGTTGTTGTTATTGTTATTGGTGTTTATGTTAGTGGTAGTGGGCCTGGTTTGTGATACTATGTGATTTCAATTTATCGTGTTGCTGTTGTTTATTTTAGTGTTTGCGGTTGTAGTTTGTGTTTGTGACATTACGTGCCTTCCAGTTGTCCTGTTGTTATTGGTGTTGTTTTTTGGTGTCTGTTGTCACATTTTAAGTGCGGGTGTGCTTTTATTTATATCCGTTTAAATTATGTTCCAAAAAAGGCACATGCATGTGTATATGTATTTAACTTCCTGACTAAAGTACATATCTGCACGGATGTGGGTGCTCATGTGTGCATGTGTATGAGTGTGTTTATGTCTGTGAGAATATGTGAATTCACGTGTGAGATAAATTCAAGGTTCGATCAGACGAGATCAATGACCAAATGACGGTCATTTGACTCAATGAGAGTTCTCTGCCTCTGTAATCAATACCTTCACTTCCGGTCCTCCATTTTCATGTCGCCATTTTTATGCACATTTATTTCCTCTTTTATCAAAGAGCGACACTACCGTGTTTTTTTTAAATTCTTGCGTCTCTGAGAGTTGTGCTTGCTCGTCTAGCTTTCTTTGGTTTCACATGTATGTCTGGGTCTGACATTTGAGCAATAACAGTAACACGGTAGCCTGGTAGACATTTTGTAAAAGAGTCCTAATGAAGGCTGCGAATGGAACTGCCAATCCGATAATTCAGAAACTATAAATCACAAATTGTACACCATGTCTGTGGTTTTGTGATTTGTTAGTCATTTTTGCATTGTTCGTTGTCACATACATACAAGTTGTTTTATTTTTGGTCCTGGTGTGGTCATTTAGCCATTGAGGGAACAATGTGGGCTAGTGACTAAGTGACACGGCTTATAAGCAGAAGGTGGTGGGTTCGATCCCATCACAGCACCGGCCGTTACCCCAGGGAAGCAAACCCTTAGAAAATGCAGGAAGGAGCACTCTTACATAAAATGAATGGCGAAGTCGGATGCACTAGGCCGATAGGCGCAAAATAAAAACATAGTGCAAATCACACCACCTTGAGGAATAGAGAAATAAGGCAAATGAAAAAAATATATATATGTTTTTATCGATATATTATTTGAGGGATAAATGGTATAGTCGGGGGAGAAGCCGCATGGCCCTAATGTTATGATATAAATAGATGTGGTTTCCTGAGAAATAAAATAGATTGTGGTTACATAATCGTCTTACAGGCCCTAGTGTTTATAATAGAAATAGATGTGATTATCTAATGATTTAAATATATTGTTGCTCCAGAAAGGCCTCCTTGTTTGTAATAGAAATAGATGTGGTTATCTAATGATTTAAATAGATTGTGCCTACAAAATCGTCAGACATGTCCCCATGTTTGTAATGGACGTAGGTGTAGTTAACTGAGTGATACAATATATGGTGGTTTGAGAATCGTCAGATAGGCCCCAAATTAATGATAAACATAGGTGGGATTTATGTTGTTGTTTTTGTTATTGTTATTGCTATTGTTGATTTTGTTGATTACCCACAATGAGTACGATTACTCTTTTGTGCGCCCTGAAAATGACGTTTAGTGGTGGGCTGTTGTAGCTTTTCTCATTTCCCGAGCGTGCTGATAAAGGTGGAACGAGGTCCTCCAGACGGTTGTGATATGCTTGGTTTCATTTGCCTGTCGCTCACTACTACTGGGGTCACGTTGATTCCCCACCTCGTGAAAACATAGCATGTTTCCAGAGAGAACTGTGGGAAAGTCGAGATGGAGTTATTGGCCAGTATATTTTGCATGACCCTGACTTACATGTCGGACCAGTATATTGTTCTTGACCAGACATTAATCTTTCTTTCCAATAACAACAATAGGTGTGTGGTTATTTGAGGGATAAACATAAAAATGCTTAGAGAAGGCTCAAAAGGTTAGGACAGAAATAGGTGAGGTTATTTGAGAACGAAATATGACTAAGAATTACAACCAGGAAGTAGATTTAGATATTCTTGCATGCCTGCGTGGGATGAGTGATACAAATATGCCGGCTGTCTACGCAAGTTAATTTGTATACTCGAATGATATATTCATCTCTACCTCTCCTCCGTCTCACCTCCGCTTCCCCTTCATCCGTTCCGATATTTGCATGTTAACCTTGAGTACGGGACGAGATAAACATGTGTTTTATTTTAAAGTGTGCCTCTAAAGATGAATTCATGTTTTTTAAATGCCTGATGATGTCACATAGGTAATTTGGAAGCTCGTAAAATACTGTTTCCTGAAAGGTAATGTGTTTTTGTGTGCTCAGAGCTATGAGAGCTCTGGCGTATAGTTTGTGGGGTTACTGTAGCAGCAATACAGGCTCAGATAAGGGAGATGGGCGGATGCAATACAGGCTCAGATAAGGGAGATGGGCGGGTGTAATACAGGCTCAGATAAGGGAGATGGGCGGGTGTAATATAGGCTCAGATAAGGGAGATGGGCGGGTGTAATACAGGCTCAGATAAGGGAGATGGGCGGGTGTAATACAGGCTCAGATAAGGGAGATGGGCAGGTGTAATACAGGCTCAGATAAAGGAGATGGGCGGGTGTAATACAGGCTCAGATAAGGGAGTAGGGCTGATAGGAGCAATACAGGCTCAGATGTCGGCACTACATCTTGTGAAGAATACATTTCCCGGCAGAAAATAAGTTGGTTTGGTCATCTCTTGACAAAGCACCCTCATCAACTTCTACTGATGACTTACATCGCTGGTAGATCTGGCTACATGGTAAGGTGGAGGCCGCAAGGCAGGTGGATAGATGACATTAGAGTAATTGTGCAGCGACAAGGGCTCCCATGGCGCAGGATAGACGACTTAAGCCTCCACGACGCTCAACGGCACAAGTGGAAAGAAAACTAACTTGTGCTATCCTCCGTGTTTCAGTGCCATATAATAGAATGGAGTATGAAGTAAGAGGCGAATATGTCAAGTCACTCAGAGGGCATGAAAAGGCGAATACAGAAGATTAACTATATTACTGATTACCCAAGCATTTATCAATTATAATTCTAAGTAGATCCTTTCAGTCATGACTGACTCTTTCTACTTCTCTGTGTTGCCAAGTATGACATGGGTTTTCGTAGTTCATCCGCTTGCACACCTATCAAACGTTGTTCATTTAACTTGACTTCTTAGTTATGATCAAATCTTATATTTGGAAGTTCACACACTTCCCGGTAAGCTAGAGGAATTGCAACTTCCAGGACAGGTTTACAGACGATGACAATACACTTTAATGATTTTTTGTGGACAATAGTTGGACAATTTGGAGGACGGGGGAATTGGGGCAGGGGGTGGGGGGTGCATTTGGGACTTTTTGTAATCAATAAAGCTCGGTCATTTTTGTAGGAACAGAAAAGTGTTTCTGTCCTCCTGCTTAATCAAAATTAATTGACACTACTCGATACTCTCCTCGCGAAACTATTTCCATTCGAGAAGGTGTTCTAGTGGCCGAATGGTTTCCATGTTTATCTGCCGACAAGGAAGGCAGTAGATCGGATCCCCGGTAACATATATGTTGTATTTTGTGTGTGTTTAGCATGAAATAAACAAAGTCAGCACACGACGTGGTGACAGCAGTGATGGAGTGACCTGTATTCCTCAGCCTAAAACCCCCTTGACTACCCCATGCAATTGAAATGAAGTCGTACGACGATGCTGGCTTATGGGTGTGATCAACGAGTGTCGCGCCAGAGGTCCATTGTTCAAATCCTACACAAATTCTATGTTTTTCTTTTTTAAATGTTCAATCTACAGTCTTAACTAAACTTATCGCAAGCCATTATGACGTCATTTTAGGAAACATTCATTATACGTGCGTGTGTGTGTGTGTGTGATATAGATTGGATAATGAAGACATAAATCGAAGGGAAAATAACTGGTATTCAATTGGATGACTGACTTCGCAGATGATATGGCACTTTTGTCACACAGCCATAGCCAAATACAAGAGAAACTTGATAGGGTGAGAGAACAATCAGCCAAACTGGGACTGAATATGAACATGAAGAAAACCAAGCTCCTTAAACTCGTCACTATCAGCAAGGAACCAATCTGAAGGCTGATCAGTTGGAAGGAATGGATTCCTTGACCTATCTTAGCAGCACAATAAACACATCAGGAGTTACAGATGCAGATATGAGGATCAGAATTGGAAAGACAAGAGGGACATTCCTGACACTGAGCAACATATGGAGATCCGGAGAAATCAAGATTCTCACCAAAGTTGGCATATTCAACGCCAGTGTCCAGTCGGTTCTGCTGTATGGAGAAGAGACATAGAAAACGATAAAGGTCATTCAACAAAGATTCGTTCTTCGTTAACAGATGCCTACGAAGGATAATGCACATAAAGTGAGAGGACATGGCGAGGAATGAAGACTCTGGGAAAGGAACCAACAACATTCACTGAAACACCACATTTAGAGAACAAAATGGAGCTGGAATTGACATAAACTGCGGAAGTCACAGTCCAACATAGCCAGACAGACTCTTACATGGAATCATCAAGAGAATAGAAAGAAAGGTAAACCCACAAATACACGAAGAATAGAATATGAAAAGGAACTACGATTAAATGATTACACCTGAAGTGAGACCGAAAGAGCAGCCCTGGGCCGCACGGTTGGATGTTGTCAATGGCCTGTGCTCCGAGAGGAGCGTGGGACTTCGATTCATTTAAATGACTTACATGTCAAAGAAAAGCATTCATAATTTCAGAGTATCCAGGTGCTTACCCGCTATTGATTCCAGTAATTATTAAAAACAGGCAGATGATAGATAGATCGAGTGAGGTCAACCATCAAAGAATGGTCAAGGGTGCCCGACAAAGGGAACTTTTGTTACCTTTTCCAATTATCAGACTCCAATTTGACATATAATGAAACACTTGGTTCCCGATAATTGGCCATTTCTCCATAGTGAATTGATCAAAGCTGCCTACGAATGCCGTGAAAATAAGCAGTGTATTTACTCCGTGCAAGCGTAGTTAATTTTAGGAGACCTTGCGTCCCCGAACTTCCGGAGTCGCGATTAAATCATTTAGGGTCGGGTTCCAAGTTTTATGGTGTGTGTTTCAAAACGACCGCGTGGCATGGACAATAACACTGGGGAAATTGTAGTTTGTTATAAAGCAGGGAATTAGTTCACAGTTTTTCTTGATCATGGAACCCCATGTGAAGCCAATTTTAATTCACTCGGCTCCAACACTTGTTTTTGTCATGCGAAGTGAAATTCTTCTCCTTCCTCTACGTCTTCTTTATTCGTCAACAAACATTCACACTAAAAACTCTAACCTAGGCAACAGTTGTCTCAATATCCCAACACTGCTGTACAGCTTCTCAAAAAGTGTATAACACGTATGGTTCATATGCTATGTCAGGAAAAAAAAAATTTATTAAAAACCCGCTTTACGATCAAAAAAGTCTTCCCTAAACAACGAGCAACATAATTGAAAAATACTAATAAATCATGAGAGTTGTGATGAACAAAAGTCCTGGACGGAGAATGTATATTTGTCATACAAGGAAGCAGGTCGCTGTCTCAGATCTCTCACGTTACAACATCGCAAATACTGTTCAGACAGGAGATACAATGTCTGGGAGTAGAGGAGAGAGATAAAGAAGGAAAAGTTTATGAAGGAAGTTGATGTGGTGCAAACTAAGAAAAGAAAAAGTAGAAGAGTACAAGAGTGTGATTGTAGTCAAATGAAACAGAGTGAGGTGAGATGAGAGAGAAGGGATGAAACAGAGTGAGGTGAGATGAGAGAGAAGGGATGAAACAGAGTGAGGTGAGAGGAGAGAGAAGGGATGAAACAGAGTGAGGTGAGATGAGAGAGAAGGGATGAAACAGAGTGAGGTGAGAGGAGAGAGAAGGGGAAGAGTCCCAGAGTGCTTAATTACTGCTATTTATAACCCAGTCGAACATCCAGAAACGGAAGTTGTAGCACAGGAAATGAACGGACAACAAGCAACAACTCAGGACTCGCTTCTGGGTCAGCCAATCAGAGCTGACCTCCTACAGGTGGAGACCTGGAAATGGGCAGCCTAAGTGTAGTTTGGTTAACAGACTAAGGATCGCATTGGGAAGGCAAACCCAGTAGCAAAAAAGCCAGTTAAAATCAGATGAGTTGGGCCGAACGGCGAAGGTGTCGCGGTATAACTGTAACCTACGACATCACTAATCACGCTGGCATTTTCAAGAGGAACGACAAAAAAAAAAAGAGGAACCAGCCGAAAAAAAATTAGAGCAATTAAAAGAAAAAGAAGAAGAAGAAGAAGAAGAAGAAGAAGAAGAAGAAGAAGAAGAAGAAGTAGAAGTAGAAGAAGAAGAAAATGCAGAAGAATAAAAAGAAAAATAAGACGAAGAAGCAAAATAACTAACGAAGAAGAACGTATTGAAAAAGAAGCATAAGAAGAAGCAACAGAACAAGCAAAAGAAGCAGAAGAAGAACAAGTACAAGAAGAAGACAACGGACAAGAAGGAGATGAAGAAGAAGAAGGAGAAGACAAAGTAGAAGAAGAAAAAGGAGACTAAGAAGAAGAAGAAGAAGAAGACTGAGCAGAAAAAGGGCAAGAAGATGAAGAAGAAGAAGACATAGAAGAAGAAGAAGAAAAAGAAATAGTAAAAGCAGAAGTAGAAGAAGAAGAAGAAGAAGATGATGAAACGTCTGTAACAGTACAAGCATTAAAGCTGATCTACTTATAACCATAAGTCCGTGTTCTGCATTTAGCGAGGTCCACAAGTGTTGGAAGTAATCTGAGAGGTCTGTAATCTACTCCGTGTGAGCGTAATTGATAACCCGACTCGTTGTTGGCGTGTCTGGCAGAACAAGCTGTTTGTGACACAAAGGTGTTCAATAGTCAGAGACACAAACAGATATGTCGGTCGGTGCCATGTAATTGACAATTTTCCCGCTGATGTGTGGAATTGTTGAATTGCGTGTTGAACTTCGGTGTATTGACGTAAAGCCGCGTGCATCATTCAACAAGTAAGCAAAATGGCACTATGTCGTGACTGAGGTGGTAACTTGGTGGAATGATGTAATGTGGTTCAAGTTTTTCTTTGCACTGAAATAACATGAATTGGTTGCCAAATGTTGTAAAAGTCAAATAACAATATTGAACTGTTGGGAAAAAAATGGTGGACAATCTTCATCGTGATGATACAATGCTGGACTATCTTACCAGTGATGATACAATGGTGGACTATCTTACCAGTGATGATACAATGGTGGACTATCTTACCAGTGATGATAAAGTGGTGGACTATCTTACCAGTGATGATACAATGGTGGCATATATTACCAGGGATGATAAAGTGGTGGACTATCTTACCAGGGATGATAAAGTGGTGAACTATCTTACCAGTGATGATACAATGCTGGACTATTTTACCAGTGATGATACAATGCTGGACTATTTTACCAGTGATGATACAATGCTGGACTATTTTACCAGTGATGATACAATGCTGGACTATCTTACCAGTGATGATACAATGCTGGACTATCTTACCAGTGATGATACAATGGTGGACTATCTTACCAGTGATGATAAAGTGGTGGACTATCTTACCAGTGATGATACAATGGTGGCATATATTACCAGGGATGATAAAATGGTGGACTATCTTACCAGTGATGATACAATGGTGGACTATCATACCATAAATGATAAAATGGTATATTAACTGTCTATGGATGATACAAGGGTAGACTATCTAGCTAGTGGTGATAAAATAGTTGACTATCGTACCAGCGATGGGACAATGGTGGACTATATTACCCGTGATGATAAAATGGTAGATTATCTTACCAGGTATGATACAAAGGTAGATTATCTTACCCGTGATGATAAAATGGTGGATTATCTTACCAGTGATGACAAAATTGTGCATTATCTTACCAGGTAGGATACAAGGGAAGATTATCTTACCCATGATGATAAAATGGTGGATTATCTTACCAGTGATGATAAAATTGTGGATTATCTTACCAGTGATGATAAAATGGTGGATTATCTTATCAGTCATGATAAAATGGTGGATTATATTACAATGGATGATACAAAGGTTGACTGTCTTTAAAGGGTTGTGAAAATAGTTGACTGCCTTTAATAAGTTGGGTAATGGTTGACTGCCTTTAAATGGTTGTGGCAATGGCTGACTACTTTTAACGGGTTGTGACGATTGACCTCCCCCCTCGCCCCTCTTCTAATAAAGGGTTGTCAAAATGGTTGACTGCCTTTAAAGGGTTGTGAAAATGGTTGACTGCATTTAAAGGGTTGTGACGATTGACCTCCCCCCTCGCCCCTCCTCTAATAAAGGGTTGTCAAAATGGTTAACTGTTTAAATGCTTGTGAAAATGGTGGATGCCTTTAATTGGTTGTGAAATTGATTGACTGTCTTTAATTGGTTGTGAAAATGATTGACTGTCTTTAATTGGTTGTGAAAATGATTGACTCTCTTTAATTGGTTGTGAAAATGATTGACTGTCTTTAATTGGTTGTGAAAATGATAGACTGTCTTTAATTGGTTGTGAAAATGATAGACTGTCTTTAATTGGTTGTGAAAATGATTGACTGTCTTTAATTGGTTGTGAAAATGATTGACTGTCTTTAATTGGTTGTGAAAATGATTGACTGTCTTTAATTGGTTGTGAAAATGAAAGACTGTTTTTAATTGGTTGTGAAAATGATAGACTGTCTTTAATTGGTTGTGAAAATGATTGACTGTCTTTAATTGGTTGTGAAAATCATAGACTGTCTTTAATTGGTTGTGAAAATGATAGACTGTCTTTAATTGGTTGTGAAAATGATTGACTGTCTTTAATTGGTTGTGAAAATGATTGACTGTCTTTAATTGGTTGTGAAAATGATTGACTGTCTTTAATTGGTTGTGAAAATGAAAGACTGTCTTTAATTGGTTGTGAAAATGATAGACTGTCTTTAATTGGTTGTGAAGATGATTGACTGTCTTTAATTGGTTGTGAAAATGATAGACTGTCTTTAATTGGTTGTGAAAATGTTAGACTGTCTTTAATTGGTTGTGAAAATGATAGACTGTCTTTAATTGGTTGTGAAAATGATTGACTGTCTTTAATTGGTTGTGAAAATGATTGACAACCTCTAAAGATTTGTGACAATGATTTACCACCTCTAAAGGGTTGTGACAATGATTGACAACCTCTAAAGATTTGTGACAATGATTGACAACCTCTAAAGATTTGTGACAATGACTGACCACCTCTAAAGGGTTGTGACAATGATTAACAACCTCTAAAGGGTTGTGACAATGATTGACAACCTCTAAAGATTTGTGACAATGATTTACCACCTCTAAAGGGTTGTGACAATGATTGACAACCTCTAAAGATTTGTGGCAATGATTGACAGCCTCTAAAGATTTGTGACAATGATTGACAACCTCTAAAGGGTTGTGACAATGATTGACAACCTCTAAAGATTTGTGAAAATGATTGACCACCTCTAAAGGGTTGTGACAATGATTGACCACCTCTAAAGGGTTATGACATTGTTTGACTGCCGTTAAAGTGATAGGAACATTAATCAGCTGCTTGTGACACATATGGACACCTTTGTAAACGAATATTTCAAGAAGCCGGCCACAAAATACTTTTGTAACAATGTATGTTGCATGATGAATGTTGCTATCCTATGCACAACCCTGCATAGTTTGTAATGATGTGCCTATCACGTCCATCCCGTTGCGTAAATGATCGAAATGGTATCATTTCTTACTACTTCAAGAACTAGGTCCCACCTGGTCTGCCCATCGCCTGTTTTCATTTCTGTATATGGTTTTTAAGTCTACTTTCTAACAGAATATTCCCAAGGCATCGTAGAACGACAGCTACTTGTCTTTCCAGAACTGTGCCACGGAGTGTCCTGTATGCAGTCAATTCGATCGTAGCGCATAGTTATACAATTACAGTTTGCGTGTTTTCACAGCTGATCTTGTTGAATGGCAACAATGAGTAGATTTACTCTTTTGCGCCATTTGAAAAGGACATTAGGTGGTAGTTTCTTGTAGCTTTCATCATATCCCGAGCGTTTTGATGAAGGTGGATCTAGGTCCTCCATTCGGTTGTGCTATGGTTGCCTTCATCTGCGTTTTGGTCTCTACTACGTGGATCACGTGGATTCCTGACCTCATTAGCAAGGACGTCATACTAACAGCCCGCTTCCAGGATGGATTGCGAGAAGGTCGAGGTGAGGGTCTTGCCCATTACATTTTGCTTGATCCTTACTAACATATCTCATCAGTTTGTTTTTGCCTGAGCAGACGTTAGTTCTCATCTGATAAGAGGCTTTCACGTAGTACGTTAAACTGTTGGATTGTACTGTGTACATTGCTATTTATGACACGATACATATTCATTTATTCCCGGGCTCTTCTTGAAACATCTATTTCCCTTCAATATTGACAATAAAAATAGGACTCACGTCGTAAAATAGAGTTGTACCTGCAACCTCGTTATGTAAAACTAATTACTCCAGCAGCCACGTCTGCAAGAGTACATTAAGTGGTATATCGATACAACAGCAATTGATTTGGCTCAGTCACTGAACCTTGGAAGAAATCAAACGAATTCCACGTTAAGAACACGAGGTCTTAGTCTGAAACAAAGATCACACGTAAAATAACGAATCACATTAAAAATACAATGATGAGAATTCACAACGGATATAATAAGTCTTGATGTGGCGGTAATTAATCAAAGAATGGCCTAATATTTGTGAATCACAGTATGCCAGTTAACCGAGTGGTCTGCCGGGGTCTTTGTGTATGATAAGGACAAGAAAAGCACCACTATCACACAAAGAGCATGTCGTAACGGCGACTAACTGTGTAGCATTGCATAAAACCAGCTATGATTAGGTGGTTAGTTTAGAGCAGCATAGATGACGCCTAATGCGGATCTACGTTGGTATAGTGTTTGAGTCAATGAAAATGGACTCACGCATCGGTAACCCTCCCCCCCCCTCCACCCACCCCTCTTCTGCACTTGTCCCAACGCATAGGAGTAATAAGCTGCCTGAGCCTAAAACACTAAGCAGGAAATGCTCCTCAAGCAAGAGCTGGGACCTCTACAGGCATCCGTGTCTGTAGTAGTATAGGGTGACTAAGATTAGGACTAGGACGAAGACAAGGACTAGCACTAGGACTAAGACTAAGACTAGGACTAGAACTAGGACTAAGACTAAGACTAGAACTAAGACTATGACTAAGACTAAGTGTGCCGGTTAAACCAGAGTAAATCAACAAGAAATGATCAACAAGGTTGCATAAAAACACAATTGTTATTAAATGCGCGCAAAAACAAGTGCACTAGTCCACACACGCACATACAAATATGTACGCACGAGTATTTGACATGAAATAAAACGCATTTTCACTAATGTTCCAGTACACGTACATACACGCGCATATACACACATACACACACACAAATATATATATACATAAATGTGTGTGTGGATGTGTATGTGTGTAACGAGAGAGAGAGAGAGAGAGAGAGAGAGAGAGAGAGAGGACAATAAAGACATAAATAGAGAGAGAGAGAGGGGCGGGGGGGGGGGGAGAGATGTTTGTCGCGTGTGTCCTGTAATTGGCATCATGCTGAGGCGACCCAATGCTTCCTAACTGGGATGCTTTCATGGCAGTTTGGCTAACAAAGGTGGGGGTGATCGACGTGATCCCCTTACAAAGTGAGTGACACACAGATGAAACCAAGCATAGCACAACCACCTGGAGAACCCCGGTACACCTTCATCGGCACGCTCGGGATGTGAGGAAAGCTACAGCAACCCACGACTTAACGTAATTTTCAGGTCGCACAGAAGAGCAATGCTACTTGTTGTGAACATTCAACTACAACAATGCTACTTGTTGTGAACATTCAACTACAACAACAACAAAGGATTAACATTAAAATATACACAAACAAAGAAGGAGAAGAAGAAGAAGAAGAAGAAGAAGAAGAAGAAGAAGTAGAAGAAGAAGAAGAAGAAGAAGAAGAAGAAAACGGATACTAAGAATATGGGAAAAATAAGTGGACAAAAGAATAAGACGAAGAAAGAGAAGAAGGAGACGGCGATGAAGAAGACGAAGAAAACGACAAAGAAAAAGTTTAAAAAGAAGACGAATAAGAGCGCACATAATAACGAAAAACAATCAGAAGAACGTGGATTGTGACATCCTGGCAATCAAAATTCCACAAATCCAGATGTCTCCTCTTAAAACATTCCTCCTGCAAACTCCCTCATCTCATATGATAACCCTGTCAGAACGTATGAGTTTGTTTGTTGCCACGAGCTGACGGGATGTTATCATCTCGCGTACTTTCCGCATTGTTTCTCACCAGAACATACATCACCGTATAAGGTTTCCCGGAGTGCGCGCCATCTGGTATTGGCCCCAATTCTATTCACACGCGGGACTGATAAGAACCATCGTCTGACTCGGAATGGAAAGTTTTTCAGCTAAATCAGGTGTGTTCAACTTGCCGTATTCGTTGGTCGTAGTGACTTTTTCTGGTAGGTTTGTGTTGTTGTTGTTGCTGTTGTTGTATAATGCCCATAATTAGTCAGTTTACTCTTTTGTGCGCCCTGAAAAAGTGCGTTAAGTGACCAGTTGTAGTAAGCTTTCCTCACATCCTGAGCATTTTAATGAAGGTGGACCGTGGTCATCCGGACGATTGTGCTATACTTGGCTTCATCTGCGTGACGCTCACTACTACGGGGATCACATCGATCTACATCTCGTCAGCCAGACTGCCTTGAAAATAGCCTGTTTCAAGGTAACGCTACCTGGAAGAGAGATAGTAGATTTTGTCAGTATATTGTGCCTGACCCTGACGCGACATCCTGGTCAGCATGTTTTGCCTGACCCTTCTCAATCCCCCTACCTGGTATGTAAAATAGTGAGTAGCTTTCATAAAACTGCAGATATACTATGAAAATACTTACGTTAAAACGTTGAACATAATTTCATATCATGCAGTGCGGGGAAGATGATGTGTTGGACACTGCATCGAACTAGGCTAAAGCTTTGTATCAGCTGGGATGGTCAGTTCCCTTATTCACTGCTTTCACTTACTTAACAGTAATCATTGTACCCGTTTTAAGCCTGAGTGACTGTGACGTGCTGATAATGGTATTTAACCCATAACTTAATAGCGAGAAACCAATCTTGTTAAAATAAGTACGTTTCTATTGCGCCTTTATAAATGAGTATCATCCATTTATGTATTCCCCCTTTCTTCTATGATTCGCTAGTTCATTGTTGTTGGTGTTCGTTGTCCCTGATGAAGGCCTTTTGGTGGTAAAGTATTTTTCGTTTGCCTTTTCGTTTAGTGCGGTATCTGATCATAGCTATCTAAGTGTTCTTACACTTTACAATATTTATTTGGATGTCATAGATTTCTCGGTCACGCCCAGTATATACACAAACGACAACAATACAGGCATCTGTGTTTTTTTTAGTGTCAGAATAATAGACATGCACGGACGTCTGTTGGTGCCGCCATCACTGGGTAAGAACATTTGTTGGCGCCCCAGCACTGGGTAAGGACGTTTGTTGGCGCGCCATCACTGGGTAAGGACGTTTGTTGGTGCCCCCATCACTGGGTAAGGACGTTTGTTGGTGCCCCCATCACTGGGTAAGGACGTTTGTTGGCGCCCCATCACTGGGTAAGGACATTTGTTGGCGCCCCAGCACTGGGTAAGGACGTTTGTTGGTGCCCCAGCACTGGGTAAGGACGTTTGTTGGCGCCCCAGCACTGGGTAAGGACGTTTGTTGGCGCCCCTTCACTGGGTAAGGACGTTTGTTGGTGCCCCCATCACTGGGTAAGAACGTTTGTTGTCGCCCCATCATTGGGTAAGGACGTTTGTTGGAACCCCATCATTAGGTAAGGACGTTTGTTGGAACCCTATCATTAGGTAAGGACTGTATTGGCGCCCCATCACTGGATTAGCACGTTTGTTGGCGCTCCATCACTGGTTAGTGATGTATGTTGGTGCACCCATTATTGGGTAAGGACGTCTGTTGGTGCCCTCATCACTTGGTAAGGACGTTTTATAACGCCCCCATCACTAGGTTAGGACGCTTTGTTGGTGCCCCCGATACTGAATAAAGACGTATATTGTTGCTCTCATCACTAAAAAATGACGTCTGTTGGTCCCCCATAACTGGATAGGGACGTCTGTTGGAGCCCTTATCACTGGATAATGACGTTTGTTAGTGCCTTAATCAATTGGAATTGACGTTTGCTGGTGTCCTCATTTTTGGGTAATTACGTCTGTTGGTGGTATCTTTGTGTAATGATTTTTGTTGTTCGCTCATAACTGGGTAATGACGTCTGTTGGTGGCATCACTGTGTAATGACGTTTGTTGTTCCCTTATCATTTGGTCTTGACGTTTCTTGGTGCCCTCAATCACTGGGTAATGACGTATGTTAGTGACCTGACCCATTGGTAAGGACGTCTGTTGGTGCCCTTATCACTGCGCAGGGCCGGCTAGGTCCTTCCATCACTGATCTAGAACGTCTGTTGGTGCCCTCATCACTGGGAAAGGGCGTATAGTGATGCCCTCATCACTGGATAAAGACATGTGTTGGTGCCCCCCCCCCCCCCATATCACTGGGTAATGACTTTTATTTATGCACTCATCACTGGGTAATAATGTTTGTTGGTCTACTCATAAATGGGTAATGACGTCTATTGCTGTCCCCATCACTGAGTAATGAAATTTGTTTGTGCCCCATCACTGGGTAATGAAATGTGTTTGTGCCCCATCACTGGGTAATGACATTTGTTTGTGCCCCATCACTGGGTAATGAAATTTGTTTGTGCCCCATCACTGGGTAATGATTTGTGTTTGTTCCCAATCTCTGGGTAATGATTTGTTTCGGTGCCGATTCTCTGGAGCTTCACTTCAACATATTATGGTCAACCTGGTATCAACATAGGTATTAATTACTTCATTAACCCGAAAGACAACTACAAGAAAAGCGGCCATTCTAACAGACTTCAGGATTGCACTCCAATCCATTTCAATTCCCAAACAATATAGACTCTCACACAAAATAAAATGCAACATCGGATTGCTGTCCCAAAAAACAGATCTAAGCACACAGTGGATTTGAACCATTGGGATCGTTGGAAACGAGAAGGCAAATGAGCTTGTAGAAGCCGGACGTAACGGCATAACAGACCCAACATCCACAGAGCTATAAAGAAGCGAAAGCACTCATCAAACGATCAATGTAGAAGGAGCGGAGAGACCAGCACAAAGAGTACAAGCAAGAATAACAGCATAGACAAACTTGGCGAAGATGGGCAGACACAGACCATCAGACTCAGAACGGGGAATTGCAGAATAAAGACACTCTTCACAGAATGAGCCTTAGAGATACCGCCAGGTGCAAACCACAAAGCACCCAAGCAGACACCAGAACATATCCCGCAGGACTAACTTACTTATGCAGACCAAAGAGAGGCAGTCTGGCCCTGGGTAGCGACCAAGCTCGAAACGTTGTGAAGAACCAGGTGAAGACCATAGCTGGACAGTGTCAATCGCTAACATCACAGGACTAGACGCATATCATCAGTTGATCGAAGAAGAGAAAGAAGAACTACAGCAACCAATTGTTGAGTTGGTGCCATTATTCGGACATGAGAAACATATCAGAATGTTACACCTTCCAGCACGACGGCGCACCAGCTCATCGTACTAAGAGAACCAGTGTATCTGCTCGCTCAGAATACACTTGAATTAATTTATCGATCCGAATTTGGGGTCACCAAATAACTCAGATCGTAACACTGCTGATTATGAGATTTGAGGTGTTTTAGAAAATGATTTCTAGCTAAATGAAATGTGCAACGTGCATGAGCGAAGAGTGTGAATGAAGAAAATGCATGGGATGAGCTAGAACAGCGATAACTGATGCGTCAGTTAGAACGTGCACATGTTGCAGAAAGCGACGGACATTCTGAATACCAACTGAAATCGACAAAATGCAAAAAACAAATGTAATAATACATGGATAATTTTCGGCAGTGATATGAAAATAAATATATAGGTCATAGATTTCTCAGACTCACCACGTGCCAGAGAAAAATTGCGATCTGCAGCAATAATATATATTTATATATATATAACTATTTCTCAAATGTGTGTCCTTCTGTATTTCTAACATTTGCAACGGAGATGTGATTGGCTGATCGACTCAAGTTAATGTTATCATTAGTGCATCAACATGGCGCCTGATGCGAGGCACTAAATACGATATCATTGCTCTGCTGGCGATAATTATGGAAGTTAACATTGTCCTGAATCTGAAACACGCATAGGCGAGATGAAAATGTGAGAAATGGGTGGATTATAGCTCTGAGGAGGAGAGCAGTGTGATGGTATGTTTATAGGAGCACGAGACCGGCATGTTGAGACAGAGCGTTGATCGAAGGGCGTCGGGAGTTGGACGTGATGAAGATGGCAAAATGGTCGATGGGGATGGGATCCAGGGATGAGTGCGAAAAGAGAGAGAGAGAGAGAGAGAGAGAGAGAGAGAGAGAGATAACGAGATGATCTTTAATTGTTAAATTGTTGTTTTTCTCGTACTATACTCTTGTACTCTTGTGAACTGGTGGTCACTGAAGTGGCCTTGTGCAGGCTACAGTTCCTGTCCCTTTTGGAGAAACTTGACACACCACTTACTCTGGATGAGCTTGATAAGGCTATAAGCTACCTCTCAAATGGTAAAGCCCCAGGGGGAGATGGTATCCCACCCGAAGCCATCACTTAGGGGAAATCAGCACTATCCCAGCCGGTGTTCGATCTTCTATGTCTCCGCTGGCACTGCAATAATTATAGAAGTATCTCGATCCTGAGCGTTGCAGGCAAAGTTTATGCTCGCATGCTACTGAACAGGTTAAGTCTGCTCGCTGACAGGGTGTACCCAACATCCCAGTGGGGCTTTATAGTAGGTAGATCAACAGCGAATATAAGTTTCTCGCTTTGCCAAATCCAGGAGAAGTGCAGAGAACAAGACGAGCCACTCGTTATGATGTTTCTAGACCTCCCCAATGCCTTCGACTTAGTTTGTAGGAATGGTCTATTCGAACTTCTTGAGAAGACCGGCCTCCCCCAAAACTGCGTAGCATGATAATGTATTTTCAAATTGATATGAAAGGTTCAGTTCTATACAACAGATCAACTTCAAACTCTTTTCCCATCAAGAGTGGAGCGAAGCAGGGATGTGTGCTCTCGCTGAACCACTTTGCGATATTCTTCTCCATACTCCTATACTACGTTTATGACACATCTGTGTATGCATGATGGACATGAAGTCACGTCAAAACCCAATCAACGGGCTGGGAAGAAATTGCTAAGGATCGAACTATCTGGAGGCAGTCAGTTAGAAGAGGCATAGTGACTGCTGACGCTCGCAGAGGCCTTCTTACTGCAGCGAAAAGAGAAAGACTGTAAAGATCAAGGAGCAGCCAGCCTCCTCAGTATGGTTGTACGATCTGTGGCAGGGACTGAAACTCGCGGATCGACTTTTACAATCATAGCAGACAGTGTCGAAATACAGGAGACGGAGCTGGAAAAACATTGCAGGGCTCCACGTGCATAGTCTGTACAGATTGAGACGCCTATAATGATGATGATACTCTGCTACTGACGGGCAAATTCTCTGCGCGTGACTGCTAGAGTTTATCTAATTCATGGCAATGTAACGACTTTTACTAACTCTGAGAGAGCCTGTGGTGTTTATTTTGGTTTGGATTTGAATCTAAACAAGTAATTGAAAGTATTGGTCAGTGTTTAGAAATCGATGTTGAGGGGGGGGGGGGGGGGGGTAGGGGGGGGGGTTGTGTGTGTGTGTGCGTGCGGGTGGGCATGCAGACGGGCGGGCGCGCGTGTGTGTCTGCTTTGTAATGCGTTGTTGTGTGTGTTCCACTGTGGCATTTTTTGTAGTAGAGCAGTTTTTGTAATTATTTCTGTATGCAGAGAAGTAGTCATACCGAGGCAAATTCTGCACATGTTCTGTCAAACTGGACACGAAGTGATTTCAAAGATGATTTATAGGGTTGCAAGTTAATCTTCCACTCGATTCACATCCCTGTCCCATGCTCTCCATTTTGATACAAGACTAAATTGCGTTTACAGAGATTTAAGTATAGATAATTTACAATAATGTCAAGGTCACTCGCTCTTTCTGAGCCACACTGAAATGATTGAAAACCAGAGCATAGTAATTTAACTCTGCAAAAGAAAAAAAAAGAGCTCTCCCACTCGCAAAATGACGGAGAATGAATGATATGTCCGTATAACTCCATCCTGTTGGCCTGAAACCACATGGGACATTACGATTGCATACCAGGATGGAATGGAATGTCCACTAGGACGAGTAAAGGTCATGACTCCAAATTAATAAAGTACAGAAGAGAAGTAAAAAAACAAAAATAAAGATCCTGGAAAGCGGGGTGGTCTAACGACTACCACATAGTATGTTTTGTGAAAAAATTATATGAAAATCGTCGGCCATATTTACATTTATGTTTATTTGTGTGTGTGTGTGTATGTGTGTGTGTGTGTGTGCGTGCGCGTGCGTGTGTTCAGTCCACTTGAGTCGCTAGACGTCGTGTGACTTCCTTTGTTTCATCTTTTTCCGCATGCAAAAATCCGCTAGAGTCCATGGAATATACAATTGTTTAATTTGAATACTGGTGCTGGTGAAAGCGTAAATTAGAGAAATTTAGACCCGTAGCTTGTCAGGCGCCATATATGCCGCAAGCTAACCACATAAGTAAGACCTGATGTTACGGCCACACAGTCCCTTCTTTTTACAACATTTCCTCTGTGGTGCGAGAATCCCTCGAATATTTTTACAATTTTTTAACTTAAATTTTGCAGATCAGCGGCCGTTAAGCATACTCTTTTTGATTTTCAACTGTCAATGTTATTTTAAAGTGCGCGACCCTGAACACGGGTGTCTGATCTCACTACTCAGACATCATGGTAATGTTGTTTTTTTTCAAAATGATTCATGTGAAAAAATCAAGGCCGTGATTTGAACCCACGACCTCCAGCAACCAAGGCGAACACCTTAACTCGAGATCACTGTGTTCCCCCATAGTTCTATATATATATAGTTTTATATATGTATATGTTATATGTATATAGTTTTAGAAACGAGTAAAAATATGGAGAAAGTCAAGGACATCTGATTTTTTAAAACATGGTGCTACTGTGTTGAAATTAATCAAATTAAGCTTATGTTGTGTTAGTGGTGTCCGAAAAGGAAGGTAACGAATAGTATCACTGTAATCTGACATGCATATCGTAGTAGACGACTAAGCAGCCTTGTGAATTGAGCTGTTTACGATATGCTGTAGAATCATGAACCCACAGAGACGTCAAATCGTTCCTTCTCTTCGATCAACGGATGCTATGCTTCTAGCAAGATGAGGTTCACGAAGGCGACTGCGTTTCAAGTTTTTGCCTTTCGAGCACAGCTACTTCCCCCCCCCCCCCCCCCTTCCGAGGCAAGAATGACTCTCTTTGGTCTGTATAAGTGAGGTAGTCTTGAAGGATATGATCTGGTGTATGTTTGAGTGTACCCCACCTTCCGGTAAGATGGCGACCAGGCAACAGCTGCTCTCGTGGTCCGCGATATTCGTGTGGTTTGTTCGTTCCACTTCTTGTGTGGGGCGCGGTGTCGTGTGACGATCATTTTCTAGCACGTCCTATGCTAATCACAGGACGCCTATGTGTGTAAATTTTATCGGAATTCAGAGATACACGATATGTTCTTCATTTGTAATAGAATACGCGTTGTTGGATATTACGTCTCTATGGATTGCGCACCGTCCTTGGTTGGTGTGCACGACCTGCTTGGAAATTGCGTGCCGTGAAGGTGTAAGGTGTTCTCATGCTTGGCGCCGCGTTCCAGTAGCGCTGAGGTCGGCTAGCTCTTCCCTGGAAGAGTAAAAAGTGAAATTAGTAGCCTGCCGATTAAAGTGAGCTCACAAGCCAACCTCACCTCCTCTGTGTTAACACTGGGCAACTAGAGCCGTGAGGCTCTAGGCTAACGAGGCAATGCTCGCCTGGGGGTGGGGGGGGGGGGTGGGGGCGGGCTCCTTCAGGTTACTTGCAGATATTGGCCAACAGCAGCTTGGAGAGGAGATGGGCGCCGCCAGGTGATTTCAAGCCTAAGAATCACACATGAGGACAAAATCGAAATATATTATACCTACTGAGCTGTGTCGGCAAACTGATGGAACGTATGATAAACACAAGACTGATGTGGCATCTGGAAGAATAACGCATACTAATTCCACAGCAAGCAGGCTTTAGACAGCACAGATCCACTGAGAATCAGGTCATCCTCATAGCCCAGAAAAGAGAAGATGCCTATCAGGAACAGAAACACACAGTAGCGGTTTTGGTGGACCTGGAAAAGGCATTTGACAAAGTCTGGAAAGAGGGACTTAGAGTCAAGCTAAGAAGAATTTAAGTTTGTGGGAAAATGTACAAGTGGATCAACCACTACCTCAAAAACAGAACGGCCAGAGTTCAAGTACAAGGGTAGATGAGCAAAAAAGATGACACTTGAGCAGGGAGTACCCCAAGAGGGAGTACTGTCACCCACACTCTTCCTGGTGTATATAAATGACATTACAGAGAATATACCAAGAAGAGCCCATAGCTCAATGCTTGCATACGATCTGGCTATGTGGACCTCTGAAAAGAATCTCACCATAGCAAGACATCGGATGCAGCAGGCCCTAACAACGCTGGAAGAGTGGGAGAACTCATGGCTGGTCAAAATAAACGAGGACAAAACGACATGTACGATTTTCTCGCTATCAATCAAACCCCAAAACACCAAATTAAGTCTAAACGGCAAATACCTGCAGCCAATCGACAAACCAAACTACCTGGGAGTCACATTTGATCGGCGCATGACATGGAAAAGTCAGATCGAAAGAAACCGAATGAGAGTCAGAGAAAGAATGGCAATCATGAGGAAACTTGCTGGCACAAGCTGGGGAGCAGACGAAAGTATACTAAAGAAACTGTACACTGGAAGAGTGAGACCAGTTCTCAAGTATGGCATTGCGGCATGGACAACAGCAGCAAAGGCGAACTTCGATAAAATTAGCAAATTCCAAAACCAAGCCATGAGAGTTATAACAGGAGGCATGAAGTCAACGCCAATTGTAGAACTTGAAAAGATTACAAAACTGCAATCCATGACAGACAGAAGAGACTGCAGAGCCAAGCAGCAATCAGAGAAACTCAGAAGACTGACTGACCATCCAATGCACCAGAGACTAAACAATTTCGGAAATGGGAAACTAAAGCAAAGAAACGTTGCAGAAATATCCAGAGCAAAGATGCACGAAAACCCCATGAACGAACCAACACCTAAGCCCTTCCCTACTGTACGAAAACCTACCTGGAGGCAGCATATATTTCCAGAGGTGGTAGAAAATATATTAGGTATTGGAAACAAAAACTGCCAGTCTGAAAAAGAAAGAAGAGATACAACCCTGAGGTACATAACGAAAAACTACCCAAGCATGGACTGGACCCATGCATACACCGACGGTTCTGTAACAAACACAACACAGAATGGAGGGGCAGGAGCATTTCTGAACCTACCAAATGGCAGAAAAATAACACTGTCATTCGCTACTGGAAAATACACAAGCAATTTCAGAGCGGAGGCAGAGGCACTGAGGGCGGCAGTGGAAGAAATGGTGACAGGTAAAAGGAATGAAAGCCACATAGTCATGCTTACAGATGCCTTTGCCGTAGTCACAGCACTAAAAAGCCAGAAAAATACTGAACTTAATGATTTAAGAGCAGTACTCTGTCAACTATGCCAGCAGTCCGCACCAAAAAGGGTAGTGGTGCAGTGGGTTCCATCTCACTGCAACATCCAAGGCAACGATGAGGCAGACAGACTGGCAAAAGAAGGTGCAAAACTACCACAACCAGATACCAGTTTGACATACGAAGAGTCAAAACGGCTTATTAGAGCTAGATACATGACCAAATGGGAAACCGAACATACTGGCTACACCAAAGACGATGCCTATTACCAGTTGAACAGAAGAGAGCAGGTCGTGGTCTTCAGACTTCGCACTGGCCACAATAGACTGATGTACCACCTATTCAACAAATTGAAGATAGGTGGGACCGACGAATGCCCGTGTGGTACCGGGGAAATGACCGCTGGGCATTTGCTGCCAAACTGCCCGACATACGAGGATCAGAGAGAGCAGATGTGGCCATCACCAGTGGCCACACTATAAAGATCTATGGCAGTGTCGACAGCTTCAAGATGACCGCTGCCTTTTTCGAAAAATTAATGGTTACTGTCTGACTGCGTACGAAGAAGAAGAAGGATCGGTCGCAGCCTGGGTCAGAGACGGTTGACGTGGGATTTTCATGTCTTCATGTGTGCCCCAACGACCTGATGGGTTACGGGATGAACTGAACTGAACTGAACCCCAACCGCAGATGAAGTTGTCTCTAAGACCCAACCTGTGGAGATGGGTCTAGAGTCTGCACTGTTCCGTTCTGAGTCTGAATAGAATTGTCTCCCTACACTTGCCAAGTTTGTCTATGCTGTCATTTTCTGACTTGTATTCTTTGTTCTGGTCTTGCCGTTCCGTTATCGGGGATCGTTTGGTGAGTTTCTTTGCTTCATAATAGCTCTGTGGATGGCGAGTTTTGCGTGCCTCCACTTCAGGCTTTTGCGAACTCATCTGCCATCACGTTTCCAACGATTCCACAGTGAACCAGAATCCACCGTAAGACTAGATCTCTTTTTTTGGTGAGGAATCCGAGGTAGTATTTTGTGTGATTTGTAATCGTTTCTATGGCTTGAAATGTCTTGGAGCACGCTCCTTGAGTCTGTTAGAATGACCGTTTTCTTTGTAGTCGTGGTTTGACTGACAAGAATCTTCGTTACTGCACGAACAGCTTTCGCTTCAGCTTTTGCATAGGTACACGTCTGTCCTGCTGGTATGAAGTATTATTCTATGTTGCCGTGTAGTGTGCGATATAGATTACACTGTCTCCCCTTGTGTCTCTGACTAAGACCGATCCACCTGTGTTCACATGTCTCATGTAGTTGCTAGAGTACTTTAGAAACGCCAACAAATTGTATTCCCTTGCTTGTCTACTTGTGCCGATGGTCGCCGTGAAGAGCTTACGTCATCTTTCTTGTGTCAAGCGTGTTGCTTTAATGGTTGAAATATGGCTTTGACGGGTTACTCTTATGCCATTTGTCCATTTTCCGTACTGTCTTCTTCGTAACCTGTAGCTATAACTTCATGTGTTGTAAGTGTACAATGCGACCTGATCTGGCAGCATTTGAATGGGATCATACAACCGTCGATTGTTCTACCTAGCATTTAGCAGGACAAGTCGTATTTCTGAACGTATTCTAAATTATATTGGTCCGGTTTATATTTTAGCTGTTTACTCAGGGCTGCACGAGACAGTTATATAAGTGTACCAACGCGTCCCTCCGTCCGTCTTTTCTCACTTTCAAGCTCGATCAAATCAAACTCTTCCCCAATAACCCACCCATACTTCATTCAAAATCCCCCCCCCCCCCCACAGCCTGCCTACACCGTGCCCACCTGTTTACTCCTTGTTCAGATCGTGGGCTGACTGTATAAGGAACAAACAGCTCGTCGTGTCAGTATTTGCCTTCAAATAATACTCTTCTTCAACAATATAATCATATGTCAATAAGGGAATGACATAGCGACTTTATATAACTATTTCAGCTCGATGTGTCCAATCGTTCGCGAGTTATGGTGTCTGGAGACAAATTCATACATAAACAAACGTTCAGAAATATGGCATATATGACTTCACGTGTATTACTTGAAGACCTGCGCACCCCAAAGAGCTGACAACATGTTGATTGATTGAAACCTCTAAATTTCTACTCCAACCCTACTTTCGCTTTGTAAGAGGTGGATCGGGTAAGAAGTAAGCGATCGCCAAGAAACGTCAGTTGCAAAGAAAAGTCTAGCAATAGGACTAGCATTTCTAACAACACCTCGCCTGAACATTCTTCAGTTCACAGTGGCATGTAAGAAGAGCAACTGAACCTGTCAAGTTGTGTAAATGTGTCAATTCGTCAACTTCGAGCAACTGACTTCGAACAATAACGTTTTAACAAGTACAACAGCAATAGCTAACAATTATTCTTATCGATATCACAAATAAAACTTAAGATTAGATGACAGGGGCAGGTGATGGAACACTGCACGGTTCCAAAATATCTAGGCGGGAAGTTTAGTTTTCCGCAATTGAAATGAAGTTGTTTTTTTTTGTTTGTTTTTTTTGCGTTCGCCTTATTCTTCTATTCCCCAAGGTGGTGTGCGTTGCACTGTAGTTTTTATTTTGCGCCTGTCGGCCCAGTGCATCCGACTTCAGCATGAATATTTATGTAAGTGTCTGCTTCCTCCTGCCTTTTCTAGGGGTTTGCTTCCCGGGGGTAACGTCCGGTGCTGTGATGTGATTGAACCCAGCACCTTTGGTTGTGAGCCGTGTCACTTAACCACTAGCCCACGCCGTCCCCTGTGAGCTTAAGTGTTTGAGGACAGTCAATAGTGTTACCAGGAAAGACGGAATTCGGAACAATGACGTTTGCAACATGGTCGGCAGTGCGTCTTGTGCAGAATACATATTAAAGCATAAAATAAGCTGGTTTGGTCATCTCATGAGAATGTATCCTCATTAACTTCCACTGATGACAACGCAGGCAGATCTGGGTACAGGGCAAGTGGGCGACAGCGAGGCAGGTGAATAGATGCCATTAGAGTGATTTTCATGTGCAGCACATTGTCCTACATAACGCACTGCCAGGAAAGAAAGCGCAAGATACTAAAGAAATAATATCATCCGAAAACTGACCGGCACAACATGGGGGGTGGGGGGGTGGTGGGCACAGCCATCAGTCCTTTGGACATCTGCACTTTCCTTGTGTTTCTCCGTAGCCGAAAACGCTGCGTCAGTCTGGAAAAACTATGTCCATCCAACACTAGTTGACACATCAATAAATGCGGCTGGTCTTAAAGCATCTGGGTGCCTAAAACCCCCACCCATTTATAAAATACACCCAAACATTGCATATCACCAACCAAGATTCGAAGAAGCATCGCAGCAGAAATCAAACGATAAAAACAGGAGAACGACCCAAGGCATTCAATGTGTGGACATCAGCTACAGAGCACGAGACTCAAATCCATACATAGTTTTCTAAAATCCACTCAGGCCATACAGACAAACCCTGAAAGTCGTCGCATCGAGAGATTGCACAAATTGATGGAGACTCCTGAGATGGGATTTCCGGAGGAACCTGCCCCCGGACATCATCTAACGTACACGACATGGCAGTCGCTGAACAGACTCAGAACTGGTGTATTACGGTGCGAAAAGAATATGAAATGATGGGGATATACAGATTATACCACATGGGACTGCGGCGCAATACAGGACCCAGACCAACTGAGGACCTGCCACAATGTCCAAGAAGCACGCGATAGGAGCGACATACTGGAGGCAAATGACAAGGCAATCCATGTCGCTGGATAATGGATGATTGCTGTATAACGTGGTGCTTAGAGACTTCAAGTAAGTAAGTATCGATGTCCTTGATCACTATAACTGGTACATGTAACTACTCTACTGTGTACGTCCTCCAGAAAACCTGCATCGTAGCTCAATATATGCTCTTACAGTTGAATAGCAATTTTTTTTAAACGATTAGTTTGCTAGCTCCATTTACCACCTTCTGTCATCGCCTTTCACAACATACATGGAGGCATAATGTAAAAGTAGTCCCATATTAGAAACTGCTTTCGGGAATGAAGTGTTTGGGTTTTCATTTTCCGAGATCCCATTTTGATTATGAGATGAGGTGATCAGTTTCTTTCTTTTCTGCCTTCACTTCCATAACAGCAAGTCAAATACTGTTTACAGTTGGGTTGACTGCAGCGTACCGATGGCGTGAATTGAACCCCATACTTTTGCTGCAAGCCCTCCACCTAAACGCTAATTACAGACAATTCGTGGTATAAGTACAGATTAATTGACAAGCACATGAGCCAGAACACTTTACGGCTCATAAATACCTGAATCAACGCTGGATCGCATCCTGTCCTATGGGAAACGCTGTCAGGAAGTAAAACACGATATGTGCGAGAAATAATATCATCTGAAAATGGATTGGCATAACATGATGGGCACAGCCATATGTCTTCAGAACATAAGCACTTGGTTTGTGTTTATATGTAGCTGAGTGGAGTGCACCACGTAATCTTGGAAAAAACTCTGCATATGTTAAACTTATTAGTTAGCTGATTTTCTTTCCACTTATGCTGCTGAGCGCCGTGGGTAGCTTATGTAGTCTGTCCTGCGTCAAGTGCGTTGCGTCGGTCAATGTGAGCCTGTGTCGCTGCACAATCACTCTAATGGCATCGATTCACCTGCTTCGCTGTCGCCCACTTGCCCTGTAGTGAAAGTTGATGAGGGCACATTCTCCTGAGAGGACAAAACCAGCGTATTTTGTGCTTTAAAATGTATTCTGCACAAGACGTAGTGCCGAACATGTTACAAATGTCATTAATCCGCATTCCGTCTTTTACTGGTAACACCGATGACTGTCCTCAAACACTTCATTTCACTCGTGGAAAATCTGCTCTCACGTGCCCTGGACAGAGGTCATGTTTGGCACAGAGTTGGCATAAATATACTGTATAACAGCTTTTGCTTTGTTGCCAAACTGACGCTCGTGTGTCTAAGCAGTGGTGACAGCTGATAAGTTATCGCATATGCTTTTTGACACCTAGTCTTTGGATGCAGCTTCTTCTTATTATTATTATTATTATTATTATTATTATTATTAATATTCTTCTTCTTCTTCTTCTTCTTCTTCTTCTTCTTCTTATTCATTAATCAACTGATGCTATGCTTCTAGTCCGGTGAGGTTCACAAAGCAGACTTTGCGTTTCAAGTCTTCGCCGACCCCCACAGCTTTTCGAGCATGGTCGCTCCTCCAGGGCAGACTGCCTCTCTTTGGTCTGCGTAGGTAGGGCATTCTAACAGAATATGTTCTGGTGTTTGCTTGGGTGCTTCACAATCGCAGGTGGCAGTGTTTCTGAAATCCATTTATGTGGTGGTGGTCCTTGAGTCTGCAGTGTCCCCTTCTGAGTCTGTAGATCTGTGTCTGCTCATCTCTGTCAAGTTTGTCTATGCTGTCATTTTCTAGCTTGTATTCTTTGTGCTGTTCTCTCTATTCTGTTCTCATGGATCGTTTGATGCGTGGCTTTGCTTCTTTATAGCTCTCTGGATAGGGAATCTGCTTCCTGCCACTTCAGGCTTTTGCGAGTTCATCTGCTTTCTCGTTTCCATATTTCTCGTTTGGCTTCCTTAATACATCAATAAAAAGACTGACCGAATAGTTACAAGTTGCCTAAATCTTACTCCAACTAAACAATGTTCACCATAATCGGCGCTGAGCTACCTGACACACCAATAATTGTCGCATTAGTAATCGAAAGACAGGAACAGATAAACTACACAAGGCACCCTATATCTGTGCAACAGCTGCATTGCACAAAACTGAAATCTGGACACAGTTTCTAACAGTCAACACAGTCCCTTCAGACTTATCCCGGAAAACACCTAATCGAAAAATGGATTGAACAGACGCAGATTCCCTGGATCTAGCTACGGGAGGAACCTGCCACGGGATATCACTTGTTTTACACAACATTGAATTTACTAAATAGACTTGTGTGTATCAGGATGCAGGAAGAACTTAAAGAGATGGAAATACACGGATGAAGGAAACATGCTGCTTTGACGCAACTCAAGTCCTAGACCGTCGGCCCAAATATTCTAGAAAGATGCTTCTTCTTCTTCTTCTTCTTCGTTCGTTCTCAGTCTCCCACTACCAAACCCTGAAAGGGCTTAAGTAGCAGAATTTAGTCCAGAGAACGCAATGCGTTGTGTCGTAGTTTACAGTCTGGCTGCGATATTAGCACCTTTCGGTCCAACACATCCGACTTCAGCAATAATTTTTTTAGTACCGGGTTAGCATTCCCTCTTCGATCCCTTCTCCTTAGCCAGTCTGCCCTGCTGCAGCCTGTTATCCAGGATCCCCGCGTGGATGTATAGAAGGGTCTTGGCAGCCATGGTTCGCTGGCCCTGACGCTAGCAGTCAGCTATGGGTCGCTGACCGCTGCAGCTCATCCGCTGTTCAGTATCTTGATCCCCTAGAAAGATGCAATATTGGTGAACGACAAGGCAATTCACAGGGGTCAAAATTGGAAACATGATGTATGACATTGTGACCTTGACACGGCAAGTAAGTAAGAAAATATAATGGTCCTAGTCTTCACTCTCCTAGTAAACGGAACCCAGGATCAACTAGTGGATAATAAACTATGAACTGCTGGAACTGCTCTATGCGCGATACTGATCCCACTAGAATGCAGCCTGACCAGCGTCCAATGCACGAATTTTAACACAAGAGATCTTGTTACATGGCACGATGATCTACACTTGGCAAATCTTCTTCTTCTGATTCTTCTTCTTCTTCGTTCATCCTCAGACGAAGGTTCCGGTTTCTCTTACAAAGGACACCGTTGTGTGTAAGGCTGTTTCATCTCCATACAGCTTTTGTCTCATATCTCTCACGAGGCCAGTATTCTTCTCTTTTTTTCGTGCGTGGGAGTGCATCTTTGCAGGATGTGTTCCAAGGTTATGATATGCTCCCCACATGGGCACCTGTCATCTGTCCCAATCCTCATTTTACTGTAAAAATGAACCTTGAGTCTGTTTATGCCCAGTTCTCAGTCTGAAGAGGATGACTTGCTCTTCTCTAGTTAAGTTATAGTAGCTGTCTTCTTTTCGGAAGTCGGAGTGTTGATCAGCCTACTTTACCCTGAAGTTGGCTTTAATTATGGTCTTGGCCTCATTATATGTGATATTCAGGTCTATTTGTGGGACTTGGCAGATGGATAGTTCTTAGTTCTTAGTTCACCTGTACTTCTACATGGGCAGGTGCTCCTGTGCAGGTCCCAGCTCTGGTATGATCTAGATGTAGCTGGGGGGGGGGGGGGGGGGGAGAAGATTTCCTGCTTAGCGGGATATGCTCTAGCAGCGTATTACTCCGCTGCGTTGGGACAAGTGCCACAGGTTGTGGTTAACCGATGTGCAAATTTATCTTAATAGACACAAACACTAGAGCAAAGTAGACCCACAGCCTGTTAGGCGCCATCTATGCTGTTCTTAACAAACCACCTTACCATGGCCAGTGTAATGATATGTGACACAGTCGCTTCTTATGACATTGCTCTAAGTATGGCAGTGCTGCTATTCTTGTCCTTGTCATACACATAGACCCTGGAGGACCACTCAGCAGATCGATAGACACGGCACAAAGCCCATATCAACATGGACTTACTAAGACCAACACAACAAAGAACTAAAATTAGCCTCATCTCACGTCTTCATTTAATGGCACGACAGTCGTAGCAAAAAGTGTGGCACGGTAAAGGTGAAATTAAGGACATAACATGTTCGTATGATGTCTGCAGGCAGCAGACGATAACTTAACATATGACATCTTCCGCCATAATTTGAAAGTATAAGTCTTAGTCTTAGACGATCTGTACTCGGATGCCCAGTACAGGTTTAAGCTCTGACATGAGTTGTATGAAGCCTGGAGGACGATTTCCTGCTTAGTGGGCTATGCTCGTGCAGGTATTACTCTGCTGCGTTGGGACAAGTGCCGCCGAGGATGGTTAACCAATGTGCGAGTCCATCTTAACAGGTTCAAACACAAGAGCAAATTTGGCCTCGCAGCCTGTTAGGCACCATCTATGCTGCTCTTAACAAACCACCTAACCATGGCCGGTGTTATACTCACCCACCCTTCAAACCACGTCCCCAATCTCAAACCTAACTTCATCTGGGGCTGGTCTTTCGCTGGCGCGATTGACTCTCATCCAGTATTCGTACAGCGATATCAGTCCCGCCAGACGGAGTGAGAGCGCGGGCCTGCCTAACACGCTCGCCCGCCTTTTCCCGGCACTGTAGCGGGACCAATTTTGTGGAGTTGTACCGCTGGAAACAGTGCGTTACTGTGGCCTGTATCGAAAAGCTATGTCAGTCCGTGGTGGTTATGAGAAGCCGTATAGCCAATCTCGACAGTTCGTCTCGCTGGTGGTCATTCTCTCGCAAATAGCTTTTGACCGGCAAATGGAAAGCAGGAATCGTGCCTAAAGGCCGTCTTCGCCCGACCAACCCGTCGGTGAAGGACAGGAAAAAATCGTCTCAAGTCCGAGTGAACATCATCGCCGGGGCCGTTGGGATCCGTTCTGCACAGAGTGCTGCCATCCCTCCCCGAGCGAGACCGGTCGGTCGGTGTGTGTACGGGCCCCTGTCAGGCGGTCCTAGGTCGACGGAGTGAGGGACGGAACAACCGTCCGTCCGTCAGTCGATCCTTGAGGCCGTACTAGTGAGGCCTTTTACACATCCATCCTTCCTTCCATCGCCGACCGGTGTGTGTGGTTAGTACGTCTCCGACAGATATCTGGTTGATCCTGCCAGTAGGCATATGCTTGTCTCAAAGATTAAGCCATGCATGTCTACGTTTACACTGTCTCACGGTGAAACCGCGAATGGCTCATTAAAGCAGTCAAGGTTTCTTAGATGACACGATCCTACTTGGATAAATGTGGCAATTCTAGAGCAGGCTTACCAAGCTCCGACCCTCGCAGAAATAGCGCTTTTATTAGTTCAAAACCATTCGTCGTTTACCCTCGCCTTGTTGCGTCGTCCCCACTGATGACTCTTGATAACTTTGTGCTGATCGCATAGCCTCATGTGCCGGCGACGCATCTTTCAAATGTCTGCCCTATCAAATGTCGATGGTACGTGACATGCCTACAATGTTTGTAACGGTAACGGGGAATCAGGGTTCGATTCCGGAGAGGGAGCATGAGAAACGGCTACCACATCCAAGGAAGACCGCAGGTGCGCAACTTACCCAATCCCGGCACGGGGAGGTAGTGACGAAAAATAACAATACGGGACTCTTTCGAGGCCCTGAAATTGGAATGAGTACACTTTAACGAGGATCTATTGGAGGGCAAGTCTGGAGCCAGCAGCCTCGGTAATTCCAGCTCCAATAGCGTATATTAAAGTTGTTGCAGTTAAAAAGGTCGTAGTTGGATCTCAGGCGCAGGCGGGCGGTCCGGCTCGCCCCGGTTCACTGCCCGTTGTCTCCTGCCCTACTGCCTGCGGGCTCTCTCCCGCGGGTGCTCTTCGCTTAGCGTCCCGGGTGGCCGGCACGTTTACTTTGAAAAAATTAGAGTGTTCAAAACAGGCCTCGGCTGCCTGAATAATGGTGCATGGAATAATGGAATAGGACCTCGGTTCTATTTTGTTGGTTTTCGCATACCGTACTAGTTCTGACCATAAACGATACCGACTAGCGATCCGCAGGAGTTGATTCGTTGACTCTGCAGGCAGCTTCCGGGAAACCAAAGTGTTTGGGTTCCGGGAGGAAGTATGATTGCAAAGCTAATGCTTAAAGGAATTGACGGAAGTGCACCACCAAGAGTGGAGCCTGCGGCTTAATTTGACTCAAGACGCAAGCACGGAAACGATCGACAGGCCGAGAGCACGCTCGTTGGGTCTAATAGTAAACGTGTGCTGGAATTAGACCCTCGAAAATCTGGGGCTAGTATCTCGGTGGCTCGATTGTCTCGCATCCAGTGTTCGATAAAGCAATTGACGGAAGGGTACCACCAGGAGTGGCGCGTGCGGCTTAATTTGACTCAACACGCCAATAATGTAAAGTGATTGACTGACATTGAGCACTAGCGTTGGGTCTAATAGGGAACGTGTGCTGGAATTAGACTAACGGAAGATAGGTCGGTTCTACCCTCTCAACGAAAGAGTGTTTTGCTACGGTAATCCTGCTTAACCCTAGAGAAATCGCAGGTTTCAGACACTTGGTCATTGACTGACTAAAAAGCCCTCTATTGATTCGTTGGGTCTAATAGTGAACGGGTACTGGTATTAGACCCTCGGAAGACAGGTTAGTTTTACCCTACTAATGACAGGGCGTTGCTACGGTAATCCTGCTCAATTCGAGAGGAATCGCTAGTCGCAGACATTTTGTCCACGTGCTAGGCTGATAAGCCAATGGCGCGAGGCTACCATGTGAAGGATTACGGCGGAACGCCTCTAAGCTGGAATTCCGCCATAAATCTCAGCATCACTGCGAGGGGAAGCTAGGATATGATTGGGACCTGGGACTCGTGTCTCAGCCCGACCCGTTCAAGCCGCAGAAAGAGGTCTCTGCCGTCCGCCGATCAAAGCGGGCGGTAAACTACTCAATATTCACCCGATACTGCGATGAGGTGTGAAACCACTAGTAGAAGACTGAGTTCTCGGTCGATGTGTCGTAAGCAGCAGAGCAGCCACCTCACTGCGAACTGTTGTGACTCAACCCTTGACCATGAGATATGTCCACACACCAGGCGAACAACATCTCAGTGCCATGGCCATGCTTGTTCCCTGGTTAAAGGCACTCCTGCCTCGCTATCAGGAATCCCAGTGGACGCAGAAGAGATGCAGTCCAGCGGACATTGCACCTCTGCCCTATTGTGCCAACCTCTCAGGTGGCGGGCAATGCTAGGCGTGCCATCACTGCACATGAGCTGAGAAAATAAAGGGGGTGAAGAGATACCTCCCTCACATGCACATGCTATGTTTCTAGCAGGACGTGACGATCCTGGGATACAGACACACTGGACTACCTCTCTTCCGGGATAGTACAAACCAGTACATAGTCTATATCATATATCATATCTCATATATCATCATCACACCCTATAGACACGAGTGGTGAAGACTCCATAGTCATGTAAGACAACTTCCATAAGAGAGACAACTCTGATCACAAATTACTGCTGCCTTGCAGATAGGCTGGGGACAGCCAAAGGATAAGGAGGGCATCTCTACAGAAACGCCTGTTGAAATCGGATGCATTGGGCCACATGCTTAAAAAGTAACACAGTGCAACGTATATCGCTGTATGATGACTGTACGACCTAATAGAAAAAAGCGTGGCGCTCATCCCGTGGAGTCCCGCCAGGCAGCGAGAGTGCCGGGCCTCTCGCCTCGAAGGGGTCCACCCAATGCTACTGGTGGTCACCCACCCATGTGCTGTGGAGTCAAGGCACAAGGTGATGGGGCAAAAACGTTTGACCAAAAACCCAAGACCTTCAGAATACTACGGTAGAATGCGGAGGGAGTCATTAACAAAAAGCTTTCCCTGACACATCACTTGCATGAAGGTAAGATTGACGTGGCATGTATCCAAGAAACGCACCTCAAAAACAGCCATAAATTTTCAATCAGAGGATACCAGACCTTCCGTCTCGATAGAGAAGGTCACAAAGGAGGGGTTCTGATACTGACACGTAACTGCATACCGAGTAGCGCGGTAGCTGTCAAACACACCGGACAAGCAGAAGTTGTAGGAGTCCACAAAATGGCACAAGAAACGAAGATCCGCATCTTCAACCTGTATGGCCTATCAAACAAAGACCTGTCGCTCTCGAGTATGGAAGTCAAAGACTCCAACTGCATAGTAGTTGGAGACTTCAACAGCCACTCGGAGAGATGGGATACTCGGACAAAGACAGCACGAAGTGGAAGATTGAAAGATAGACAAAAATCTCTGTCTTATAAATAGGCCAGAGGATAGCCCTAGCTTCTATTCTAAAACATGGCTTACCACCTCTACTCCAGACTTGGCCTTTTCCACGGTGGATATTCACCACAAAATAGACCACCAGGTGCTCAACCAATTGGCAGGTAGCGACCACAGGCAAATTAGGCTAGAAGTTAATATGGAAGTAAGCCAACAGGAAATAAAACCGCTCCCACGTTGGAATTACAAACGAGCCGACTGGGACAGATTTGCAATCCTGACAGATGGGCTGTGTGAAACCATTAACACACGGAATAACAATATGAAGCCCATGGTGGAAAGCCTAAATAAAGCAGTAATGCGAGCTGCCACTGAAACTATACCAAGAGGGGCAAGGAAAAACTACAAGCCTTATTGGAACGATGAATTACAGAAAGCGGAAGACGAAGTCACAAATGCTAGGAACACAGCAGAAAAAGAACAATCTATGGAGGCAAATATCGCCCTCAAAGTCACCATGGCGAAATACAAATACACTCTAAACCAAATAACAAGAGAAAGCTGGAAAAACAAAACAGAAAGCCTCAATATAGATAAAGATGGGAACAAACTATGGACGTTAGTCAGAGCCATGAATGACGAAACTCTATCAAACAAATAAATTACCATCAAGCAGGGCGACAACATGCTCACTGGAAAAAAAGCAGCAAACGCCTTTGTTGAACATTATGCTAGAGCAAACCACATCGATGTCCCTGCAGATAGGCATACAAACATTAGGGAAGAACAAAATGAGCACGACAACATCAATATGGCACCAGAGGAGCACATGATGGCAACACTAACAATGAATGAAATGGAAGAGGTCATGAGAACTTTAAAGAAAAAGATATCACCCGGAAAAGACGGGATAACAAACGAGATGCTGATGGGGCTGGACCAAACAGCAGAGATGAAGTTATTATAGGTCCTGAACCAAAGCTGGAAAAGGGGTATTGTACCTCAGGCATGGAAAGATGCAGTACTTGTACCAGTACCAAAGAAAGGAAAAGATAAAACAGATCTTCTTCTTCTTCTTCATCGTACGCTGTTTACAGCGCTATTTACGTTGCACTGTTTTATTTTGTTAAGCCTGTGGCTCAGTGCATCCGATTTCAACAGGCGTTTCTGTAGGGTTGCCCTCCTTAGCCTTTGACTGTCCCCAGCCTAACTGCAAGGCAGCAGTTGGTTTTGGTAAGAGTTGTCTCTCTTAGGAAGTTGTCTTGCAGGACTATCTAGTCTTCTCTACTCGTGTCTATAGGGTTTGGCAATGATATGATGGACTATGTACTAGTTTGTACTATCCCGGAAGAGAGGCAGTCCAGTGTGACTGTGTCCCAGGATGGTCACGTCCTGCCAGAAACGTAGCATGTGCATGTGAGTGAGGTATCTCTTTGCTCCCTTTATTTTCTTGGCTCATCTGCAGTGATGGTACGCCTAGCATTCCCCGCCATCCGGGAGGTTGTCACAATAGGGCAGGAGGTGCAATGTCCGCTGGACTGCATCTCTTCTGCGTCCATTGCGATGACTGATAGCAGACAGAGGCAAAGAGCGAGGCAGGAGTGCATTTAACCAGGTGCATTTCTGCGGCTCGACCGAGCCGGGTTGAGACGCAAGCCCCAGCCATGTCGTAGCCTCACATCACAGCGGTGCTGAGATTTAGGGCGGGATTCAGGCTTAGAGGCGTTCGGCCGTAGTCCCTCAGATGGTAGCTTTGCACCATTGGCTTATCAGCCAAGCAAGTGGACCAAATGTCAGTGACCTGTGATTCCTCTCGAAATAGTGCATTTGACCAGGAGACAAGCCTGGTCATGGCACGGAGATGTTGTTCGCCTGGGGTGCGGACATATCTCATGGTCAAGGGTTGAGTCTCAGCAGTTCGCAGTGAGGTAGCTGATCTACTGCTTAAGACACCCCTACCGAGAACTAAGTCTTTTAGTAGTGGTTTCAGACCTCATCGCTTCCCGCCCGCTTTGATCGGGGGACGGCAGAGATCTCTTTCTGCGGCTCGACCAGGTCAGGCTAAGACGTGAGCCCCAGGTCCCAACCATATCGTAGCCTCCCATCACCGTGGTGCGGAGATTTAGGGCGGGATTCCGGCTTAGAGGCGTTCGGCCGTAATCCCTCACATGGTAGCCTCGCGCAATTCGCTTATGGGCCTAGTACGTGGACAAATGTCTGCGACTCCTCTCGAATTGAGCAGGATTACCGTAGCAACGCCCTGTCATTTGTAGGGTAAGACTGACCTGTCTTCCGAAGGTCTAATACCAGTACCCGTTCCCTATTAGACCCAACGAATCAATAGAGAGCTTTTTTTCATGTCAGTCATGACCAAGTGTCTGAAACCTGCAGTTTCTTATGATTAAGCAGGATTACCGTAGGAGACGCTCTTTCATTAAGAGGGTAAAACTGACCTGTCTTCCGTGGGTCTAATACCAGCACACGTTCCCTATTAGATCAAACGAAAGTGCTCTCAGTCTGTCAGTCATTTTATAGTGTTGGCGTGTTGAGTCAAATTAAGCAGCAGGCTCCACTCATGGTGGTACCCTTCCGTGAATTCCTTTATCGAACAATGAATGCGGGTCAATCGTGCCACAGGGAGCTTAGCCCCAAATTTCCGAGAATCTAATTCTCAGCACCCGTTCCATATTAGACCCAACGAAAGTGCTCTCGGCCTGTCAATCATTTGAGCGTTGGCCGCGTTAGTTAAATTAAGCCGCAAGCTCCACTCCTGGTGGTGCCCTTCCGTCGATTCCTTTAAGTTTCAGCTTTGCAACCATACTTCCCCCGGAACCCAAACACTTTGGTTTCCCGGAAGCTGCCCGCAGAGTCATCGAAGCAACTCCTGCGGATCGCTAGTCGGCATCGTTTATGGTCAGAACTACGGTATCTGATCGTCTTCGCGCCTCTGAAGAAAAAAATAGAGCAGATCAAAATGGATACAGGTTTATCAGTCTATTGAGCTGTGTAGGCAAACTGATGGAACGTATGATAAACACAAGACTGATGTGGCATCTAGAAGAAACAAACATATTAATTCCACAGCAAGCAGGCTTTAGACAGCACAGATCCACTGAGGATCAGATCACCCTCATAGCCCAGGAAATAGAGGATGCCTACCAGAAGCAAAAACACACAGTAGCGGTTTGGGTGGATCTAGAAAAAGGCATTTGACAAAGTGAAGTTTGTGGGAAATTGTACAAATGGATCAGCCACTACCTCAAAAACAGAACGGCTAGAGTTCAAGTACAAGGGCAGATGAGCAAAAAGGTGACACTTGAGCAGGGAGTACCCCAAGGGGGAGTACTGTCACCCACACTTTTCCTGGTGTATATAAATAACATAACAGAGAATATACCAAGAAGAGTCCACAGCTCAATGTTTGCAGACGATCTGGCTACGAGGACCTCTGAAAAGAATCTCACCATAGCAAGTAATCGGATGCAGCAGGCCCTAACATCGCTGGAAGAGTGGGCGTACTCATGGCTGGTCAAACTAAATGAAGAAAAAACAACATGTACGATATTCTCGCTTTCAAACAAACCCCAAAACACCAAAATAAGTCTTAACGGCAAATACCTGAGGGGCCAAACGACAACCCAAACTATCTGGGAGTCCCATTTGATCGGCGCATGACATGTAAAAAGTCAGATCGAGAGAAACCGAATGAGAGCCAGAGAAAGAATGGCAATCATGAGGAAACTTGCTGGCACAAGCTGGGCAGCAGACGAATGTATACTAAAGAAACTGTACACTGGAAGAGTGAGACCAGTTCTCGAGTATGGCAATGCGATATGGATAACAGCAGCAAAGGCGAACTTCCATAAAATTAGCAAACTTCAAAACCAAGCCATTAGAGTTATATCAGGAGGCATGAAGTCAACGCCAATTGTAGAAGTTGAAAAGATTACAAAACTGCAATCCATGACCGACAGAAGAGACTGCAGAGCCCAGCAGCAAGCAGACAAACCCAGAAGACTGACTGACCATACAATGCATCAGAGACTAAAACATTTTGGAAATGGGAAACTAAAGCGGAGAAACTTTGCAGAAATAGTCAAAGCAAAGATGAACGAAGACTCTATGAACGCACTAACAATACCAAAGCCTATTTCTACTGTACGAAAACCTACCTGGAGGCAGCATATATTTCCAGAGGTGGAAGAAAATATATCAGGTATTGGAAACAAAAACAGCCAGACTGAAAAAGAAAGAAGAGATACAACCCTGAGGTACATAACGAAAAACTACCCAAGCATGGACTGGACCCATGCATACACCGACGGTTCTGTAACAAACACAACACAGAACGGAGGGGCAGGAGTATTCCTGAGCCTACCAAATGGCAGAAAAATAACACTGTCAGTGGCAAACTGGAAAATACACAAGCAATTTCAAAGCGGAGGCAGAGGCACTGAGGGCTGCAGTAGAAGAAATGGTGACAGGTAAAAGGAATGAAAGCCATATAGTCCTGCTTACAGATGCCCTGGCCGTAGTCACAGCACTAAAAAGCCAGAATAATACTGAACAATGATTTAAGAGCAGTACCCTGTCAACTATGCCAGCAGTTTGCACCAAAAAGAGTAGTGATACAGTGGGTTCCATCCCACTGTAACATCCAAGGCAACGAGGAGGCAAACAGACTGGCAAAAGAAGGTGTAAGACTACCACAACCAGATACTAGTGTGACATACGAAGAGTCAAAACGGCTTATTAGAGCTAGATACATGACCAAATGGGAAACAGAACATACTGGCTACACAAAAAACAATGCATATTACCAGTTGAACAGAAGAGAGCAGGTCGTGGTCTTCAGACTTCGCACTGGCCACAATAGACTGAAGTACCAACTATTCAACAAATTGAAGATAGGTGGCACTGACAAATGCACGTGTGGTACAGGGAAAATGACCGCTGAACATCTGTTGCAAAACTGCCCGACATACGAGGATCAGAGAAAGCAGATGTGGCCATCACCAGTGGCAACACTAGACAAGCTCTATGGCAGTGTCGGCAGCCATAAAATGACCGCTGATTTTTTCGAAAAAATTCAGGTTGACGAGCGACAGCGTACGAAGAAGAAGAAGAAAACCTCACGTCACTTCCCTCTCAACCCTCCCATCACCCTTGCCATCAATTCTCTCCTTCAACTCGCCCAAATCTTCCTTTCTTCAACCCGCTCGCCTCTACCTCATTCAAACCGGTTATTCCTTGTTCCTTCAACCCGTCTTGTCGCAAATCTCTTATCCTTCCCTTCAAATTACGCCCCTACCCCGTTCTCAACCCACCATTCCCTTCATCCTTTCATCAAATCATACCCTCATCCCGCCAATCAGACCAACCACCCCTTCATCCTTTCATCAAATCATACCCTCATCCCGGCCATCAGACCAACCATCCCTTCATCCTTTCATCAAATCATACCCTCATCCCGCCAATCAGACCAACCATCCCTTCTTCCGTCAATCTGTCCACTTATTACCCTCCCTCTCTTTTAATCTCCCTATCCTATTCCTCTATATTGAATTGTTTTAAACACTAACGACTTTCTTAACTACCCTAGGCAGCGCCTCACGCCGTAAACGACTTATTATTACATTACTTGATTCGATCAGCCAATCAATTCCCCAGCGCAAATGTCACACTATAATATTAGACAATGAATATATGCAAATATATATATTTTTTTTTTCATCTTTCGACGCCAGACATTCATACCAAAATGGCTCAAAGTCTTGTCTGCCGGCGCTTTCACTATCCTCGTTATATGTCACTGTGTTCTGAGCTGGGGGCCAGTGCATTCGTCATCAACATACATTCTGTTTGGATTACTTCACTATCTTTCGGATGTCCTCTGATCACCTGCAAGACAGCAGTTGCGTCCTATTAGATGTGTCTCTTCATGAAACGTTGCCTTATTTGATTAATAAGTTATGTCTGCTTGACTAATGATACATACAATACCGTGGATGTTGTTGTTGTGGTTGTTGTTGTTGTTGTTGTTGTTGTTGTTGTTGTTGTTGAATGCCCACGATGAGTAGGATTACTCTTTTGTGCGCGCTAAAAATTCCGTTAGGTGACGGGTTGTCGTAACCTTCCCCACATCTCGAGCGTACGGATGAAAGCGGACTAGGGTCCTACAAGCCGCTATGCTATGCCTGGCTTCATTTGCATGTCGCTGACTACTACGGGGATCACGCCGATCCATCACCATGAAAACAGCCCGTTTCCAGGAAGGGCTACGAGAAAGCTAAGGTGAGGGTCTTGTCTAGTATGTTTTGCCTGAACCTGACTAACATGTCTGATCAGTATGTCTAACCTGAACCTGACTAACGTGTCTGATCAGTATGTCTAGCCTGACCCTGACTAACGTGTCTGATCAGTATGTCTCACCTGGCCCTGACTAACATGTCTGATCAGTATGTCTTACCTGACCCTAACTAACGTATCTGATCAGTATATTTTACCTGAACCTGACTAACATGTTTAATCATTATATTTTGCCTGAACCTGACTAACATGTCTGATCAGTATATTTTACCTGACCAGACGATAGTCTACCTCCACGTCGTGGTTGGGGAAACGGTTCCTTTACCAGACTTGTCAGAGTTGGAAATTTTGGACTGTATCCCTGTACGCAGCGTCTGATTATCGTAATGGTGAAGCGCTTGTTGTTCCACGCAAACGTGTTAGGTTCAACTCCCGTTACCGGTACGTCTCAGTCGACCCATTTGTAAATATATACATGACTTACAATTAGGGAATTACAGGAAGCGAGGAAGGGAAATAGTCGCCCCACCTCATTGGCGAGTGGTTTCTTGAAATGAAGTATCTAACACGTCATCCCCGACAGCACTGTCTGTTATGGGACTAACTGTACGGAAAAAAAATTAATATCTCAATATTCGTGCTGATGTGGTATTAGCTGGACCATTAGGCGCAATATGTAGCACAATACACAATGTCTAGGGAAAATAAACGAAGGTAAAAAATATATAATTGTAAAAATACAAATGATGAAACATATTATTTTGTTTTAGACGAGCCCACAAAAACATGTTTATGTGGACCCCATTTAGCCCGGCGGACTACATTTGAATAGCACTGATATAGATCTAAGATGTTAAGGCAATGTGGGACATCCTGGGAAGAACTAACTGCAGGACAGACTGAGCTAAAAGATCAACACTATTAAGATAACGCTATTATAATCAGTTCACATTCGCCACTATGATACGATCCACGTGAGATAAACTTGATTTGGATACCCAAATTCTTATCTGCAACAAAACCAACGTTATCTCAGGTATTCTGTTATTTCACCTTATTCTGTGTTTATCTCATTAACATGGTTCTGAGAGTTTCAAAGAATATTAATACGTGAGTAAACAAAGTGTTATTCTGCATCTTCTGTGTTTATCATCAGACTATCACTTCGGGCAACAATGCAGAAATTATTGAGCTGACAACATACATAGACGCATAGTTGGCTGCTTGTCTAATGGTCAGCGACTAATAACTGACTAAGTCCCTGTTCTGCCTTCTGGAAACCGACTGTAACCATGCAGTCTTGTTCAGAGATTAGACATAAAAAGAGGGTTCGCAAATGTGGTCACAAAACTGCTGTTCTGAATTATGATGTGTTAGGCCGAAAAAGTAAATACATCGATGCCTCGCTGTAAACTACGATAACACGTCACAAACGTCCTATTTGGCACAAATGTCGAAACAGAAGAGGAAGACGAAGAAGAAAAATATGATGATGAAGTAGAAAAGGTAGAGGAAGAAAAAGACATTTTTTTTAAAGTAAGAAGAAGAAAAATAAGAAGACGAAGAAGAAAAAAAAGTACAAGTACAAGAAGAATAAAAAGAAGAAGAAGAAGAAGAAAAAGAAAAAGAAGAAGAAGAAGAACGAACAAAAATGAAGAAATACGAAGGAGAAAAAGAATAAGAAAAAGACGAAGAAAAGGATAATGAAGAAAAGAAAACGACGTCAACAAAGTAGAAGAAGAAGAAAAAGGGTGACCAGGGAAGAATAAGAAATACAAATAAGAAGAAAAAGAAGAACATAAAACCGAGGTCAACAAAGTAAAATAAAAAGTCAAAGACAAAAATTTAGCAAGGGGAAGGAAGAGGAAGAAAAAGAACAACAACAAATATGAAGAAGAATAAGAATAACAACAACAACAAAGAAGAATACGAACAACAACAACAACAAAGAAGAATAAGAATAACAACAACAACAAAGAAGAATAAGAACAACAACCACAACAAAGAAGAATAAGAATAAAAACAACAACAAAGAAGAATACGAACAACAACAACAAAGAAGAATAAGAATAACAACAACAACAAAGAAGAATACGAATTACAACAACAACAAAGAAGAATAAGAACAACAACAACAACAAAGAAGAATACGAACAACAACAACAACAAAGAAGAATAAGAAAAAGAACAACAACAAAGAAGAATAAGAATAACAACAACAACAAAGAAGAATAAGAATAACAACAACAACAAAGAAGAATAAGAATAACAAAAACAACAAAGAAGAATAAGAATAACAACAACAACAAAGAAGAATACGAACAACAACAAAGAAGAATACGAACAACAACAACAACAAAGAAGAATAAGAATAACAACAACAACAAAGAAGAATACGAACAACAACAACAAAGAAGAATACGAACAACAACAACAACAAAGAAGAATAAGAACAACAACAACAACAAAGAAGAATAAGAATAACAACAACAACACAGAAGAATAAGAATAACAACAACAACAAAGAAGAATACGAACAACAACAACAACAAAGAAGAATAAGAACAACAACAACAAAGAAGAATACGAACAACAACAACAACAAAGAAGAATAAGAACAACAACAACAACAAAGAAGAATAAGAACAACAACAACAACAAAGAAGAATAAGAATTACAACAACAACAAATAGGAAGAAGAACAACAACAACAACGAATAAGAATAAGAACAACAACAAAGAAGAATAAGAACAACAACAACAAAGAAGAATAAGAACAACAACAACAACAACAAAGAAGAATAAGAACAACAACAACAACGAAGAAGAATAAGAACAACAACAACAACAAAGAAGAATAAGAACAACAACAACAACAAAGAAGAATAAGAACAACAACAACAACAAGGAAGAATAAGAACAACAACAACAACAAATAAGAATAAGAACAACAACAACAACAAATAAGAATAAGAACAACAACAACAACAAAGAAGAATAAGAACAACAACAACAACAAAGAAGAATAAGAATAAAAACAACAACCAAGAAGAAAAAGAATAAAAACAACAACAAAGAAGAATAAGCACAACAACAACAACAAAGAAGAATAATAACAACAACAACAACAAAGAAGAATTAGAACAACAACAATAAAGAAGAATAAGAACAACAACAACAACGAAGAAGAATAAGAACAACAACAACGAAGAAGAATAAGAACAACAACAACAACAATGAAGAATAAGAACAACAACAACAACAAAGAAGAATAAGAACAACAACAACAACAAAGAAGAATAAGAACAACAACAACAACAAAGAAGAATAAGAACAACAACAACAACAAAGAAGAATAAGAACAACAACAACAACAAAGAAGAATAAGAACAACAACAACAACAAAGAAGAATAAGAACAACAACAACAACAACAAAGAAGATTAAGAACAACAACAACAACAAAGAAGAATAAGAACAACAACAACAACAAAGAAGAATGAGAACAACAACAACAACAAAGAAGAATAAGAACAACAACAACGACGAAGAAGAATAAGAACAACAACAACAAAGAAGAATAAGAATAACAACAACAAAGAAGAATAAGAACAACAACAACAAAGAGGAAAACAACAAGAACAAAGAAGAATAAGAACAACAACAACAACAACGCAGAAGAATTAAAAACAACAACTAAAAATAAGAGCTACAACAACTTCAAAGACGAATAAGAAGAAGAACAACAACGATGAAGAAGAAAATGAAAATGATATGAAGAAGAAGAAAAAGTAGAAGATGAAGTAGGAAGAAGAATACAAATAATAAGAAGAATAAGAAGAAGAAGTATGGAAGAATAAGATGTAGATTTGAAAGCTCTTATGTTCCTTTTGGAATATCTGCAATCATCAATCAGGGGACATGCCATTGAATCAACGCATTGATATATTCTTGTTAAGCATGTCTTAACACATACATGTCAAGTAGTCAAAGATTGACTTCTCTATTCCTGTTAACGATGTAAGGGATTATAGATTCTATAGAAGTGAGTAGCTAGCCCCGTGTACAACCCACCTTAGTCACCTCTTTAAAAAATCACTGGCAGGTTACAGTGTTTCTATTCTATGTTTCATTTTCGGGCTCCGGAAACACAACATTATTTTATTGTCAATCCATGGGCCTGTATTCTTTCTTTTCGCATCGTAAATAAAAAATCGCACCATAGCAAGCAATCGGATGCAGCAGGCCCTAACATCGTTGGAGGAGTGGGCGAACTCATGGCTGGTCAAAATAAACGAGGAAACAACAACATGAACGATATTCTCACTTTCAAATAAACCCCAGAACACCAAATTAAGTCTAAATGGCAAATATATGCGGCAAAACGACAACCCAAACTATCTGGGAGTCACATTTGATCGGCGCATGACATGGAAAAGTCAGATCGTTAGAAACCGAATGAGAGCCAGACAAAGAATGGCAATCATGAGGAAACTTGTTGGCACAAGCTGGGGAGCAAACGAAAGTATACTAAAGAAACTGTACACTGGAAGAGTGAGACCAGTTCTCGAGTATGGCATTGCGGCATGGACAACAGCAGCAAAGGCGAACTTCGATACAGTTTGCAAACTTCAAAACCAAGCCATGAGAGTTATAACAGGAGGCACGAAGTCAACGCCAATTCTAGAACTTGAAAAGATTACAAAACTGCAATCCATGACCGATAGAAGAGACTGCAGAGCCCAGCTGCAGTCAGAGAAACTCCGAAGACTGACTGACCATCCAATGCACCAGAGACTAAACAATTTGGGAAATGGGAAACTAAAGCGGAGAAACTTTGCAGAAATAGCCAAAGCAAAGATGCACGAAGATCCCATAAACGCACTAGCAACACCCAAGCCCATCACTACTGTACGAAAACCTATCTGGAGGCAGGATTTATTTCCAGAGGTGGTAGAAAATATACCAGGTATTGGAAACAAAAACAGCCAGACTGAAAAAGAAAGAAGAGATACTACCCTAAGCTTTATATCGAAAAACTACCCAAGCATGGACTGGACCTATGCATACACCGACGGTTCTGTAACAAACACTACACAGAACGGAGGGGCAGGAGCATTCCTGAACCTACAAAATGGCAGAAAAATAACACTGTCATTCGCTACTGGTAAGTACACAAGCAATTTCAGAGCGGAGGCAGAGGCACTGAGGGCGGCAGTGGAAGAAATCGTGACACATAAAGAAAGTGAAAGCCATACAGTCCTGCTTACTGATGCTCTGGCCGTAGTCACAGCGCTAAAAACACTGAGCTTAATGACTTAAGAGCAGTACTCTGTCAACTATGCCAGCAGTCCGCACCAAGAAGGGTAGTGGTACAGTGGGTCCTATCACATTGCAACCTCTAAGGCAACGAGGAGGCAGACAGACTGGCAAAAGAAGGTGCAAGACTACCACAAACAGATACTAGTATGACGTACGAAGAGTCAAAACGGTTTATTAAAGCCAGATACTTGACCAAATGGGAAACTCAACATACCGGCTTCACCAAAAACGATGCCTATTACCAGTTGAACAGAAGAGAGCAGGTCGTTGTCTTCAGACTTCGCACTGCACACAATAGACGGAGGTACCACCTTTTCAACAGATTGAAGATAGGTGGTACCGACGAATGCCCGTGTGGTACCGGGAAAATGGCAGCTGAGCATCTTCTGCAGAACTGCCCGACATACGAGGATCAGAGAGAGCAGATGTGTCCATCACCAGTGGCAACACAAAACAAGCTATATGGCAGTGTCGACAGCCTCAGGATGACCGCCGCTTTTTTCGAAAAAATAATGGTTACTGTCTGACTGCGTACGATGAAGAAGAAGAAGAAGTAAAAGCATTTATTTAAATTGATAAGACATGAGAATTGTCATTCTGCGTGAATTTTTATTTCTTCTAGTTTTCCAAACTTCCCCAATAACCTAGAGAGCTAAGATTGTATACGCAGCCTCTGCTAGTGCGACAAGCCAATCTATCAAATTTTGTCGGACCTGGACAGTTCATTCAAAAGTTTTTATTTAAAAAATATAGTTTTTTTTTGTTCAAATGTGCTATACACATATGTTAAAACCCGCTCATTCGTAATCTCGTGACTTCTCGGCACGCTTTAACTTAACTAAATATAACGTCTTTAAACTGGTTTATAAGCCCCTGCACAGTCTCTATACAACCAGTTTCATTTACTTCACCTTGCTCTAAAAGCTATACGCATCCAATTTATTCTTAAATGCATAAACTGTCCCTGCCTCCACTACCTCCTCTCGCAATGCATTCCAAGCATTCACCACTCTTCGACTAAAAGAATATTTTCTAATATCTGATCTGGACCTCTCTTTAGTTTCAGAAAGTTTGCGGCCGAAGTTCGGGGCAGGTTTGCCTGCCAAGTACTCGAAGTTCCGAAAACAAAACAATCAAAAACTTGTCTTAATATAAATACAAAAGTTCAACGAACAACTTTTAACTTTTTGTAAAATATTTACGGGACGATGAGGCTAACATCTGGTCAGACAAAACACACTGATAAAACAATGTTACACAGGCTCAAGAGAAATATACTGGCCAAGATCCTTATCTGACCTCCTCGATGGTCATCCTAGAAACGGGATGTTGTCGAAGACAACAGTCTGGCTAACAAGGTGGGATTCGATGTGATCCCCGTAGTAGTGAGTGAGCATTGTACAACCGCATGGAGGACCCCGGTCCACTTCATCAGCTCGCTCAGGATGTCGAGAAAGTTACTACATTCTGCCACAAGTTCCGTCCTTTTCAGGGCGCACAAAAGGGTTACCAGCACATTGTGGGCATTAGCAAACAACTAGCCAGCCACCAAAAATATTTACTAATTTGGTCTTCTTTTGCGCGGGAATCTTTGCTGTAAATAACTTAACGTCTTTATTATTTGTTTAGAAGACCACAGTCTCTACACAACGATTTCCTTTTAAATTCACTTGTTCTGAACATAATAATGTGCATCCAATATATTCATAATTGCATCAGCAATGCATTCCAAGCATTCACCACTTTCTGACTAAAAAAAATAATTACTGATATATGGCTTGGCTTTGTTCGTTCTTAATCTCCCGCTACCAAGCCCTGAAAATGACTTTGCAAGTAGCAGTCGTAGTTTACAGCTTGACTGCGATATTTGCTACTTACGGTCCGACACAACCGACTTCAGCAGACATGTTTTTAGTACAGGGTTAGCCTTCCCTCTTCGATCCCTTCTCCTTGACCAGCCTGCACTGTTGCAGTCTGTTATCCAGGACCACCATGTGAAGGTGTAGAAGGGCCTTGGCAGCTCTGGTTCGATGGCCCTGGCGCTAGCAGACAGCTTTGAGCATTTAACCATTGAAGCTCATGCGATGTTCAACGTCCATTCGGGGAATCCAATCTGAACCTTTCCATAATTAATTTGGAGCTGTGCTCTCTTGTTCTTGTAAGTTGTATCTTGAACAAAAAGACTTGTTATATTCTAGTCTATTCTTTCCGTTGATCCTCTTACAAACCTGCATTAAGCCAACTCGAATTCTTTTCTGTTCTAGACACTGTAGGTCTGATTTTCGGAGTCTTTCCTCATAGCATTACTAAAATGCACATCTTAGGAGGAATTATTCTGATAATATGTCAATAGGAGGTCAGCCACATGGCAGAACTGCCAGTAGCCTAACCCACAGCCCGGAATTATTTATATTCGAAGACATCAAACAGATAGGTTGTGCCAATATGGAAAATAAACCCACTAACAAAATTCATTCTGCAATTTTTCTCTAGTCGCAAAACATAGTAAACCGCACTCTGGGATAAGAAACAAAACGAAGAAGATAAAAATAATAATATGTCAAAAATAATGAAATATCTTACTCTCTCTGCATCCCACGCTTGAGTTCAGTCTCTGGGCTGTATCTCCCCTGCAATGGACCTTCAACGTCATATCTCTTAACTTGATGGTCAAATCTGCAACAGTCTTCCTGCTTCTTTAATGTTATTCTCCCACTTTATCGCGCTGTTTACCTGTGGCATGTCCCACCCTCCATCCTTTTTTTCCAGTATTGTTTTCAACAAGGTGTAATTATATTATGATGTTACTCAAATATCTGAACTTTCTGACTCTAATTTCGTTCATCATTTCTCTTTGCTTCAATCATTTCTCTTACCATCCATCATATCTCTTTGCATCCATCACTTCTCTTTGCATCCATCACTTCTCTTCGCATCCATCATTTTTCTTTGCATCCATCATTTCTCTTTGCCTCCATCATTTCTCTAATACTTCCTTGTGTGTTTTCTTTTCTGTCACGCCAAGCTTGCCTTCTTTCTACTTTATATTTCCCGTTTCTTAGTCTAGCTCTCGTACTGCCTTATGGATGAATAAGTAAAGAGAGTCAAATAACAGACCATCGCTATCGGTTGTGAAGTGAACTAGTACGTGGTTCTTAGTCCACCTGTACGTCTACTAGTGCAGATGCCTCTATGCAGGTCCCAGCTTTGGTATGCGCTGGATGTAGGCGGGAGAAAGATTTCCTGCTTTGCGGGCTAGGCTCGAGCAGCTTAATACTCATCTGCGTTGGGACAAGCGCTTACGGAGGGTGGTTAACGGATGTGCGAGTCCATCTTAATAGACTCAAACACCAGAGCAAAGTAGACTCGCAGCCGGTTAGGCGCCATCTATGCTGCTATAAACAAACCACTTAACCATGGCCGGCGTTATGCCATGGCACACAGTTAGTCGCCTCTTACGACAGGCTCTCTGTGGGACAGTGGTGCTATTCTTGTCTCTGTGGGATGTTATTGTTGTGGTTTTCTGTTTTTGTTGTCCTTGAATGCGCACATGGGATTACTATTGTGCGCCCCATGAAAAGGACATATAGTTGCGGGTTGCCGGAGCTTTGTCCCCCATCATGAGAGTACCGATAAAGGTTGACCAGGCTCCTCCAGGTGGTTGGGATATGCTTGGCTTCATCGGTGTGACATTCATTAATACAGGTATCACGTCGATCTCCCACAACCTTTTGTAAGCCAGACTGCATTGAAAACAGTTCGTTTTCAGGGAGAGGTACGATGTGAGTGTCTTGGCCAGTATTGTTTGCTTGACCTGACTAACATTTATGATCAGTATAATGTGCCTGAACAGACGTTAGTCTTTCTCACCCGATTGAAGTATTAAAGCTGTCATTGTACTAAGTATTACATTATCAACGGATGAGGATGGATAGTGCACTCCCTCGGTGCCTTTCCTTCCCTAACAGTAATCCCGATAACCATACATAGCTTGGTTGACTATAGCGTGTGCTGTGTAGAGCACTTTAGTGATATCCTAAACTGTGTCTTCAACAATCCTAAGCTGTGCCTTCAACAATCCTAAACTGGGCCTTCAACAATCCTAAACTGTGCCTTCAACAATCCTAAGCTGTGCCGTCAACAATCCTAAGCTGTGCCGTCAACAATCCTAAACTGGGCCTTCAACAATCCTAAACTGTGCCTTCAACAATCCTAAGCTGTGCCGTCAACAATCCTAAGCTGTGCCGTCAACAATCCTAAGCTGTGCCTTCAACAATCCTAAACTGTGCCTTCAACAATCAACAAGGTGATGTGAAGGAAACTGGTTGTATAAAGACTCTGCAGTCTTCTAAACCAGTATAAAGACGTTCAGTTAAGTTAATCCTAAACTGTGCCTTCAATATCGGAAGATAAGAAACAACACGCACGGAGCTAGTTACTATTGGCGAGAGGCTGGAACAAGGTCAAACAAATGCCACGTTAAATAGAACAGCGTCGACATGGTGTCACCTTAGTAGACAAAATCCCACATGAAACCACTTTAATGTTACAATGTTCACACGGTGTAAAACTAATGCAATACATCACAGTGAAATCGAATAATTCGAACAATATCAACATGGTGTCATGCTAGTGGAAAAATTCCACATAAAACCAAACTAATGGAAAAATGTCCACGTGGAGTGTGGTTAATGGAATATATTCCACATGAAACCCAATAAGGGATCAAGATGCGGAGCAGCGCGTGAGCTACAGTTATCAGCGACCCATAGCTGACTGTTAGCGTCAGGGCCAGCGAACCAGAGCTGCCAAGACCCTTCTACACCTCCACGCGGTGATCCTGGATAACAGGCTGCAGCACGTCAAACTGGCTAAGGAGAACAGATCGAAGAGGGAATGCTAACCCAGTACTCAAAAAGTGCTTGCTGAAGTCAGATGTGTTGGACCGAAAGGTGCAAATATCGCAGTCAAGCTGTAAACTACTTCACAGCCTATTCCATTCTCTGGACTACATTCTGCTACTTAAGCCCTTTCAGGGCTCGGTCGCGGGAGATTGAGAAGGAACGAAGCCAAGACAAGCCAAACCCAAAAAATGGAACAATGTTCACGTGGAGTGAAGTTTATGGAAAACGGTCTATATGAAGATTACAAAATAAAACAATGTGCTCATGGTACATTTATGGAATAATGTTCTCACGGTACAATAATGGAACACTGTCCTCCTGGTACGTTAATGGAGTAATGTTCTCATGGTACATTAATTGAACACTGTCCTCATGGTACGTTAATGGAGTAATGTTCTCACGGTACATTAATGGAACACTGTCCTCATGGTACGTTTATGGAGTAATGTTCTCACGGTACATTAATGGAACATTGTCCCCATGGTACGTTTATGGGGCAATGGACATGCGAAATTACGTTAAGGAAACAAAGTTCTCACGGTACGTAATGGAACACTGTCCTCACGGTACGTGAATGGAGCATTGACTATGTGAAATTACGTTTATGAACACTGTCGTCGTGGTACGTTAATGGGGCAATGTGCTCATTAAACGTTATTGGAGCAATGGACATGTGAAATTCCCTTAATGCGACACCGTCCACGTAAAGTTACCCTGATGGAACAATTATCCAAATGAAGTTACGTTAATGAAACAATGTCCTCAGGAACTGAAGTTAATTAAACAAATGCCAAACAGAGACACATTACTGAAATAAATGCCTCACGGTGACAAGTTAAGGGAACGAATGTGGCATGACAACAAGTAAATGGAATAAATGCAATAATAAATCAAATTAATGTATCAAGATCCATATGAAGTCAAATTAATGAACAAGGCGGTCCACGTAAAGTCATTTAACAAACGGGGCAAGAAAAGAATCGACCCTAATGTCCATCGCACCCCATTATGTGAGGAGCAATGACTCTACCACGATGTTACTCAGGCACTAATTACTTCTACCAAAGTTCACATAAATATAAGGCTGGAGCGTGGAAGATGTTCCATGTAACATTCCTATAACATTGTTACTAGATAACTTGCTTATTACGAGTGTATCAATGTAACAAGAGAGGTAACAGTACGTCATTCGGTTTATTTTTCTGGCAATGTCGTAAATGTTCATGTACTCTTTGTTTGGCGACAGCTTGACGTTAATAGAGAAGACACGAAATTGGAGAGTCCAATGAAAGCGTGATAAACTGTACGCGCTTGGTAGAGGAGTGGTGACATGAGTTAAGATAACTGCTAGGCTGTTATCGCCAGACAATTGTCGTGTCGGCCAAAGCTTGGCACTTAGACAGGTTCCTATATAACTTGCCTCGGAGCTCCAGTATGTAGATGCATTTTGTTAAGACTTTATGGAACACTGAATGTATCTACATTGCCAATGATTGTGTTTTTGCTAAGTAAATGTTCGTATATTGAGAACTTCACTCTCTGACCTAAGCTTACAGGAAGGTAGAAATTGTAGATACTACTTAAATAAACTTGTCACTTCAGTGTTTATTTCTATTTCTGGATTACTGTGAAATTATTGTCTTAGGAATAAATGCCACTTATCGCCACAGAAGCCACGTAGTGAAAGGGCTAGGTTTATTTATATTACCGTACAGAGGTTTTGAGCCCTTGTCCCAAAGGCCATAATTTCAACATTCAATCTTATCGGCTTTTCATCTCCTTGAGCATTGCATATTTTGTAAAATGATGTGTTTTTTAAGACTGAATGTATTTCTCTTTGAAACCTTTATAGGCAATTTGATGTTATCTAATACGTGACCAGTGGATTTAGTTTGTACAATCTGAATACCTGCAAATTATTTTTGAGGCGTTATGTGATTCCGTGCGTTGGACTTTATTTAGACAGTGTAGCATTTTGTGTTTCTGAATCAGGCCTCTGTTGTCGGTTAAGTGAACATACTTCATACCAGGCAAGAAGCCCATAGACCAGATGATTTGAATTTGTCAGTTGATACACGAGGATATACCATCGAGTGATTTTTTGGCGTTGATCATTTTTATCCGTGAAATATCAAACGTTATTTTTCTTTTTTTAAGAGAAGAGTTCATACTTTTACACAAACGCTGAATTGATTAACCTCGTCCCTGACAGTTGACAATTCATCTACTTGCCGTGCGGATCTACTTTAGTTGGGAACATTAATATTACTTTGACCTTTAGCTCTGGTCGTACACACTTGATTAACGTTTGATTGTGGAATACATTCAACGTCTTTCACAGACTTGAGGTAAACACTCCATTCATTTTTTATAAAAGTGAAACCTTTGCCCAAATGGTTCACAGCTTGTGAATGGTTTGGACAGAGGTTCATACTTCCGAGAGTATGCTACTTTTGTGTGTGGATGTATGTATACGTGTTTGTGTGGATTTGAGAGTGCATAAAGGCATGAGTGTGTGTATTACACACACACACATATATATATATATATATATATATATATATATATATATATATATATATATATATATATATATCATCATGTAGAATTTCCTTATAGAACGTCTCTCCTATCACAGTTTGTCTGAACTAAACTCTTTCTCTTGCCAAAACGCCAGGCTCCGCCAGTCATGCCCAGGTATTTCTGTATATGTTGGCGACATCGTCTTCTTGGTCTACATCTACCTGTCTTGCCTGGTACAATGCCTTCCCCCACTGTTCTCTTATTACAGGTGTCTCTTGATGTGATTAAAGTACTCACATTGTCTGGCCAAAATCGAATTGGTAAACCAGTACTCTTTTATGTTTAACTCTTGCTGAATATCTATATTCACTTTTTCTCGTCCAGATAATTCTGAAGATTTTTCTGTAACATTATTATTCGAATGATTCGATTCTATGTCTATAAGTTTTGGTAATCGTCCATCGATCGCAGTCATATGCTGCCGTAGGAAAAACAGGCTCTCAAAACAGATGTATATAAATATATGCATGTGTATGAACAAGTACATGGATTTTGCTCCTATAATTTGTGTGTGTGTGTGTGTGGTGTGTCCGGGGGGGGGGGGGGGGGGGGGAGGGGAGTGTGGTGAAATAAATGAAGAACCAGGAATGTATAAGATTGTTGTAGATAAATGCATACGCAGAGACACCTCTCCGTGATACTTAAGAACGGGTTTCTCGTGTGGGCACGTGGAGGTATGAGCATTTTGTTGTTGGTGGTAAATACTAATGTTTAGCTTCCATGTTGGCTGTTATTCGAATTGTGGAAACTTTGTCAAATCGAAAATCATAAAAAAATTATTTTCATGCAAAGCAATGTACGAACGTTAATAAACAATTAACATATTTTATGGTCACATAAATATGTTTCAACTAAATTTTTCAGACAAGAAATAGCTTTCGCTGTGTGTCCCTCGCCTTGGAACACCGATCAAGGCGCCCGTTTTTCAATTTACAAGACCGCGCTGTCCTCTTCATTGGCGTAATTGTGTGTGTGTGTGTGGAAACATGACGGCATTTCGAAAGCTATTTTCGTTTACACGGACATCATTTCATCTTGGGAGATAATTATAGTACCCTAAGCACATGACATATTTCATAATTGTATATTTCTGCCAACCAAGACGTTTCAGATAGAAAAGGAAATGGACGGATGGCTAATAATAGATCAAACAGATAAAGTTGATGAGCAAGTTCAAGTAGCAATGAAAACGGCAGTTGCAATGTTAGTTATGATAAAAAGAAATATTAAACATAGGAACATGGACGTGAAAGGCAAACTGTGTAAAGCGTTAGTTGGATGTAGATTTAAGTACTGTATTCATGTGGGGAGTCCTTATCATAGAGGAGATGAGATATAAACATGTTGGAAAGGATACAAAGAAGAGCGACACAATTGTGTCAATGAACGAACAAAAGGAATTATACATTTCTCGTTACCAACCTAACTATCACTAGTTACACATATTTTTTTGTTTTTGCTGCTCTTTATGTAGGGTTTAAGAATGTTGAAATTTGTACCGTGAAGTAAACCGGTTAAGGATCAAGTGGTATTTCTGCTTTGTGTTGGATCTATTTATTGACCACTAATTTTAATCCCACAGAAAAGTTTAACAATTTTTTTAAAATATTGTTAAAATCAATTTTAAAGTTCTAATTTATTAATTTTCAAGTGACGTTTTAGGTGTCAATGTGGCATTGTACTCAGTATTTACAATATGTTTGTCTTGTTTTGGTCCTGTTACTGAAGTTTGGGTTATATTTTGGATTGGAGTCACGACAACGATGATAATTATTCATATATAACATATATTACCTAACGTAAAGGACATTACATAACGTATTAGATATTACATATCAAATAAAGCATAAGAAAACATAAGACATCGCATAACATAAGGCATCACATAACATAAGGTATCACATATATAATTACATAATACATAAGGCATTACATAAGATATATTAAGCATTACATAACATAAAACATCACATAAGGCATCACGTAACATATGACATCACATAACACATGACATCACACAATGCATCACTTCACAGAAGGCATCACATCACATAATGCATCACATAACATAATGCATTACATCACATAAGGCTTTATATCACATAAGGCCTTACATCATATAACACATGGCATAATATAACACAGGGCATCACATCACATAAGGCATTACATCACATAAGGTATTACATCACAAAAGGCATTACATCACATAAGGCATCACATCACATAATGCATCACATCACATAAGGCATCACATCACATAAGGCACCACATCACATAAGGCATCACATCACAAAAGGCATCACATACGGCATTATATCAAATAATGCATTGCATCACATAAGGCAGTACATCACGTAAGGCAGTACATCACATAATGCATTGCATCACATAAGGCATTACATCCCATAAGGCGTCACATTCCATAAGGCGTCAGATACCATAAGTCATCACATACCATAAGTCATCACATACCATAAGGCATCACATACCATAAGGCATCACATACCATAAGGCATCACATACCATAAGGCATCACATACCATACGGCATCACATACCATAAGGCATCACATACCAAAAGGCATCACATACCAAAAGGCATCACATACCATAAGGCATCACATCACAAAAGGTATCAAATCACCTAAAACATCACATCACAAAGGGCCCCACATCACAAATTGCCCCACATAACAGAGGACATCACATAACAGAGGACATCACATAACATAGGACATCACATAACATAGGACATCACATAACATAGGACATCACATTACATAGGATATCACATAACATAGGACATAATATAAAATTAGTCATCGCATCACATGTCATAATAACCTAGCTATGGCCGGTGTCATGCCATGTCACATAGTTAATCGCCTTATACGACATGCTCTTTGTCCTCTTGTCCTTGTCATACACAAAGACCCCGGCAGACCACTCGGTAAATTAAAAATAAAAACCCAAAATCCCAGTCGTTCCTTGCGGTGCAAATGCAATTGACAACAGCATTCACGTTCTTGGGCACATTCTTATCATGTAATCTTGTTCTTTTTCACATTCTCTTTTCCGTGTATTTTGTGGGCTCTCTTTTCTCTTCCCTTGAGAACTCCCCGGAAGAGCTTGTATGGATGTGTCTGCCTCCGTAGCGTATGTCCTATCATACCCATTTACTTCTCTTAATGTGTTTTTCCAGTGACTGTTGTTGCTTCCTTTCCCATAGGTTGTCGTTCCTCCTGATGTTCTGCCACTTTATCTCCATTATAATTCGTAGGCATCTGTTAATGAAGGACTGGAGACTTTGACGTATGGCCTGCGTTCCGACGCTACACAGCAGAACGTATTTGACACTGGCGTTGAATATTGTAATGTTAGTATGAATCATGATTTCCTCTATCTGTTGATTAGTGTCAGAAATGTCATTCATACCTCTCCAATTATACTCCTTACCTCTGCATCTACTGACGTGTCAGTTGTGATGTCAAAATAGATAAAGGTACCCACTTCTTCTAACGGCTCTCAATCTAGCATAATAGGTTCTTTGCTGATAGTGTTCAGTTTAAGGAGCTTGGTTTTCTTCATGTTGAAATTCAGTCCCAATTAGCTGATTGTTTTTTTTCACCCTATCAAGTTTCTTTTCATTTGGTAATAACTGTGACAACAAAAGTCCAAAATAATCTGCGTAGTCCAGATTCTCCAATTTTAACAATAGTGTCCATCCAATACCAGTTGTTTTTCACTCGATTGATGTCTTCATTATCCAATCTGTAGGCAACACGAACATGACGTGCGCTGACAACAATGCAATCCACCTATCATTGCTGCAATGTACAAGGTCTCCCTTCTTGGTCAGTTTAATCATATCATTATTTTCATTCTCTGAGTACTCTCTGTTCTTCCCTTAGCTTTTTTAATAATCCTTGTAGTATACTTCTGGCTTTATCTATATCTGCCATTATGCTTTTCCTGCTATTCAATCTGATCCAGGGGACGACGTGGGAAAGTGGTTTAGTGACACGGCTTACAAATCGCAGTTGCTAGGCTCACTCCCTATCACAGCACCGGCTATTACTTCGGAGAAGCAAACCCTTAGAAAACCCTTACATAAAATGCATGCCGATGTCGGATTCACTGGCCCGACATGCGCAAAGATCACAACATAGTGAAACGCACACCGCCCTGGGGAATAGAGAAATAAGGCGAACTCTACCCCAAACAAAAATGGTTCTGCAGCTGTTCGTTTCTTGAGTTTGGTTATGGCCCTTTGGCTTTCTATCTTACTTGATGGGTTGCTTACCAAGTTCAGGGTCTCCACTGCTGGTAGGATCTTTGGTGCTTCTTGTGATGGTCTGTTTAGACTTTCCTTGACATACTCAAACAGTCGTTTCTTGTTTCTCCGATGATGTCAATATCTTGCATTTTCTATATTTTATTGATCTATCGGTATATTCAATTTGACGTTTTCTTTGTTAATGAGTATAGATCCTTCACATTTCCTATCTGCTGCCTTTTCTACTTCCTGTGCCAACTTAACTTAACGTCTTTATACTGGCTTAGAAGACTCTGAAGAGTCTGTATACAACCAGTTTCATTTACATTATCTTGCTCTAAAAGCTATGTGCATCCAATTTATTCTTAAATGTATTAATTGTCCCTGCCTGCACTACCTCCTGTGGCAATGCATTCCAAGCATTCACCATTCTCTGACTAAAAAACATTTCCTAATATCTAATCTGGACCTCTTTAGTTAATTTGTAGCTGTGCCATCTTGTTCTTGTGAGTGGTTGGATTTTGAAGAAAAAAACTTGCTATAGTCTTTATCCATTCCTCTGATCATCTTATACACCTGTTTTAAGTCACCTCTAATTCTTCTCTTTTCTAGACACTATAGGTCGATTTTTCTGAGTTTTTCCTCATAAATGTAATTCTGGAATCCCACTATCAGCTTTGTAGCTCTTTTTGTATTCTGTCCACCAAGTTAATATCCCGTTTATGATAAGGACTCCACACCTGTACACAGTACTCCAATCTAGGTCCAACTAATGCTTTATACACTTTGACTACCACTTCCTTGCGCCTATCTTTAACATTTCCTTTTATCATACCTAACATTGCATTTGCCTTTTTCACTGCTACCTGAATTTGCTTACTCACCTTACTTGTAAGATCTATTATAACCCATAGTTCCCTTTCGTTGTCTATCTTTCTAATATTGTTCACGCCCATTTTGTAATTATGTTCCATATTTAATCTACATATATGGATGACTGTACATTTTGTCTACATTAAACTCCATTTGGAAAAACTACAAGCCTTATTGGAATGATGAATTGCAGAAAGCGGAAGACGAAGTCTCAAATGCTAGGAACATAGCAGAGAGAGAAAATTCTATGGAGGCAAATATCGCCCTCAAATCCACCACTGCGAAATACAAATACACTCAAAACCAAATAACAAGAGACAGCTGAAAAAATAAAACAGAAAGCCTCAATTTAAATAAAGACGGGAACAAACTATCGAAGTTAGTCAGAGCCATGAACGACGAAACTCCATCAAACAGACAAATTACCATCAAGGAGGGCGACAACATGCTCACTGGAAAAATAGCAGCAAACGCTTTTATAGAACATTATGCCAGAGCAAACCACATTGATGTTCCTACAAATAGACACACAGACATTAATGAAGAACAAAAGAGGCACGACAACATCAATATGGCACCAGAGGAGCACATGATGGCAAAACTAACAATTAATGAAATGGAAGAGGCCATGAGAACTCTAAAGAAAAAGAAATCGTCTACTGAGCTGTGTAGGAAAACTGATGGAGCGTATGATAAACACCAGACTGATGTGGCATCTAGAAGAAAAAAACATACAAATTCTACAGCAAGCAGGCTTTAGACAGCACAGATCCACTGAGAATCAGATCACTCTCATAGCACAGGAAATAGAGGATGCTTACCAGGAGAAAAAGCATACAGTAGCGGTGTGGGATGATCTAGAAAAGACATTTGACAAGGTACGAAGAAGTGAAGTTTGTGGGAAAATGTACAGATGGATCAGCCACTACCTCAAAAACAGAACAGCCAAAGTTCAAATACAAGGACATATGAGCAAAAAGGTGACACTTGAGCAGGGAGTACCCCAGGGAGGAGTACTGTTACCCACTCTCTTCCTGGTGTATATAAATAACATTACAGAGAATATACCAAGAAGAGTCCATAGCTCTATGTTTGCAGACGATATGGCTACGTGGACCTCTGAAAAGAATCTCACCATAGCAAGTAATCGGCTGCAGCAGGTCCAAACATCGCATGAAGGAGGAGTGGACGAACTCATGGCTGGTCAAAATAAACGAGGAGAAAACCACATGCACAATATTCTCGCTTTCAACAAAACCCGAAAATACCAAATTAAGTCTAAATGGCAAATTCCTGCAGCCAAACGACAACCCAACCTACCTGGGAGTCACATTTGATCGGCGCATGACATGGAAAAGTCAGATCGAGAGAAACCGAATGAGAGCCAGAGACAGAATGACAATCATGAGGAAACTTGCTGGCACAAGCTGGGGAGCAGACGAAGGCATACTAAAGAAACTGTACACTGGAAGAGTGAGACCAGTTCTCGAGTATGGCATTGCGGTATGAACAACAACAGCAAAGGCAAGCTTTGACAAAATTAGCAAACTCCAAAACCAAGCCATGAGAGTTATAACAGGAGGCATGAAGTCAACGCCAATTATAGAGCTGGAAAATATTTTTAATCTGCAATCCATGACCGACAGAAGACACTGCAAAGCCCAGCAGCAAGAAGAAAAACTCAGAAGACTGACTGGCCATCCAATGCATAAGATACTCAATAATTTTTGAAATGGGAAACTAAAGCGGAGAAACTTTTCAGAAATAGCCAAAGCAAAGATGAAGGAAGACCCTATGAACGTATTAACAACACCAAAGCCGATCCCTACTGTACGCAAACCTACCTGGAGGCAGCATATATTTCCAGAGGTGGTAGAAAATATACCAGGTATTGGAATGAGAACAGCCAGACTGAAAAAGAAAGAAGAGACATAACCTGAGGTACATAACGAAAAACTACCCAAGCATGGACTGGACCTATGCATACACCGACGGCTCTTTAAAAATACAAGAGTTGCCCTGGCCGTAGTCACAGCACTAAAAAACCAGAAAAATACTGAACTTAATTATTTAAGAGCAGTACTTTGTCAACTATGCCAGAAGTCCGCACCAAAAAGAGTAGTGGTACAGTGGGTACCATCCCACTGTAACATCCAAGGCAACGAGGAGGCAGACAGACTGGCAAAAGAAGGTGCAAGAGTACCACAACCAGATACTAGTGTGGCATACGAAGAGTCAAAAAGGCTTATTAGAGCTAGATACATGACCAAATGGGAAACAGAACATACTGGCTACACAAAAAAACGATGCCTATTACCAGTTGAACAGAAGAGAGCAGGTCGTGGTCTTCAGACTTCGCACTGGCCACAATAGACTGAGGTACCACCTATTCAATAAATTGAAGATAGGTGGCACTGACGAATGCTCGTGCGGTACTGGGAAAATGACCGCTGAACATCTGCTGCAAAACTGCCCGACATACGAGGATCAGAGAAGGCAGATGTGGCCATTACCAGTGGCAACACTAGACAAGCTCTATGGCAGTGTCGACAGCCTCAGGATGACCGCTGCTTTTTTCGAAAAAATAAAGGTTGACGTCTGACAGCGTATGAAGAAAAATAAGAAGAAACTCCATTTGCCAGCTTACAGACCATTCTTGAATTTAATCTAAATCCGATCTCAATATATTCACTTCTGCTTTAGATGAGACACTACTGTATAGTTTTGTGTCATCAGTAAATTTTGCAATCATGGATCCCATATCAATGACCAAATCGTTTATATAAATCAAGAAGAAAATTGGTCCCAAAACCCGGGCTCTGTGGCACTCCCCTTTCCACTTCACACCACTTTGAGAACTCTTTATTTATGCCAAATTTCTGCCTTTTTTCCCCGTTAAACAATTTTCAATCCATGTGGCAACTTCCCCACCTATTCCATGTGATTTTAACTTTCAAAATAATCTTTGATGAGGTACTCTATCAAAGACCGTTTGTAAAATTTAGATAATTAACATCCACTGGCTCCCCTTTATCTATCATTTTAGTAACCTCCATGTATTATGATAGATTTGTTAAGCAAAGCACGATCTTCATCTAGTTAACCCGTGCTGACTATTTCTGATTAGATTAAACTTGTCTAAATGCATTACAATGTTGTCTTTGATTATTGACTAACAATTCACAGACTATGCTCATTAAACTCACCGGTCTATAATTTGGTGGATTTTATTTTCTGCACTTTTTAAATAATGGGATTACTCCTGCATCTTTCCAATCCTGTGGAAGAATCCCTTTTGTAAGTGATTCAGAATATAATCCAGTCAATTATTTTGCTAGCTGGTCCCTAATTTCAAATAGCAATTTTGGATGAATACCGTCTTGACCTGGACATTTATCTACTTTCAACCCCTTAATTTTTTTAAAACATTTTCCTCTGTAATACAGATTGATCTTAATCCCGCTGTATCCATGTCTCTTTGAAAGAAATCTATAGGCTCTGTGATCTTGGAGCAGTCCTCTTTTGTGTAGACTGTGCAAAAATACTGATTGAGCAGATTAGCTGCCTCCCTATTCTCACTTATTATTTTACCTGTACTGTCTATGAGAGGGCCTACTTTGTCTTTCGTTCTTTGTTTATTTCTAACGTAAGAGAAGAAGCTTTTACTATATTCTTGATCCTCTGAGCAAACTTTGTTTCCAATATTTGTTTCTGTTTTATTCACTTTTTGAGCTATGATCTGCTTTTCCAAATATTTTAAATGTTTTTTCTTATTTACTTGCCTCTATATATTTTGTCCATGCTATATTGTTAGCTCTGCTACATTTAACTACAAATCTAATTATCCACTTTTTATATTTGGGGTTTACTCCCTACATGGAACACATTCCTCTTTTAGCTTTTCTAGAACTGTTTTAAAACTTACCCGCTCTTATTCAACATCTGTTCTTCCTATAATATATACTTGTCAGTATATTTTCTTTTATTTTTCTTTAGACATGTCTTGACCTCTTTGTATGTACCAATATACTTTTTCTCTGCTTCGGATTTGATGATTTGGTTCGACAGTCGTTGAGCATAGCTTTCTTCTATTTGATTTCTTCTTTTCTTTGTAATGTCAATGTACTGATTTATTCATTGTGTTGGGTTCTCTTGAATCCTGTTGTTTCTTCATCTTTTTCAACGACTCTTTAGTCTGGTCCCTTCATTCTGTTCACTTATCCTGGTATACCTTGCAACGTCAGGTTATGGAGAGATCTCTAGAACGAGCCCGTCTGTCTGCCCCAAGCGTGGTAGCGTTTACTGCCACATATTTATGTAAGCCACCTTTTTCGTCGTCTGCCTTTGACTTTGAATCCGTTGGATTTCAACAGCATTTCTTGTTGGAGGGTGATGTGTGGTGGAAGACTTGTTACGTGACCAAACCATTTTACTTGCTATCTTTTACTGTAGTCCAATACTAGTGTTTCCATTATTCTCCTGGTGTCATCGCTTTTGATCATGTCTCTCTTTGTTACGCCCAATATTTTTCGCAGGCATTTCATTTCTGTTGTAACGATGTAGCGTTTTCCATTTGATGTTAGTGTCCAGTTTTGACATTGATAGCATAATATCGGGACGGAAATCGTGTTGTATAAAGCTCTTTTGTTAGTTATTGTCCCGTACCTACAATTAAGTATTGGATTTAATAGTCCAATGATCTCATTTGCCTTATTGCATCTTTGTTGGATTTCCGCCTTAATTCTTCCGTCTGCTGATAAAGTGTACTCATCTATATGATTGTTCACCTGTTTGATTTGCTGTTTTTCAAGTATGTCTCCGGCTATACAAAAATTTGTTATGACAATAATTTTTTTTTACATTGATTTTCATGCTGGGTTATTTACATGCCGTATTTAGTGCATCAATATGTTGCTGAAATTGTAGTTCTGAAGTAGCTTTGACGGCTTTATCGTCAGGTAAAAAGTAGTTCACCAATGTTGCTACTTTAATTTGGGTTGGCTGTTTTAAACATGTGATCTACATTTGTAATGAACAACAAAGGTGATATCACACATCCTTATCGTACTCCTGATTTGAAATGAAATTTTGCAAAGAGTCCGGTTATTGTTCGGAGAGAGAACCGGCTATTAATGTAAAGAATTTTGCACAGGTTAATTAGGTCATCGGTTTCTCCAAAGTGTGCCAACATTTTTCCATAGATGTCTATCTACCTAGTCAAAACCCTTTTTTTTAACTTACAAATGCGCAACATACAGTTCCTGGTCGTATTCAATCTTCCGGCATAGTTTCCACATTATTAATGGCGGCATAGTTTCCACATTCTATTAATGCCATCTTCTCGTCTTCCAGTAGCTCATGTAGCATTTAGTATATATTAAAAAGGTGTATGCTACATTCTGAATTCCTTTTCTGGTCTTGTTAAAGATGTGCATAATGCTCGTTGAAGATGCCCCAGAAAACCACCACAGATCCGGATTCTAAACCTAAGACAGCCACCACAGAGCCGGATTATAAACCTAAGACAGCCACCACAGAGCCGGATTATAAACCTAAGACAGCCATCACAGATCCGGATTATAAACCTAGGATATCGTTATGGATTCCTAGCGGCTTTCTCTGTGTTTTTTCATTTTCCCACTTTACAGGCGACCCGCTTCCCTCTTGCGCGATTGCATTTTTCTATTGTTTGAAGTTGTTGTGACTTTCTTTTTACAGAATGCGGCAGCCGTCACCATGTCTCACCCTCCAAAGTCGCTTCTTACATCATGCTTGGCACTTTACGGTGTTACTATTTGCTGCTACCCTTTTTGGGCAGGATAATCCTGAGTTGTACGAAACAGTAAATCTTAACGTCAAGCCTGTCACCTGTGCTTTCCCATTTTAATATGATGCTGGTTTGACCCCGGTGTCGTTCACGATCAACTGGGGACCGAACCTCAAACGTTAAATAGGGAAGCCAGTGCACTAAGTAACGGCTACCTCAACTTCCCATAATAGTATACATCTCTATTTCACGGAGTAGATCATTTTGGCCAATTTATTGTGTGCACGGCTTACAAACACAAAGTACCATGTTCAAATCACATCTCGCTTGTTAAATTGTGAGTTTTTGTAATGGCATTACCATTTCTCCCATTTGACCTAGCTCTAAATTGGTACTTTACTAGGTCAAGGGAAAGTTCAGATCCGCTGTGAAAGCTACGTTGTTCATGCTCTGTTTTCGACACCTCATCAATGAAAAGCACCAACGGGGTTGCCCACGTATACTGAAGTCGGTCCTATGAGCCAATTCCCCATTCTCCGCGTATGTGTCTCTTTGTATTATATGAGCCAATTCCCCATTCTTTGTGTATGGGCCTCTTTGTATTATATCAGCCAATTCCACATCCTCTGCGTATGTGCCTCTTTGTATTCTACATGTCAATCTCCATTCTCTACGTATATGACTCTTTGCATTCTACAAGCTAATCTCCATTCTCTACGTATATGACTATTTGTATTCTACGAGCTAATCTCCATTCTCTACGTATATGCCTCTTTGTATTCTCTGTGTGAATTCTCAGACTGTACTTTAAATCAATGTCGTAATTTCTCCATATTGCTAATACTCCAGTTTGAATTGTTCCCACTGTACCATCGTGTCTTTGTGTAATCTATCTGCCCCCTTCATTTCCGCGTATCTTGAAGTGGGCATAAATCCAGGTTATTTTCACGCTTTTGAAATTACTGCCTGTCTCGGAGAGTGCTTCCATATCAATTGAAGTCGTATCACGAGCAAAACCTGGACAGAATGCTACCAACCTCACCAGAATGCTTTACAACAACTCGTAATGGATTCCCCGGTGCAGTCAGAACGTCTTTGACGTCATAGCTCACAGCAAAGGAAATTAAACACCTTTTACCTGAATCTATATATAGCAGATTTTTGTAGGGGATACACTGTATAATGTTCATTAAAGTGAGTACACCAGGCGCTAGCGAGCACGGATGAGCGAGTTTAACAGTTTCTGGTCGTGTGTTTTGCTCAATGAGGGAAAGGAATGACACTTCCTGTGACGTTTTGGAGAAGATAGTCATTCAGGAACTCTTTAAAATATGACGTTCGTTATAAGTGGTTACTTCTTCAGTGTACGAAGTAGTGAAGAGAGATAGACTCTGATTTGTGAGAAGGTCGTGCCCTCACTGGAAGTGGTTCGTCTTCGGCGTTTGTCTTCAAAAGGACTTTTTTGATTTTGTGGTGAAGTTTGCAGCTGGTCTACTATATTGTGGTACCTTTCGGAAAGACGTATCCGGTGGCAATATTGGGTACCGCGTTTCCCTACCCATTACGATCTCCAATCTCCCGGCCAGACCACACTAGTGTAGCCTGTGTCTGCGACCACCGCTTTGGATGCGGAATAAGGTTTTAGTCAGATATGGCTCTATCATTCCGGAGGTGGTAGAAAATATACCAGGTATTGGAAACAAGAACAGCCAGATTGAAAAAGGAAGATGAGACATAACCTTGAGGTACATAACGGAAAACTACCCAAGCATAGACTGGACCAATGCATACACGGACGGTTCTGTTACAAACACAACACAGAACGGAGGGGCAGGGGTATTCCTGAGCCTAACAAATGGTAGAAAAATAACACTGTCAGTGGCAATTGGAAAATACTCAAGCAATTTCAGAGCGGAGGCAGAGGCACTGAAGGCTGCAGTAAAAGCAATGCTGACAGGCGAAAGCAATGAAAGCCAGATAGTCCTGTTTACAGATGCCCTGGCCGTAATTACATCACTAAAAAACCAGAAAAATACTGAACGTCGCACCAAAAATAGTAGTGGTACAGTGGATTCCATCCCACTGTAACATCCAAGGCAACGAGGAGGCAGACAGACTGGCAAAAGAAGGTGCAAGACTACGACAACCAGATTCTAGTGTGACCTACGAAGAGTCCAAAAGGCTTATTAGTACCATATACATGGCCAAATGGGAAACAGAACATACTGGCTACACACAAAAATGATGCCTATTACCAGTTGAATTGATGAGACCAGGTCGTGTCTTCAGACTCGCACAGGCCACAACAGACTGAGGTACCACCTAATCAATAAACTGAAGATAGGTGGCACTGACGAATGCACTTGTGGTACAGAGAAAATGACCGCTGAACATCTGCTGTAAAACTGCCCGACATACGAGGACCAGAGAAAGTACATGTGGCCATCACCAGTGGCAACACTAGACAAGCTCTATGGCAGTGTCAACATCCTCAGGATGACAGCTGCTTTCTTCGAACAAATACAAGTTGACGTCTGACAGCGTACGAAGAAGAAGAAGAAGAAGAAGAAGAAGATATGGCTCACTGACTCTGATGCAAGCAGCTTGTAATGAGGAGTTGGCTTCTAGCAGCTCATTCACTGTGCTGGTCCTTCTGTCCACTCGTGGTATCTGCCTGTTCCCAGCTTTGATGTGCCTCCACGTTGCTGAATCATGCACATCGGCTACACTTCGAGACAGCTTTGACTGGCGGACTAAACCAGGGTAGGGTAGCCGGAGGGTGAGGGAAGTGGTGGGTCACAGAGGCGTTTAGAACGTGAGTCTCAAACGAGATGCTCATCGTGTGATTTGCATGTCGATTATCATGCTACGAAGACATGCGTTTAAAAGCTCGGCAAGGTAGACTTGAAACTCTGGTATTAAAAGGCAGGATTTAACATAACAACATGTTTATACTGGTCTACAGAGTATGTATACAACCAATTTCTTGGACGTGCTTTTTACCGATGCGCGAGCCCATCTTAATAGACTCACACATTAGAGCTAAGTAAACCAATAGCCAGTTAGGCCCCATCTGTATGTACAATATACTTGGGTAGATTTTAATTTCATATTTGTCCAGACAGTGGTCGTTAAGCCTACTTTTTCCGATTTCCAACTGCCAAGGGGGCTTTAACGTGCACGACACTGGCCACGGGAGTCCGATCTCACTACCCAGAGATCATATGAATTTTTACCAGAAGATCCCGTGAAAAACAATCCCTGTCTCCACCGTGATTCCAACCGGCCAACTCAGGCACCCGAGGCGGCGCCTTGCATCGAGATCACTGAGTCCTCCTTCTGCCAAGTACCTGAAGGCTGTCCGTATATATATATATATATATATATATATATATATATATATATATATATATATATAATGCAGTGTTATCTTCCTGCAGCTTACTTGGTCTCGATTGCAGTAGATTGCAAGTTGGCTATGAATTTCAATACATTAATTTTAAAAAGGAATGTTGTCCCGAAACTGGGTGACATCCTACTCTTACCAATTTTAAGCTACCAATATGTTTATAAGTGCACAACATATCAAACCTCTCCCTCCCATATAACAAAACAAATCGTTCCCTTCCAGATACAAACAAACCTCTCCTTTCAGATACAAACAAACCTCTCCTTTCAGATACAAACAAACCTCTCCTTCCAAGATACACAAAACCTCTCCCTCCAAGACACAAACAAACCTCTCCCTCCATAATTCAAACAAACCTCTCCCTCCATGATTGAAACAAACTACTACCTCTTACATGCAAACAAATATCTCCCTCCAAGATACAAACAAGCCATTTCCTCCCAGATACAAACAGAATGTGCAACTTTGCACCAGCTCGATGACAATGCAAAAACGTGGACTGGTACCTCATATTTTATTTATTTTTTGTTGAAGATGGGGGGACATTTGTGTACAGACGTGGGTGCAAGGGACATGAGGGACGAAGAATAATGAGCATATCTGCTCCTGTTTTTCTTTTTTTGATTTTGTTATCTATCTATATATCTATCTATCTATATATCTATCTATCTATATATCTATCTATCTATCTATATATCTATCTATATATCTATCTATATATATATATCTATCTATCTATCTATATATCTATATATCTATCTATCTATATATCTATCTATATATCTATATATCTATCTATATATCTATATATCTATTTATCTATCTATCTATCTATCTATCAGTCTATATATCTATCTATCTATATATCTATCTATCTATCTATCTATATATATATCTATGTATCTATCTATATACCTATCTCTGAATATCTATATTATCATATTCTATCTATAGTATCATATTATATCTATAATTATATTTTACCTATCTGATCATATTCTATCATATCTATCTTATCATGTGCTATCCTATCTATCATCAAAGTATATCATATTTATCTTATCAGTTTCTATCCTATCCTTTTCTATCCTATCTTATCCTTTTCTGTCTTATCTATCTTATTCTATCTATCTTATGATATTCTAACGTATCTTTCTTATCATATTCTATTCTATATCGTAGCATATTATATTTTATATTTATCTTATAATATTCTATCCTATCTATCTGAGCCTGTTCAATCGTACCTGTAGGATCCAATTATATCCTATATATCTTATCCTTTCCTATCCTATTATATATATTTATTATATCTATGTATTTTGCCTCTGCAATTCTATCTCTCCATTAAATATCTCTATATTATATCTCTTTTCTGTCTTTCTATTCTATATCTCTTTTATATATATCTATTATTCCTCTATTTTATTTCTCTTTAATCTCTATCTTTCTCTATCTGTCTCTATCTATCTCTTTCTCTACATCTGTCTATATCTCTTTCTCCATTTCTAATATCTATTTATCTCTCTCCCTATCCTTCTCTTTTCTATTTCTTTTTTTCCTTCTCCTTATCTCTCTCTCTCTCTTAACTCATGTTCCCCGTACTTGTACTTCTTGCCTCCTTTTGACACTCTCCCTCTCCTTGTTCTCTTCAAATATCCCTCCTCTCCATCCTTCCATTACTCTCCTCCTATCATTTTTCTGAATTCATTCCACGTACACTTTCTCACATCTTCCATCTTCTTCCTACTTTTTTATCCTCTTTCCCTGTCTCCTCTCCCTCTCATCCTTCTCCCCCCCTCTCTTAAACGCCTTTTCCTCCTGCCTAATCATCTCTTTCAGGTTCTCTCTTTTTTCCCTTTGTTTTACATCTCTCCACTGTCTACCACTCAATCTCTCTTCTTTTTCCTTTATTCGCAGAACCATTGTGATTGTTTCCTGTTTTCCTCATTAGCAAATATGAATCGCCATAGAAAAACTAGCAAACGACAAAGCATGCGCAATAAAGGACATTACAAGACTATCAGCCTGGAATCTCTTAAGCTGTCACGTTTGTAAGCCGCAGCGTAACCAATTTTTCGATCCACATATTTGAAAAGATTACAAAACATGAGGATGGGGGAGGTAGGGCTTTGTTGTAGTTGAAAAATAATAAGCTCTACACAAGAAGCGAGCGATGTAGCGAAAAACGGTGAGTATTTCGATTTCTGAACGTTTCATGCGTCCTTTGGTCTCAAAGGAGTTCAGATCGGCTGCAAATCCTATTGGAGATGGACGATATTCTCGGAGGTCTCGTGTACACGTAAAGGAACCCCTAACAGCGAAAAGAGCAGGCTACTAGATGTAGCCCGGACTAAAATTCGAAAAGTAACGAAAAGTAACGAAATTTCTACACATTAGTGACCAACATGGAAGATTGAAAAAGAAGGCGAACTCTTTAATATTTTAATATGCAACGCCACAACATGTCAAGAACCTGATTGTCTACACCCCAAATTGAAAGTATAGAAAGATCTTTGATCTGTACATTGGTAGAATATGAATGACTAAGTGGGCTGAATACAATATGGGCAGAGCCAAAGCATATCTCTCAGCACCAACACACAAATAGTATAAACTGTACGACTCTATTACCATTGCTTGGGTTGTGGGAGATGGAGGGGGGGGGGGGGGGGTCTTAAAGATTGAGGACTACATGCCATTTCGTCACTGCTATCTCCACGTCGTCTACTGGCTGGGCTTTTTTAATTTCACCCCTAACAGAAACCCCAAATATCTTTCTCCTAGGATTTGGTCCGCTGCTTTTCTTGTCAGCGGGGAGGCATAGAAGCAATTCAGGCCATGTGCTTCTACAGAAGCAAAAAATATATAACGACCACTAATCTCATTGTTCAGGTCAAATTGGAGAAATTATTGTATAGAGGCATAACGGCCGCTTGTTCTTACAGTCGCTACGCAGTGTGCAAGCCGGAATTTCTTTTTTTACCTTTAAGAGGATGATTTGCATGTTATTTGTTTCTTATGTGATCTGTTTTGTGTCTGAACCGTTTTGTGTCTGAACCGTTTTGTGTCTGAACCGTTTTGTGTCTGAACCGTTTTGTGTCTGAACCGTTTTGTGTCTGAACCGTTTTGTGTCTGAACCGTTTTGTGTCTGAACCGTTTCAGTCTGAACCGTTTGGTGTCTGAACCGTTTTGTGTCTGAACCGTTTGGTGTCTGAACCGTTTTGTGTCTGAACCGTTTTGTGTCTGAACCGTTTTGTGTATTGTCTGAAATTGTATGTGTGCTTTGTCTTTGTATGTCTCCGACTTGTTTGTATAAGAGCTATGAACTGCCAATGCTATTTTGTCCGTCTCCTGGTTAACCAGAGCTGTTTGTGGTTGTTTTGTTGTGGATGTATTCACATCCGGTTACGTAGCACCCAAGCAATCACCATAACATCAATGATTTGGCGGGAACTAAAATGTTAGCCGGTCAGGCAAAATCATACTGACCAGTACGTCGCGCCATTAATCAGGCACAATATAGTGACCACGACCGCTGTCTCTCTTCCATGTAGCGTTCCCTGGAAACAATAATGGTTTCAAGGCAGTCTGGCTGCCTAGATGTGATCTCCGTAGTAGTGAGCGTCACGCAGATGAAACCAAGCATAGCACAACCGTATGTAGGACATCGGTCGATTGTCATCAGCACGCTCGGGATGTGAGGAAAACTGCTACAACCCGCCACTTAACGCCCTCCCATAGCGCACAAAAAAGTAATCTTGCTCATTTTTGGGATTAAACAACAACCTATGATTTCTTCTTCTTCTTCTGCGTACACAGTCAGACAGCAACCATTATTTTTTCGAAAAAAGCGGCGGTCATCCTGAGACTCTCGCCACTACCATAGAGCTTGTCTTGCAGTTCCACTGGCAATGGCCACATCTGCTCTCTCTGATCCCCGTATGTCGGGCAGTTCTGCAGCAGATGTTCAGTGGTCATTTTACCAGTACCGCACGGGCATTCGTCGGTACACCCTATCTTCAATTTGTTGAATAGGTGGTACCTCAGTCTATTGTGGCCAGTGCGAAGTCTGAAGACAACGACCTGCTCTCTTCGGTTCAACTGGTAATAGGCATCGTTTTTGGTGTAACCAGTATGTTCGGTTTCCCATTTGGTAATGTACCTGGCTTTGATAAGCCGTTTTGACTCTTCGTACGTCATACTGGTATCTGTTTGTGGTAGCCTTGCACCTTCTTTTGCCAGTCTGTCTGCCTCCTCGTTGCCTTGGATGTTGCAGTGTGACGGAACCCACTGTACCACTACCCTTTTTGGTGCGGACAGCTGGCACAGTTTGCAGAGTGCTGCTCTTAAGTCATTAAGCTCAGTGTTTTTCTGGCTTTTTAGCGCTGTGACTACGGCGAGAGCATCTGTCAGCAAGACTATGTGGCTCTCATTTTCACTGTGTGTTGCCATTTCTTCCACTGCCGCCCTCAGTGCCTCTGCCTCCGCTCTGAAATTGCTTGTGTACTTACCAGTAGCGAATGACAGTGTTATTTTTCTGCCATTTGGTAGGTTCAGGAGTGCTCCTGCCCCTCCGTTCTGTGTAGTGTTTGTTACAGAACCGTCGGTGTATGCATGGGTCCAGTCCATGCTTGGGTAGCTTTTCGTTCTGAAGCTTAGGGTAGTGTCTCTCCTTTCTTTTTCGGTCTGGCAGTTTTTGTTTGCAATACCTGGTATATTTTCTACCACCTCTGGAAATATATCCTGCCTCCAAGTAGGTTTTCGTACAGTAGTGATGGGTTTTGGTGTTGTTAGTGCGTTTATGGGATCTTCGTGCATCTTTGCTTTGGCTATTTCTGCAAAGTTTCTCCGCTTTAGTTTCCCATTTCCCAAATTGTTTAGTCTCTGGTGCATTGCGGCGTTGGAGGTGAAATTCTTGGATCGCCGCAAGACGAGCTACTGCGAAAGCATTTGTCAAGAATGTTTTCATTAATCAAGATCGAAAGTCAGAGGCGCGAAGACGATCAGATACCGTCGTAGTTCTGACCATAAACGATGCCGACTAGCGATCCGCAGGAGTTGCTTCGATGACTCTGCGGGCAGCTTCCGGGAAACCAAAGTGTTTGGGTTCCGGGGGAAGTATGGTTGCAAAGCTGAAACTTAAAGGAATTTACGGAAGGGCACCACCAGGAGTGGAGCCTGCGGCTTAATTTGACTCAACACGGCCAACACTGAAATGATTGACATGCCGAGACCACTCTTCTGGAGTCTAATATGGAACTGGTGCTGGACTTAGACCCCCAGAAATCTGGGGTTATGTCCCCTGTGGCTCGGTTTTGTCTGCATCCAGTGTTTGATAAAGGAATTGACGGAAGAGCACTATCAGGAGTGGAGCCTGAGACCTAAGTTAACTTACCACGCCAATACTGCAGAATGACTATCAAAAAGTACACCTTAGTGGGGTCTAATAGAGAACATGTGCTGGAATTAGACCCTCGAAAATCTTTGGGGCTACCCTTTAAGAAACTTGATTATCTCGCTAAGGGAATTGACGGAAGGGCACCACCAGGTGTGGAACCTGCGGCTTAATTTGACTGAACACGCCAATACTGTAGAACAACTGACAAATTGAGAGCACTGCCGTTTGGGTCTAATAATGAACGTACGCTGGTATTAGACTCACGGACGACAAGTCAGCTCAAATGAAAGAACGCTACGGAAATCGTGTTTAACTCCGCAGATTTCAAATACCTGGTCATTGACAAACAAAAGCCCTCAATAAATTCGTCTGACCAAATAGTGAACGGGTGCTGGAAATAGATCTGAAGACAGGTCAGTTTTACCCTACAAATGACAGGGCGTTGCTACGGAAAACCAGCTCAAATCGAGAGGAGCCGCAGACACTTTGGTTCACGTACCAGGCTGATAAGCCAAATGCGCGAGGCTACCATGTGGGGGATTACGGCCGAACCCTTGAAAGCCGCAATCCCGCCCAAAATCTCAGCACCACTGCAATGGGAGGCTCCTACATGCTCGGGACCTGGGGCTTGCGCCCCAGCCCTATCAGGTAGAGCCACAGTAAGAGGTCCTTGCCGCCCGCAAATCAAAGCGGGCGGAAAACTGCTTGATACTCACCCTATACGGCGATGGGGTGCGAAAAACACCAACCAAAGACTTAGAACCTGGTCGGGGTGTCGAAAACAGTAGAGCAGCCACCACACTGTGAACTGTCAAGACTCAACCACTGACCATGAGAGTTGTCCGCACACCAGGCGATCAACATCTCTGTAACATTACCAGGCTTGTCCTCTGGCTAAATGCACTCCGGTTACGATATCTACCTCTGTACGTTATCAGCCATAACTATCATGCTGGACGCAGAAGAGATGCAGACCAGCGGACATTGCACACCTGCCCCACTGTGTCAACACCCCAGGTGGCGGGGAATGCTAGGCGTACCATCCCTGCAAAGAAGCCAAGAAAATAAAGGGAAAAAGAGATACCCCACTCACATGCAAATGCTACGTTTCTGGCAGGACGTGACGATCCTGGGATACAGACACACTGTACTGCCTCTCTTCCGGGGTAAACCAGTCCATCTCATATATCACATACCATCATTGCACCCTATAGACACGAGTAGTGAAGACTCGATAGTCTGGTAAGACAACTTCCATAGGAGAGAAAACTCTGATCGTAAACAACTGCTGCCTTGCAGATAGGCTGGGGACAGCCAAAGGCTAAGGAGGGCATCCCTACAGAAACGCCTGTTGAAATCGGATGCACGGGGCCGCAAGCCTAACAAAACAGTGCAACGTAAATCACAGTATGATGGCAGCACAACCTATTCGAAAAACGTATGGCGCTCATCCTGAGGAGACCCGCCAGGCAGCGATAGCGCCGGGCCCCACGCCTCGAAGGGGCCCACCCTTGACTACTGGTGGTCACCCACCCATGTGTCGTGCAGTCAAGGCACATGGCTATGGGGAAACGACTATTGGCCAAAACCTCAAGACCCTCAAAATATTACAGTGGAATGCGGAGGGAGTCATTAACAAAAAACTTTCCCTAACACATCACCTGCATGAAGGTAAGATTGACGTGGCATGTATCCAGGAACCGCACCTCAACAATAACCATAAATTCTCAATCAGAGGATACCAGACTTTCCGTCTAGATAGAGAAGGCCACAAAGGAGGGGTCCTGATACTGACCAGAAACAGCATACCGAGTAGCTCGGTACCTGTCAATCACACCGGACAAGCAGAAATTGTAGGAGTTGACATAATGGCTCAAGAGACGAAGCTCCGCATTTTCAATCTGTACGGACCACCAAACAGAGACCTATCGCTCTCGAGTATGGAGGTCAGAGACTCCAACTGCATAGTGGTTGGAGATTTCAACAGCCACTCGGAGAGATGGGGATACTCTGACACAGACAGCAGAGGTGACGAAGTGGAAGATTGGGAGATAGATGCAAATCTCTCCCTAATCAATAGGCCGGAGGATAGCCCTAGCTTCTATTCAAGAACATGGCATACCACCTCGACTCCAGATTTGGCCTTCTCCACACAGGACATACACTATAAAATAGACCGCCAGGTGCTAAACCAACTGGCAGGTAGCGACCACAGGCCGATCAGGCTAACCATTGACATGGAAGTAGGCCCACAGGAAACAAAACCGCTCCCACGTTGGAATTACAAACGAGCCGACTGGGACAGATTTGCAATCCTGACAGATGGGCTGTGTGAAACCATCAACACACGAAACACCAAAATGAAGCCCATGGTAGAGAGCCTAAGCAAGGCAATAATGCAAGCCGCCACTGAAACCATCCCAAGAGGAGCTAGGAAAAACTATAAGCCCTACTGGAATGATGAGTTACAGAAAGTGGAAGATGCAGTAACAAATGCTAGGAACATAGCAGAACGAGAAAAATCCGTGGAGGCAAACATCGCCCTCAAAGCCGCCGCGGCGAAGTACAAACACACTCTCAAGCAAACAGCAAGAGAAAGTTGGAAAAATAAAACGGAAAGTTTAAACCTGGACAAAGAAGGGAACAAGCTTTGGAAGCTAGTCAGAGCCATGAACGACGAAACCCCGTCAAATAAACAAATTACTATCAAGCAAGGCGAGAACTTGATCACAGGTAAGAAAGCCGCAAACGCCTTTGTCGATCACTATGCCAGAGCAAACCACATCGAGGTCCCTGCAGATAAGCATACAGACATTAGCGAAGAGCTAAAGGGGCACGAAAACATAAATACGGCTCCTGAAGAGCACATGATGGCCAAACTAACAATGCGCGAAATGGAAGAGGCTATGAGAACACTAAAGAGAAGGAAATCTCCCGGAAAAGACGGGATAACAAACGAAATGCTGATGGGGCTGGGCCAAACAGCGAAGAAAAAACTACTATCAGTCCTGAACCAAAGCTGGAAAAGGGGTATTGTACCCCAGGCATGGAAAGATGCAATACTGGTACCAGTACCAAAAACAGGAAAGGACAAAACAGATCCGAATGGATACAGGCCCATAAGCCTACTGAGCTGTGTCGGCAAGCTGATGGAACGGATGATAAACACCAGACTGATGTGGCATCTGGAAGAAAAACGAATACTAATTCCACAGCAAGCCGGCTTTAGACAGCACAGATCCACTGAGGACCAGGTCATCCTCATAGCCCAGGAGATAGAAGATGCCTACCAGGCACAGAAACACACAGTAGCTGTTTGGGTGGATCTGGAAAAGGCATTTGACAAAGTCTGGAAGGATGGACTTAGAGTCAAGCTAAGAAGAAGTGATGTTTGTGGGAAGATGTACAAGTGGATCAACCACTACCTAAAAAAAAAGAACGGCCAGAGTCCAAGTACAAGTGCAGATGAGCAAAAAGGTGACACTCGAGCAGGGAGTACCCCAAGGGGGAGTACTGTCACCCACACTCTTCCTGGTATATATAAACGATATTACAGAGAATATACCAAGAAGAGTCCATAGCTCAATGTTTGCAGACGATCTGGCTATGTGGACCTCTGAAAAGAATCTCACCATAGCAAGAAATCGGATGCAAACGGCCCTAACATCGCTGGAAGAGTGGGCGAACTCATGGCTGGTCAAAATAAACGAGGAGAAAACCACGTGCACAATATTCTCGCTCTCATTAAAACCCCAAAGTACCAAATTAAGCCTAAATGGCAAAATCCTGCAGCCAAACGACAACCCAACCTATCTGGGAGTCACATTTGATCGGCGCATGACATGGAAAAGTCAGATTGAGAGAAACCGAATGAAAGCCAGAGAAAGAATGGCGATCATGAGGAAACTTGCTGGCACAAGCTGGGGAGCAGACGAAGGCATACTAAAGAAACTGTACACTGGAAGAGTGAGACCAGTTCTCGAGTATGGCATCGCGGCATGGACAACAGCAGCGAAGGCGAACTTCGATAAAGTTAACAAACTTCAAAACCAAGCCATGAGAATCATAACAGGTGGCATGAAGTCAACGCCAATTGTAGAACTTGAAAAGATTACAAAACTGCAATCCATGACCGACAGAAGAGACTGCAGAGCCCAGCTGCAGTCAGAGAAACTCCGAAGACTGACGGACCATCCAATGTACCAGAGGCTAAACAATTTGGGAACTGGGAAACTAAAGCGGAGAAACTTTGCAGAAATAGCCAAAGCAAAGATGCACGAAGATCCCATAAACGCACTAACAACACCAAAACCCATCACTACTGTACGAAAACCTACTTGGAGGCAGGATATATTTCCAGAGGTGGTAGAAAATATACCAGGTATTGCAAACAAAAACTGCCAGACCGAAAAAGAAAGGAGAGACACTACCCTAAGCTTCATAACGAAAAGCTACCCAAGCATGGACTGGACCCATGCATACACCGACGGTTCTGTAACAAACACTACACAGAACGGAGGGGCAGGAGCATTCCTGAACCTACCAAATGGCAGAAAAATAACACTGTCATTCGCTACTGGTAAGTACACAAGCAATTTCAGAGCGGAGGCAGAGGCACTGAGGGCGGCAGTGGAAGAAATGGCAACACACAGTGAAAATGAGAGCCACATAGTCTTGCTGACAGATGCTCTCGCCGTAGTCACAGCGCTAAAAAGCCAGAAAAACACTGAGCTTAATGACTTAAGAGCAGCACTCTGCAAACTGTGCCAGCTGTCCGCACCAAAAAGGGTAGTGGTACAGTGGGTTCCGTCACACTGCAACATCCAAGGCAACGAGGAGGCAGACAGACTGGCAAAAGAAGGTGCAAGGCTACCACAAACAGATACCAGTATGACGTACGAAGAGTCAAAACGGCTTATCAAAGCCAGGTACATTACCAAATGGGAAACCGAACATACTGGTTACACCAAAAACGATGCCTATTACCAGTTGAACCGAAGAGAGCAGGTCGTTGTCTTCAGACTTCGCACTGGCCACAATAGACTGAGGTACCACCTATTCAACAAATTGAAGATAGGGTGTACCGACGAATGCCCGTGCGGTACTGGTAAAATGACCACTGAACATCTGCTGCAGAACTGCCCGACATACGGGGATCAGAGAGAGCAGATGTGGCCATTGCCAGTGGAACTGCAAGACAAGCTCTATGGTAGTGGCGAGAGTCTCAGGATGACCGCAGCTTTTTTCGAAAAAATAATGGTTACTGTCTGACTGCGTACGCAGAAGAAGAAGAAGAAGAAGTACAGTAGTGATGGGTTTTGGTGTTGTTAGTGCGTTTATGGGATCTTCGTGCATCTTTGCTTTGGCTATTTCTGCAAAGTTTCTCCGCTTTAGTTTCCCAGTTCCCAAATTGTTTAGCCTCTGGTACATTGGATGGTCCGTCAGTCTTCGGAGTTTCTCTGACTGCAGCTGGGCTCTGCAGTCTCTTCTGTCGGTCATGGATTGCAGTTTTGTAATCTTTTCAAGTTCTACAATTGCAACCTATGATTTGAATACGTCCAAGTGATCAGGGACCGACAAACAGACTACCAGACCAGAGCTCTGAAAGTAAACCCTGAGACATACCAGCTATCAACATCCATTTTCTGTCCTTTTTTCACTTATTTCTATTTTTTTCTGTCCGTTTATTTTTAGTTTTTAACTTCCTTTAAACTATTTTCGCTTCTGTTATCCTCTTTTTTGTAGTCGTAACTTTCTTTCTCTTCATTTAACTTATTTTAGCTTCTTGTCTCTTCTTCTCTCCTTTCTCTTTGTCTTTTTTTTCTTTTTTTTCTTCCTTTTTTTAAGTTTTATCTTTTCTCTTCCTGTCTCTTCCTTTTTATGATTTCTGTTCTTTTCTCTTCTTGTCTCTTCCTTTTTCTCTGTTTTCTTCTATTCTCAATTATTCTTTGTTCTCTTCTTTTAACTTCTTTTAACTTCTTTTTACCTTTTAACCTTTTTTCTCTTCTTTGAAACTTCTTTCTGTTATCTTCCTTTCTCTTCTTTTCTATTCTTTTCTCTTTTTTCCGGTTCTTTCTCTTTTTCTTTTTCCTCATTCTCTTATTTTCTTAATTCTGTTCTTTTTTTCGTTTCTCGTATTTTCCTATTATCTCTTATTCTCTACGTTTTTCCTTTTTCTTTTTTTGTTTTCTCTGTTTTTTTATCTCCTTTTTTCTTGTTTTCTCGTGTTTTCTTTTTTCCTTTCGTTTTTTGTTTCTTTTTTTCTCTTGTCTTCTTTTATTTTTTTTTTTTTCTTTTCTCTTGTTGTCTCTTTTTGTCAATTCTTTTCTATTCTATTCTCTTCTTTCTCTTCATTCGTCTTCTTGTCTATTCTCTTAAATACTAAAAAAAAATCTTCGGCTAAGAGAATGTGAAAAGAAACTCTGATTACAATATTACCCCTGGAGAGAGACAGGAAGAGCGGCAGAAGACTGTACATGCTGGCGAGATGTTGGCAATGGTTTTTGCATCAGGAAGAGCGAAGGGCCTTGATTGATTGATTGATTGATTTTGCAGACAAACAGATGACCGGTATGTTGTGTCCGGTGCTTCCCCTGATTGTTATTCTTGTTTCAGTATCTGTCGATATATGCAATGTTATTGTTACCAACACTTTCAAATGCGTTTTCAGACAGAAGACTCGGGGGAATTAGTTGACAGCTATCAGCTACTCATGTTTTTTGTTGTTGTTGTTACGGATCCAGCAGCATCCGGGCTCTTGCCCTTCGACCCAACGCCATGTAATGGTATCTGCACGTGTATATCAGCTGTTGTCTAGTGCCATACAAATGTGTTCCACGTACCTTACCACGGAGGAAAAAGCCTTTTCTTAAAATCATTGAGCGCTGAGCACTCAAATAGATGATAACCAACGGTTTCATATGGGTGTGTACACAGCTGGCACTCAGAAGTATGCTCTGGTTGTACTCAGGTGTTTTAGTGGGATGTGTTTGCTCTCAGTTGGAAAATGGTGCTCTGGTCCTTCCTTGTGAGTGTAATTGCATTGTTATTTGGACTGGGGCTTGCCGTATGTCTGTAGACCTCCCGTCCTGTGTTTCCCATGCCCATCTGGGGCTTGCCATATGTCTGTAGACCTCCCGTCCTGTGTTTCCCATGACCCATCTGGGGCTTGCCATATGTCTGTAGACCTCCCGTTCTGTGTTTCCCACGACCCATCTAGGGCTTGCCATATGTCTGTAGACCTCCCGTCCTGTGTTTCCCATGACCCATCTGGGGCTTGCCATATGTCTGTAGACATCCCGTCTTGTGTTTCCCATGACCCATCTAGGGCTTGCCATATGTCTGTAGACCTCCCGTCCTGTGTTTCCCATGACCCATCTGGGGCTTGCCATATGTCTGTAGACCTCCCGTCCTGTGTTTCCCATGCCCATCTGTTCAGGCAAGATTTTTTGTTAGCTGATTTTATGAGCTGTTTGACTGTTAGTAAAGTTGTTGCTGTGTGTGGTTGTTCATGTCTTGATCCCCCCTTTGCTAGTCGGTCTGCCTTGTCATTGCCAGGTGTGCTTAAGTGACTAGGGATCCACTGTAGACCTATTTTGACAGCACTGGAAGTAATACTGTGGTCAGTGTCTCAATGTCTAGAGATGTTTTGATACGGTCAGGTCTACAATGACTAGCAACTTCTAATGCTTGGAGAGCTGCCATTGAATCTGTGAAAACAAGTGTTTGGGGCTGAGGGTCAACGAATAAGAGCTGTCCGCGACCCTATTACGCACCCTGGTAACGGTCCTGGTGACAGGCTGCCTCTGTGCAGCCTAGTTAAAGATTAATGATCGAAGATGAAAACCCGGATTTATCGTGGCTCGTTGTAAACTAGGCCACATCGTAACATAACGCCATTTTCATGACGAAGGCGAAGTAGAGAAAGAGACTTGCAATTTTAAAATGTGTCGCTTTTAATCTCTCCAGATCATTTTGGCTGTGTGTGACGTAACGTGGTAAGCCTGCCGTGTTGCAAGTCTGCGTGCAGTGGATAGTTCCAGAACGTGGATATGCTGACTAGAGAAATCGTCACGAACGTCGTCAGGCTTAGTCACCTTGTCATTCTGTTGTTATGGGACCTTGCACACGTCAGCTGTGGCGGCCCTATCGTGGACACTGACAAGGGTAAGGTTCGGGGCTTCCACGAAACCATAAATGGAAAAAATCTGGACATATTCTACGGCATTCCTTTCGCTGCTCCTCCAATCAGAGATCTTCGGTTCAGTCGCACAGTCCATAACGATCCCTGGCAAGGAGTCCTCGATGCCACACATTTGCCCAATTCCTGCTTCCAAGGCTATGACTTCTTCTTTGGTAACTTCACCGGCGCAAACATATGGAACCCCAACACACCTCCAAGCGAGGATTGTCTCTACCTCAACGTCTGGGTCCCCCGGATCAATCCACCCTACAAAGACAAAGCTGTCCTTGTTTGGATCTATGGCGGTGGGTTCTATAGTGGATCAAGCACACTGGACATTTACCAGGCATCATATTTGGCAGCCGAGAATGACATCATTGTTGTATCAATGCAATATAGGATCGGCTCTTTAGGATTCCTTGCGTTGGATACACAGGAAGCTCCAGGGAATGCTGGACTGTGGGATCAAAGAATGGCCCTCGAATGGGTATCACGAAATATTCACAATTTTGGCGGGAGTCCTCACAACGTGACTTTGATGGGAGAAAGCGCAGGTGCCGTCAGCGTTGGTATATTCCTTCTCTGTGATATTTGCAGAGGTTACTTCCACAGAGCAATCCTCCAAAGCGGTGCCCCACAAGCCAAGTGGGGGGTATTGCCAAAGGAAGAAGTCAAATCTCGATCCGAAAGGTTCGCTGCAGCGGTTGGATGTGACCAACACACCGACCACGATTATATTATTAAATGCCTCCGATCTATAAAATATACCAATGCGATCATTGGAAAGGAACCAACAATAACAAATGGGATCATACAGTTTCCTTTCGTGCCCATTGTAGATGGGGTACTTCTGCATCAGGAACCTGCTCAACTGCTCAGAACTGGCAATTTCAAGAAAATCCCACTTCTTATTGGAAGCAATGAAAACGAGGGCAGTATGTTTATCGTTTACATGCACAAAGTTTACAATCTGCAGAGTCCACCCGCTATTACAGGCATGCTATACAGCAATATCATAATGAAAAACATGTTCAGGTATTACCCACATTATCCTATACCTCTCAACGACTTCGGTATAGAGGCTATCACGTTTCATTACAAAGACTGGCTTAACCCAGAGCACCACGCGTCATTAGCCGCGTCCATAGACAAAGCAGTTAGCGACTTCTATTTCGTGTGTCCAGTTAATGAGTTGGCGAGGACTTACTCTAAATACAATATGCCAGTCTATTACTATTGGTTCAGCCAGAGATGGACATCGAATCCTTGGCCAGAATGGATGGGTGTTCTCCATGCTGATGAGATATGGTACACGTTTGGGCACCCTCTAAACGAGACTCACAGTTTCACAGAGGAAGAGAAGCAGCTTAGTCGAAAGATGATGACCTACTGGACCAACTTTGCGAAGACTGGGTGAGTATTTTTATGTTGTATGTCAGTATTCATCTGCATTTTGCTATATGTCAGTTCCGGGCGGTGCGTTATTTTGTATATCAATGACCGGCCGCGTTTTATGTTGTATATCAATGACCGGCCGCGTTTTATGTTGTATATCAATTACCGCCGTGTTTTATGTTGTATATCAATGACCGGCCGTGTTTTATGTTGTATATCACTGACCGGCCGTGTTTTATGTTGTATATCAATGAGCGGCCGCGTTTTATGTTGTATATCAATGACTGGCCGTATTTTATGTTGTTTATCAATGACCGGCGGTGTTTTATGTTGTATATCAATGACCGGCCGTGTTTATGTTGTATATCACTGACCGACCACGTTTTATGTTGTATATCAATGACCGGCCGTGTTTTATGTTGTATATCAATGAACGGCCGCGTTTTATGTTGTATATCAATGACCGGCGGTGTTTTATGTTGTAAATCAATGACCGCCCGTGTTTTATGTTGTATATCAATGACCGGCCGTGTTTTATGTTTAATACCACGACAGCCGGTGTCTAAACAGCAATGACAAAATAGAACCGTCCAGCAAAAACATAAACGGAACCTTTAAATTAAACGGTCCAATTAGAAGCGTCTAAGCATACTCGACATAAACAGAACCGTCTAAACATACTCGACATAAACAGAACCGTCTACACATACCCAACATAAACAGAAGCGTCTATACATACACCACATAAACAGAACCGTCTACCCATACCCAACATAAACAGAAGCGTCTACATATACCCTACATAAACAGAACCGTCTACACATACCCAACATAAACAGAAGCGTCTACACATACCTGACATAAACAGAAGCGTCTACACATACCTGACATAAACATAAGCGTCTTCACATACCCGACATAAGCAGAGCCATCTATACATACCTAACATAAACAGAACCATCTACACATACCCAACATAAACAGACCCATCTATACATACCTAAAATAAACAGAACCATCTACACATACCCAACATAAACAGAACCATCTATACATACCCAACATAAACAGAACCATCTACACATACCCAACATAAACAGAACCATCTACACATACCCAACATAAACAGAACCATCTACACATACCCAACATAAACAGAATCATCTACACATACCCAACATAAACAGAACGATCTGCACACAATAATCTTACACAAAACAGCTAACATACAAAACAAATGACACATAAAAACAAAGCACACATACAATTTCAGACACACAACGGACAGCACAGAGAACAGACAATACATAAAACGGCTCAGACACGAAACAGATCACATAAGAAACAAATAACACACAAAATAACTTTTACATAAAACAGCTCATTTGCAAACCAACTAATACAAAAATTAAAAACACATTCAAAATAAACTTCATACGAGATAGTTCACTTACAAAACATCTCATTTGCGAATCTTTCCACATACAGTCCACATAAGACAAGATAACCGATGCACATACAAAGCTGTCCACATACACAAATACAACCCACAGACACACAAAGCAGCTCACGTACACACAGACAACTCAATCACAAACAAAGCAGTCTATGTAGAGCATAAGGCATACCACCTACAAACAGAGTAGTTAAGAAATCGTTTGAGATAACAAACCCACAAACTAAGCAGTCTTCATACTCAAAGGCAAACCACTGACAAACAAAGCAATCTTCATACACCGAGACAAAATGGTCATAAATAAACCATTTACCGTACAGGAAAACCCACTCACAAAAAAGTATTCTTCATTTACTAAGACATACAGCTCACAAAACCAAGAATTCTTCATTCACTAAGACATACAGCTCGTAAAACCAAGAATTCTTCATTCACTAAGACATACAGATCATAAAACTAAGAATTCTTCATTCACTAAGACATACAGCTTACAAAACCAAGAATTCTTCATTCACTAAGACATACAGCTCACAAAACCAAGAATTCTTTATACACTAAGACATACAGCTCACAAAACCAAGAATTCTTCATACACTAAGACATACAGTCCACAAAACAAAGAATTTTTCATATACTAAAACATACAGCTCACAAAATCAAGAATTCGTCATACAGTAAGATACACCACCCACGAACAAAGCATTCTTCGTAAACCAAGACAACCCACCCACAAACAAAGCACTCTTCTTAAACCAAGACATACCACCCACAAACATAGCAATCTTCTTAAACCAAGACATACCGCCCACAAACAAAGCACTCTTCATTCAAGAAGACAACCCAGTCATTAATAAATCAGTGACCATACAAGAAAACCGACTCACAAACAAAGCATTCTTCATAAACTAAGGCAAACCAACTCACAAACAAAGCATTCTTCATACACCAACACAACCCATTCTTAAACAAAGCAAGTCTGCAAACACCAAGAAAACCCACCCACAAAACAAAGCAGTACGCAGCCATTTCTACTTTTAAGAACGCGTGTTATTGCTCCCCTATTATACTCACTGCTTCTCGGCCTCAGTAACCGACGATGGATGCGATAAATAATGGCTCTAGTAGTTTGTTTAACACAATCATGTTTCCTCTTGTAATGCGCGCCACTCCCATCGACCTTTCTCCAGTTCTGCAGTCCGGATATTGCTGTGTCGTTGAACAGGCACCCATTTGCAGATGTCTAATTGTCAACTCTGCCAATACTCAATATGGTCTCATGTGGGTGCTTTCGAAGCCACGATATCAGCTTCTTCGTTGTCCGGAACCCTATCATGATCAAGACAGTAAATACGAGAGACAGTCATTAGGTAACATCAATTTTATGAACTTTTCTTTCTGTACAATTCGGACCAGATATTTTTTTTACCCTTATGTTTTGTCTTAGTCTTACTTGCTTGATGTAAATGTCAAGCTGTACAAACTTTCATGCACGTGTTCACGCGATATCAACACAGCCTCTGTCTTGTCTGCTTTGTTCTTTATATCATAAAGACATTTGCTACAAGCAAAATGGAGATAGGTTAGGTAGTGTTTTAAGTCTTTATTTTGCTACACACTTTTCTATAACCGGCCAAAATAGACAATTGTGTACGCAGCTCCGTGATTAATGCTGAAAATATGACTATTTCATCAATAGGAACCCGCAAGTTGTCACGGACTAGCTGGCCGATCTGTTGTTTCACTGTTAGATACCAAGCTTGCTGGATTCCCACTATGCAGTTCATTAATGACAATCTGTATTTTATTTTGTGAAATCGTTCTAGCCATCCATTCACTTTCCTCTTACTCAAAACAGCTGTCCCCATACTGGACCTCCATTCTACTGGACATTTCATAAGTTTTGACACCCTCCGGCAACAACAACTTAACTGATGCCTTGTTGTTATTCCACGATGTAAGTCGACCGTGCGGCGACCATGTTGTACGCTATATTGCGCATGCATATGCTGCTCGATCGTTACAATCCGTTCATGGAGTATTGCCAAAGAGCCAGTTTGTGTCCTGAAATAAGAAGTTCCGTTGTACATATTTTTCCATGAACTTTATAATAACATTCGTTTTACTTAATGACTGTGACTGGTACATCCACACCAGCATCTGGAGGCTTCTGCCCTCTATACCTGTATCCACCCATGTCTTATCCATTCCTTTCTGTACCTTTTGTGGAATCCATAACACAATTACTAACATTATTAAAGAGGTCTTATGTACCCATCTCAGAAGTAAGGTCAATGCCTCGATAGTAATTCTCGTACAGGAGATAAATATCATATATGCCCGGCCCCACTCAGTGGCATCTTCACATCTCTCTAGCAAAGAAGACCCAACCTGGCTGTTATCGTACATCAGTCGGCTAATCTGGAGCCCTACTTTCTCACTGCACCACTCTCTGCAATCCTTGCTTAGGAATATGATAGTGTAGCAATCAGCATTATACCACAAGTGTTGATCAATTCCTTTTACTTGACTATCGCCTCAACTGTATTACCCGGTCCATTCGTTCTCTCTTCTTGCAATATTTGCAATAAATGTCTGAGGTGTTACTGTACATCGTCTGCTTATTACTTCCGGTAACTTGCATACATACTTTTCGTCTCTGCCAATTCATGTCTGGAGGTCAGACAGAAGTCCTAGCACGTATTTCATCTTTACAATCTGGTTATCTCTTGTGCAACCCACAACAGACCACAAACATCAAGACAACTCAACCACAATACATCTTTCCAATAGAGCCTGATTTCGTGAGAATTGGTGTCTCATTGCCCTGGCTTTCCTAACTGGTTATCAAGCACCCAGTCACAACTTGATAAATCGGAGCCACAAGCAACTGTGACTTGAACCTAGACTCTCCTCCGCAATAAGATGCAAGCATTAAGTTCTCTATCACTTTGACACTCTTACAACGTATAGTTATGATAGATATACAGTATCAAGTGACAGTTGTGTACACTAGAACATCGAGTCTGCCATTTTGTGCTCCTTGACATTCCTTTCATGTTGACATTTTCATTCATATCAAGTCACAAAACTATTTTTAAAATGTAATACATTTCCATTTTTGATGTCAACAGAGAAGACTACAAAAGGCTGAGATATAAAGGCCATCTAATCCTACAGTCACTATCCATTATATGAAATATGATTATGTCCGATTATCCAGGTCTGGATATCGGCTATTAGAATAACACTACGCTTAAACCTGTGCCGCATTTCACGGTCTAGTTCACACGGCTGAACTACAGGATATTGGCGTCCTTTGCCTTAGCTGCAGACATGTCAATTTTGGTGTGTGAAATTTAGACACGACTTTAACGGACTGAACACAGCAGGGAAGAAATGCCAAACTCACTCACACGCTGAGTTATGTCCTTTCGACCTATTGTGATTATGGGAAAGGCACAACACTTAACGCTAGATGTCATCCCCCCCCCCCCTCCGCTGCCTCGCGGGAAACCTGTTTACGGGAAAGGCTTCGCGAGTAAACCTTGAGGAGAAATCTGCATCATGTGCTATCTCCAGTCGTCTCGATAAATATCTTGTCACTGACCAAGGGTAGTTCAGGACCAGAGAGTGAGGTTGAAAAAAAGGCGCAGGTTCTTCCTCACTTTAATCCAAATCACCGCGAAAGCCACCCATTTCAGCGGAAACAGCAAGAGAAAAGACTGTCCACACGGCTGATCAAAGAGAGTGATCTTCATCACGTGTGATGGACGAACATCATGGACACATCAAGAGAAAAGACTGTCCACACGGCTGATCAAAGAGAGTGATCTTCATCACTTGTGATGGACGAACATCATCATCATCCGTTGTAAAAATAGGTTTTTATATTTTTTTGCTATGGAAAAAACCTTCCTTAGTCGATTTTAAATGCGTACCCTCGTGAACAGAAGACCAAGACCCAACTACTAGGCCAGATTTCTTATTGAAAACTGAACTTGGGGATTGAACTATGTCTCTGTCTCTAGAAATTCGCCATGCCATCGAGTCAATGCCATCTTTAAAATCACTATGTGAAGATGGCATAACTGCGAAGGACATAAACTTGTGGTCTACCTCTATGACAAGCCACAGCCCAACCTTTAACACGTTATCTTCATTCGGGAAGGACACTTACCGCCTGCCTGACACAACTTGAGGACAGCACTCTTGTACAAGAAGGAAGACAAAGAGGACACAGGAAAGTATCGCCTAGTTGCTCAACTCCCTGTCACTCACAATATGTTTTCAATAATTGAATGGTCTATTTACCCGAATATCTATAAATATTATTTCGAGTCTGCTATGCTACTGATACTAGACAAAAGAGAAAAGAAACCATGCATGCAGATACAAATAAAAGATCAAATGCTGGAACAGGTACAGAGTTTATCCTTTCCAGGTCATATAATAGATGCAGACAACTGTGAGAATGAGAATAGGTATGGCCAAAATGGTAGTCAGCAACTTGCGACACATACTGAGACACAAACAGATAAACAATCAATTGGAAATGAGAAATGTCAGGTGTTACGTATACTCGTCGGTATCTTATGGGGCAGAAACATGGACAGTAAAAAATCTAGTTGGGAAAAGAGAATTGAAGCCTTCGAAATGTGAGTATATAGAAGATTGGGTAGCATTTCTTGGAAATGGAAGAAAACAAATGTAGAGTAATTTCAGACGATGGGGGTGAAAAGAATTAATGACTGAAATCAAGGTTAGACAGTTAATATATTTTCATCATAAAACAAGCCTACATGCTTATTGAAACTATGCCAGAGGGTAGGGTGGAAGGCAGTCGTCCAAGAGGCAGACAATGTTATATGTGAGCAGACAACGGATTGAAAAAAGTTTGTCAGATTGCACCATTACGGTAAGAGATAGCGTACATTGGAGATCTATTGCAGCCAGCCTTGCGGAGATGGCACATCAACTGAACTATGCTAAGTATCAACGTTTCAGACATCTCATTCAATCCATTAACCTAAGTTTATTTTTTTGGTGTAACCAATTCTATCATCCAACAGAACTGTTCCGCAAGAGATAGGGACTCAACTTACTCAACTGCTTGAGAATGTAGAGAGATTCCCGTCTTAGGGAGTTGTGTAGCTTAAGAATAAACACAATTTGCCCTTGTAGTTTCCGCTGAGTTTGTGAGTACCTCTAATCGAAAACAAAAACAACCGACTATATCCCTGTTTGAAATCATGTTCCTTTGATTAGTAGACTCGTCTTATAATCGATTTTACTTCTAGGTATGTTTAGGCAGGCAACTAGATAAGGTTGTTAAGGACGGCAACATCACCATGCACAAAACCATTATTGATGAAACCACACAGCAAACAGATGGATTCATGATTCTCTGAAAGGTGGCTCGGGTAAACCAAATGCATTGTTGCACCTATACTAAGGCATCTGGAGTGACATCTGAATGATGACCTCCACTTCTAATACATCCATTCCAGAGATAACAGTAAGGAATACGCACTGAACATTCTAGCAACTTCCTTGGGCACCGAGGTCAACATCTGGGTGAGGTATAACATGCTAGCCAGGAAGAACTCGTACTACGTCGACGATGTGCACATGAAAACAGATTGTTACATCAGCCTGGCCAACGAAGGGGGAGGGATAAAACTATGATTCTAGTCTGCTGAGAAACTGTGCATTGCAATACAGCGATGGGGGCTCAATTCCATCGTCTTAAGCCCGCCTCAGAATATGCTGGTGGTGTTCAAGTTAACGTTTGACAGTGTATTTGCTAGAAGGTTACCGTGGCTTTTCTAAAGTTCCTATCCTTACTTGAGAAAGTGGACTATGATCTTCCTTGCTATAGTGCAGTGCGAGGCTTCACAGTTTGGGGATAACTGTATCGATCCCCGATTCTTTTTCCGACTGCCGTGTCAGTCTGTTTTTAGGAACACGAACAAAAAGAATTGAGGCGGGGTCTTATTTATTATATTTTCACATGGCCCTGATGATATGTATTCTCTCCTATTCAAGCATGTGAAAAAACCCACTGCAAATTGCTACCAGATACAATACAGCATGATGGAACATTTCAGCACAAGTTGTATCAGGCAGCAACAAACAATAGCGCAATGCATATATCTCCTCTTGTCGTTACGTGGCGTTGGGAGAAGCAATCTTCTTTCAACTACCATGTGTGTGAACGTTGAAATATCAATCATCGTCTCTGGTTTCTTTTACACCATACATCCATCCATTTCTTGGTCTACCTCATGCTCTAAGCCCCATGTGCGTTGTTGTTGACTCGTCCAACATATGCGTTTAGATTGATTTAAGTCATTTGAAGAAACCATTTAACAGTCCTTACTCAAATTCATTTCCCCAGGGATCCCAACCAATCACCAGGGGAACCAGAACTTCCTGAATGGCCTACATTCAAACATAACGAACAGCTGTATCTTAACATCAGTGTTGCATCGTTCGCGTCAGGACATCCCATTGGACAGGGACCTCGCACTCAGCACTGCGCTTTCTGGGACGAGTACTTGCCAAAGTTGTTGTCTGAGACTTGTAAGTACTTGTGTGCACGAGACAGGCACGCAAGACAGCATGCAACCGTACTATTCTACTAACAAATTCATGGGAAAATATAATCTCAAACATGCAAACCATTTTTGATAAGATACAAACAAATGATAAACTATAATTTAAAATACAATTATTGTTGACATATAAACATGTGTGAGACTATAATTCTACATACAAACAATTTTTGCTGAAATTCCAACACTTGATATACTATTGTAATGTACAAACACTTAATGTGAAAACATACTTATGAGAAACAATTTAACATGCATACAATAGTGATGTGATACGAACATATGTTGCTCTAATTCAACAAATACGTATTGCCGAAAAACACAGATTTGAGAAACTATAATCCAACACACAAACAATTGTTACTGAAATACAGTTTACGTATTTTATAAGATAACTCCAACAAATGTCAACACAATTCTGACATGATATACGCGTCCTTTTGGCATGTCCCACATTTCCGCCTATGTCCACATGTAATTGTCTTGTCCCATTTTGTGATGTACACGATCTATATTCGTATAAAACTGCTTTAATTTTATAAGATCTACGGTAGACGACATTAAGAATATATCAGGGACATTATAAATACATTAAAACATATAAATGCTAACTACTAAAGAAGGACATCTATATCGCATAAAAGATAAACTATACAACCCAAGAGATTAGATATCTTATATATATATATATCTAATTTAAGATATAATACTTTAAACATAAGATATACGATTAGTAACAGATGATCTAAGATATGTAACAGAAGTTTGATCATTCATACCAGAAGATAGAAGATAAATAACAAGTTATAATGTATATTATAGATGATAAATAACAGAAGATAGAAGATATAGTATAACATGAGATAGAAGATATAGTATAACATGAGATAGAAGATAAATAACAGAAGATAAGATAGAAGATATATTACACAAGACAATATAAATGACAGAAAATAGAATGTATGATAGATTATATATATCATAATGTAGAAGATATAGCAGAAGATAGAAGATAAACGACAGAGGATAAAATATAAAGAGCAGAAGATAGAACATATAGAAAAAAAATAAAAGACGATAAAAACAGGATAAACAATTTACCATTAAAAAATGCTACTGGGAGACGCTGCAACAACTTCAGTGCCGAAGCCAGCGCCCTGAGACAAGCAGCTGACACCCTTATAGACCATAAGAAGCAGGCAGACCAGCAGCTGAAATCCTTATAGACCATAAGGAGCAGGCAGACAAGCAGCTGAAACCATTATAGACCATAAGGAGCAGGCAGACTAGCAGCTGAAACCCTTATAGACCATAAGGAGCAGACAGACAAGCAGCTGAAACCCTTATAGAACATAAGGAGCAGGCAGACAAGCAGCTGAAACCCTTTTAGAACATAAGGAGCAGGCAGACAAGCAACTGAAACCCTTATAGACCATAAGGAGCAGGCAGACAAGCAGCTGAAACCCTTTTAGAACATAAGGAGCAGGCAGACAAGCAGCTGAAACCCTTTTAGAACATAAGGAGCAGGCAGACAAGCAGCTGAAACCCTTATAGACCATAAGGAGCAGGCAGAATGGCAAGTGGTCATTTTCACAGACGCACTTGCAGTGTTAATGGCGTTCAGGAACCAGCACAAAAATGAGCTCGGTGCTCTGGCAGACTCGCACGAACGCCTGTTCCGCTGCTTAAAAAAAAGCATAGTCCAGTGGATACCAACCAGCTCACTGCAACATTCCAGGCAACGAGGAGGCGGACAGACTCGCCAGAGAGGGAGGAATGCTGCAGCAGAGTGTTACAAAAATCACATACAATGAGACTGAAGCAACGTACAGTGCAAAATGGAAAAAAAGATCTATCGTGGTAACATTGAAAGCGATGTCTACCATCGGCTCTCCAGGCGAGACCAGGTGGTCCTTCTCTGGCTACGCACGGGTCACAACAGACTTGGATGTAGTCTCTGCAACAGGTTCAGGAATAGCACTGCAGACCTTTGTGCCTGCGGCACAGCCCCCATGAAGGCAGAACATATTTTGCAGTCCTGTCCACTGTGTACCGACAAGGGAAGTGGCATTTGGCGACAGTGTCCTTCCACGAGAAGCTGTACGGAAGTGTACAGAGCCTTGGGTCGACTGCCGCTTGCGTTAGTCATTAAAGTTGAGGTCTGACGACGAACGAGGAAGGAAGAAGATAAAAGAAATATAACATAAGATATAAGAAATAGAACAAAAAATGGAATATTCATACCAGAAAATACAGGATATGTGATAGAATATGGAAGATAAATAACAGAAGATAAAAAATATATAATAGCAAATATGTGATATAAGATACATAACATATGATAGAAGATATATGAAAGAAAATAATTAACAGAAGAAATAAGATATACAACACTAGATAAAAGATACAGAATAGAAAATAGAAAATATATAGTAATAACTATATATTATATATGATAAAGTACATCTAACAGGACATATAGGGTGCATTACAGAGCATGGACGTTGTTTAATAGATGATAGAAGTACATGACAGGGGAAAGAAGATGTATGATAGAAGCTAGAAAATATGACATAAGATTATAGATGTATGCCAGAAGATAGAAGATATTTGACAGAAGATGTAGGATACATAAATGAAGATATAAAATATATAATATAAAGTAAATAACAGAAAATATAAAATATATACAACATAAGATACAGAAGAAATAGTGAATATATAGAACATAGATATACACGATATATAACAGAAGACATACAATAGAAGCCAGATGATGTATAACATACACATTAGCAAGCCCCAATATCTTGTTATATTATATGTACGTGTTAATTAGTTGTCTTGTTCCATACAAAGTGATCTATATATCTGACGTAATCAATAGATTTTACGTTGAAAAAAAATAAGGATTGTCCTAACATCGTTGAACGCTAAGTACTTACAGATTTAGTGAGAACAATTTTGATCTTTGAGATACATATAGCTAAGATGTAACTAGCTCGCGTATCGAGATACCAACTAACGCGCAAATCGGTTGGGTGGTCGAATCCCGCACGTTTCAAGCGTCTCGTGGTCTCAAAAGAGGTGAAATCCGCGACTAGTCTTATCGGATATGGACGATCATGTTCGGAGGTTTCATGTACACACTGCACGTAATATACCCCTGGTGGTTGAAAATGGAGAAGAGGTGGCTGGTAGCAACTGTCTGTGCATACTTTCTAAAGGTAACGAAATTCCTAAGCAATTTCAAACTAAATGAAGGCGAAAAGGAAGCAGTCCCTCCATGATGCAAACACAGGCCAATCACCTGTTTCTCTGCATACTAGCTTGCAAGCTTATGCAAAGACCTTTACATTGACATAGGTATGAAAGGAGTGACTTCTTTCAAACATGTTATGTCGTTCATTGTAATGGTAAGTTTGCATGAGAATTGATTGGCATCTTGTAATACCATTTCTAATAACTTTATCTTGCATTTGTTTTAACCACACACAATTGCTTTGATTCAGTATCCGTGTTATTAACACTAAAGTAATTTACCTTTGTTCAGCTTATCTGATTGTCTGCCTGTCTGTCTCTCTGCCCGTCTGTCTCTCTGCCTGTCTGACCCTCTGAATCTCTGTCAGCATGTCTATTTCTCTGCATATCTGTCCATCTGTCTGACTTTGCCTCTCTGCCTTCCTGTCTCTCTGCCTCACTGTATCTCTGTCTGCTTAGTCTCTCTGTCTGCTTAGTATCTCTGTCTGCTTAGTCTCTGTCTGCTTAGTCTCTGTCTGCTTAGTCTCTGTCTGCTTAGTCTCTCTGTCTGCTTAGTCTCTCTGTCTGCCTGTCTCTCTGCCTGTCTCTCTGCCTGCCTGCCTGTCTGTCTGTCTGCCTGCCTGTCTGTCTGTCTGCCTGCCTGCCCGTCTATCTGCCTGGTTGCCTGACTGTCTGTCTCTCTATCTGCCTGTTTTAATGTATGTCTATCTGCCTGTCACTTTGCCTGTCTGTCACTCTGACTGTCTGTCGCTCTGCCTGTTTGTCACTCTGCCTGTTTGTCATTCTGCCTGACTGACTATCTGCTTGTCTCTCTGTATGTCTGTCTCTCTGTATGTCACTGTTTGTCTCTGTCTCTCTCTCTCTGTCACTCACTGTCTGTCTCTCTGTCTGCCTGGCGGTCTGTCTGTCTAAACCTTTCACTTATTATATCGTATCCTCTCAAACGCTCACACACTGACATCCTGTCCCATTGATTCACATTCTTTATGTCCCTGCCTCTCTCTCCTTCCCTCTATAATCTCTTCTAGTTATCTTTATCTTTCTCACTCCCGTCTCTCTAACATCTCTCTTCCTTTTCTCCCCCTCTCTCCCACGATTTCCCTCGTGTCTCTCCAACTCTTGCTCTCATGTATCTCCCTTTCTTTCCCTATCTCCCTCCTCTCCTATCTTTCGCCCCGCCCTCTCCAGCTCTTACCTCACTCTCTACACCCCTTCCTCTCTCCCTAGCCTCTCGCTTCCCTTCCCTCCCCACCATCCCCCTCTCCTCTCCCCACCATCCCCCTCTCCCCACCATCCCCCACTCCTCTCCCTCCCATCCCGCTCTCTACTCCAACCTCTCTCCATCCTCTCCCTCCTCTCTCTCCCTACCATCACTTTTCCCTCTCTTTTCCCTCTCCTTTCCCTCTCATTTCCCTCTCCCTTCACTCTCCTATCTTCTCCGTCACCTATCCCTCCGTCACCTATCCCTCACATCTCCCCCAATCTATTCCTCATCTCCCTCCATCTCTCCCTCCATCTCTCCCTCCATCTCTCCCTCCATCTCTCCCTCCATCTCTCCCTCCATCTCCTTCCATCTCCTCCTCTCCCTCCATCTCTCCCTCCATCTCCTTCCATCTCCTCCTCTCCCTCCATCTCTCTCTCCATCTCCCCTTAATCTCCCTTTCTACCTCCCACTCTCCCTCCATCTCTATCTCCACCTATCCCTCCCTCTCCCGCCATCTCCTTCCATCTCCACCTCCCCCTCTCCCTTCATTTTTCCCTTTATCTCTCCCTCCATCTCCCCCTCCACCTCCCCTCTCCCTCCATAACTTACTCCATCTCCTTCCATCTCCACCTACACCTCCATCTCTCTCTCCATCTCTCCCTACCCCTCTCCCTACTCCTCTCCCTACCCCTCTCCCTACCCCTCTCCCTCCATATATCCCTCCATCTCCCTCCATCTCCCCCTCTCACTCCATCTCTCCCTCCATCTCTCCCCCCATCTCTCCCTCCATCTTTCCTCCATCTCTCCGCCCATCTCTCCCTCCATCTCTCCCTCCATCTCTCCCTCCATCTCCCCTTCTCCCTCCATCTTTCCCTCCATCTCTCCCGCCAAGTCTCCCGCCATCTCTCCCGCCATCTCTCCCGCCATCTCTCACGCCATCTCTCCCACCATCTCTCCCTCCATCTCTCCCTCCATCTCTCCCACCATCTCTTCCTCCATCTCTTTCTCCATTCTCCCTACATGTCGTCCCTCTCTCCCTCCCTTCTTCTCTCCGTCCACCTCCCTCATCTTTTCTCTCATTCTCTCCTTCGTCCTCTACCTCTCCCTGTCCCTCCACATCTCCCCCTTTCCCTCGCCTCTTCATCCCCCGCTCCCTCTCGCTCCACCTCTCCTTCCACAGCTCTCTCCCCCGTCTCTCTCACTCACCCTCCTGATCCTCTCCCTCCCGCTCTTCCTCCCGCTCTTCCTCCCGCGCTCTCAGCCTCTCACTCCTCTCCCTGTCCGTCCGTCTCTATCCGTCTCTAATCTCTCTATCTCTTTGTCTCTAATCTCTTTGTCTCTAATCTCTTTGTCTCTAATCTATTTGTCTCTAATCTATTTGTCTCTAATTATATTTGTCTCTAATCTATTGGTCTCTAATCTATTTGTCTCTAATTACTGTCTCCACACTGTCTTCCACTCTGTCTTCCACTCTGTCTTCCACTCTGTCTCTCCACTCTCTACCCACTGTGTCTCTCCACTGTGTCTCTCCACTGTCTCTCCACTTTCACTCCACTCTGTCTGTCCACTATCTATTCTCTCTCACTCTGTCCTTTTTTTTCTTTCCTTTCTTTTATCTCATCTCTTTTCTCTCCTCTTTCTTCTCCTCTTTCTTCTTTCCTCTTTCTTCTGTCTTCTTTTTCCTCTCTCCCTTTTTTCCTGCCTCTGGTTTTCTTCTCTCTTTTACTCTTTCTCTCTCTCTCCTTTCCTTTCTATCTCTTGCCCTCTCTCTCTTTCCCTCTCTCTCTCCTTCCCTCTCTCTCCCTCACTCGTTCTATCTCTTTCTCTCTCTATCTCTTTCTATCTCTCTCTTTCTCTCTCTTTCTGTATTTCTATCTATATATCTCTATCTCTATTTTTATTTCTCTTTTTCTCTTTTCTCTCTCTCTTTCTTTTTCTCTCCCTCTGTCTCTTTCTCTTCCTTTCTTTGTCTCTCTCTCTCACTCTTTCTATCTCTTCCTCACTATCTACCTCATTCTCTTTCCCTCTTTCTCTTTTCATCTCTTTCTTTCTGTCTTTCTTTCTCTCTTATATCTCTTTATCTTTCTCTTTATTGTTATTACATTCTTTAATTCTCTCTTTCTCTCTCTCTCCCCCTCTCTCTCTGTCCCTCTCTCTCTCTCTCTTTCTCTCTCTTTTAAAATGTGTTGTTCAAATCGTGTCCAAATTAAACAAGATCCGTGGAACTCACCATTAACCTCAGAGTATCACGCTATTTTTATTTCACCTTAGCCGTGCAGATAAGGTCAACATTTGACAGCGTTTGACCAATAACCACTAACCTCTCCCGTCAATCATTGCCTGACCCGTTCAACCGCTATTAACGAACATCTTGCATGTAGGCATGAACCTTCTAACATATTCCCGTTTTCCTGACCTTTGTTCGAGCACGTCACTCATAACTCCTAGCAAGTCTCCATGCAAGGGATCACTGTGCCGAAGGTAAGAAATGCATAAATTCTTTGTTACGTTTTAACATAAGAGCTTGTTTCAAATGAGAATATTCATCATCATCATGTAGGATGCCCATTACAGAACGTCGCTTTCATCACAGTCCATCTTCTTCGTCTTCTTCGTCTTCTTCGTATGCTGTAAGACGTCAACTTGAATTTGTTCGAAGAAAGCAGCTGTCATCCCGAGGCTGTCGACACTGCCATAGAGCTTGTCTAGCATCACAGTCCATCTGAACAAAATTCGATCTCTTGCCAAAACTCCAGCAATCTCCATAGTCATGCCCAAACATTCCTAGACATTTTGGTGAAATCTCCTTTTTAATCTGCCTCTTTCTCTCTTGCTCGGCACCATACCTTCCATTACGGTTCTCCTAAGACCGTCGTCTTTTGATGTGGCCAAAATATTGTAATTTTCTGTTCATGATGCAATGTATTACCCTGTTTTTATTTATTCCCAACTATTGTCAAATGTCTGCATTCTTGTTTTTTTCGGTCCATGGTATTCTGAGAACCTTTCTTTCTATAACATTTTGACTGGAGGAACTCGATTCTCTTCCTTCAGGTCTGGGTAATTGTCCGTGTTTCGCAGCCGTATGTTGCCATGGGAAAAACACAGGTTCTCAAAATATTTACATTTTGTTTTTTTCAAAAGGTATTTAGAAATATTTGGACACACTTGTATAATTGTTTGTACTGTCGGTTGCGTGGAATATGTTTGAGCATACAAAGTATGTGAATTTCGCTAGAAAAATATCCTTTGATCCATGCTGTTGTTTCAATTCTGGAGCCAGCTGCGGTGGCATTGACTTTGCAGTCACTTCGTAGAATTGGGAAACGTCATGGATGTGCTGAACCTTGACTTCAATCCAGATGTGTGGATATATCATTCAGTGCCATTAGAACAGGACACAACCGACTCCGCAGCCATATCTACACAAAAATGAAGATTGGCAACTCAGCGATGTGCACATGCGGACAGGCACCCCACACAGCAGAGCACATACTACAAAACTGCCCCGAAAATAATATACAGAGAACATCGTATAGGTCCATTTAAACAACGCTGGAAGAGAAACTTTATGGATCTGTATGGGAACTACAAAAGACATGGAAGTTTATACAAGAGACAACATTGCAGATACAGACAATATTTTAAAGTGAACGAAAGAAGATCAGTCAGCGTCAATTCACAAAAGTGCGTTGTACTGCTGTTTTTGGCTCTGGTACCACCACTTGGTGTAACTGTTCAATCGAGAAGTCGGGCAAAGACATCACTCCATTTATCCTCACCTTGACGTGAGATGGAGTCTTGGTTAGTGTGTTTTACCTGACCCACACGTGAGATGGAGTCTTGGTTAGTGTG